>JANHGO010000042.1:80998691-81026560 GCA_024606505.1 Aquila spilogaster
ACTCACATTTTAGACTGTAACTGTGGGCTCATCTTCACTACTGTTAAATCAATTGTACTTAACTCAATTACAGTGAGATAATTACATTAACATGAGTCAGTGCATCCACACATGGCATTTGCATGTGTATTTAGTGAACTGCTGTTACCTCCCACACTGCCTAAGTACTTCACTCAATCATATCAAACAATATGCAGCTCAGGACAGTTTCATCTGTGGTTCAAGCCAGTATAAAACCACATGGCTGACAAAAAGCAGCATGGCACTACCTTCCCAAATGCCCCTATCCCACTCGCATGGAGTAAATGGGAGTATTGCAAAGCTGTCCTTTAATAAGTACAAACTAAACCCTGCAAGGGTTTACCTACCCACTCTAGGGCTCTGTATCATTTATAATTTACTATTATCTAAACCTTTTGAAAAGGAAACAAGAATATCCACAGGCTACCTTTGCAATCTTCTATTATTAAACAGAAAGGTAAGGAATAAATGAATTTAATTTATTCAATACCCTTATCCTGAGCTTCTGACTATATCTGCTGACAGTCACATACAGCGAGGGTCATTCCCTGGCTCGGAAGCAAAGTGGCACGGCATCATCTAGCATCTGTCTGGTGACCTTCCATCCATCCCCATCTCTCCCCACCAGGCAGCTTGGGTGTGCTTAGACTCCTGACCAATGCTGAGCACCTGCTATTCTGCCAGGTGTGCCCGATACAGTTGAGAGGAAAAATTGGTGAGGAATTCCATGCTACTCTTCACACAGCATGGAGGCTAAGACACCACTGTCTCAGCTTACTCCTGCTTTCTTTATATTAGATGCAGTTTTTAATGCCTGCAGAGTACCACTGGTTTAGTAAATATGGGAGACTTTCTGCTAGAGATCAGCCAGCTGCACGCAGCAACTATGTTCAGCTCGCCCACACCTTAATTTAAGCAAGAACCTGTGCCCTGTTGTGCTCCAGTGTCTGTGAGCACAGCTCAGCAACAATCCTGTCTTGCCTCTGGATCTTAACAGAAACATCTGAATAACTTTTTTAATATAATCGACAAGCAGTTACCAAGAAACTAAATCCAAAGACTCGTAAAAAGCAGACCCAGAGATACAGAAAATAGCAAACCAATGCAATATATTTATTTTGTATTAAAAGCTTATAAATAAATCACTGCAACACAGTCTTCAAGAGATTGATTCTAGGAACAGACACAATGTCTACTTCACAAAACTTGTGAATGCCTCCTCGCATTGTACCAGGAAATTCATGACTGATAAAGATGGAAATTCAATGCTAACTTCACAATACATTCCCTGGCATTCAGGTAGCTGACATGGTTAACAAATGGTGGTTCTAAAATCCTATCAAAGTTAAGATAAAAGTCAGACAAAAGATGAATATGACTTCAGAGACCCAAGGACAAGAGGAATGTACATCTCTCCTGTTCGAATGAAGAAACTCTCTCTAAAACACTTTGAAACAGCTTGCTCATCTTCTTAGATGGCAAGGTGTAAATACACGTTAACACAAAAAGTAAAGGATCTAAGTAGAGGATACTTCTAAGTGAATGCACTACTCTACAGAACACTGAGCCCAGACTACTAACGCCAAGAAATAGGTTGACAGTAGAAGGTTTTAAAATGCCATTATTACAAAAGACTAAATTAACTTCAAATCGTGGATGAAAAAGCGAGTTTAGGTACAGGTCAGAAAGGGACAAGTAAGACATTTGTTCTCAGGAATAAATAAAATAAAAGGCATTTATTTGAAAGGACTGATTACTATCTAAATTTGTGTCATGTTTTTCAAGAGTTTACCTTAGTTGTTGGAAAGCTGTAGGAAACTCAGAAAATTGGAAATGAAAAAAATCATTCAATTTAGAGCCTGGTTACCTTTACAGACAGATTGCTTTTAATTATTATTATTATTTTATTCTGGATTGCAATAGTAAACCACAATAGATGTTAAAAAACAAAAAAAAAACAAAAACAAACAAACAAAAAAAAACACATCCCAAAAACTACTTAGTGATCTTTTACAAATGGCCTTGCTATCATTCAGTACTAAAACTTTGACAGTCTGTACAAAACCTCAAGCCCTAGCTTGAAAGTACTGTTTCATTTTAAGGATAAATAAGAGACCCTCACTTTCCTGCTACCTTGTCAGCCTCTTTCCTGACTGTGCACTCACTCTTTAATTCAACAGCGGTGCTCTCTGATCCTGCCAGTGTCCTGTGTGGCTGCAAGCTCACACAGTGGGGTCAAGAGAGAGCACAACCAGAAAACTCATGAAAAACAAAAACAAAATGGAGGAGGGGCACCTTCAGAAGATGAAGGAAAGCCTGCAGAAATGCCTACAGCACAGCATGCATTTTGCTCAGCTTTAACTTGAGGTGGGGACTCCTTATCACTCTCAAGAATTTTAAAATAGGTGTTGAGGAAAAAAAGCCTTCCTTGACCTACCTCACAAAGTTTCTAGGGGCGATTATGAAATAAGAATAAAGAAAAAGGGAATTTATCATAAAATGCTGACCCACAATTGCTAAGCTGATGGAGACAAAATAGTTTATGAAGTTTCTTCTTCGTAAAATTAGAGATTTATATATTTTTTGCTGAGAAAAGGTAGATACTGAATCATTTGGAACAATAAGGTAATGTCTGTGCTTTACAAATACTTTTACACTATTTGTAACATTGCTTTCACAGCTAATACCTCTATTAAAAAAACATTTATAAACAGCTCTTCTTTCTTGCATTAAATTTTTCATCCGTTTGCATTGCATCCTCCCCCAACAAACAAAAACAGGATAAATCGTGTACAGCCGATGTCACTGCTGTTACTTACTCTAACTACCTGAAATTTGGAAATCAATAATGACCTGAAGAACAATGTACAAAGATAAATGGCATTTTGCACACTTAACTCAGTGTTCGCTTGAATAATGTGCCAAGTAATTCAATTTGCTATAACAGACTCAACATTGACATCCCCCTCCCTCTTATCCATGTGCCAGAAACAGTCATACCTCTCTTGGTTAGTCCTGCGTTAAGGTAACTGTTTACAGTTGTGATCCACCTACAGCAGGTATTTAATCTCAGTACACAATGCACAAAAATTACTGTTTGCAAGAGAAAGTTTCAAGTGACTTTAATCAACCAATATCCTATGCCATAACCAAACGTTACTGAAAAGTTTAACAATTTCTTCATAATTACATGCTGTAGCTCAATGTATTTTTTTTTTAATGGCTTACACCAATTTTTTCTTCTAAATAAATACCTAGATGCACCTACAGGAAGAGCAGCTACACACTCAACCCATATATAATTTTATACATGAAAGACCGTTTTATGAGGAGGGTTCCGATCAAATGCTATTAACACAGAGCTTCACTTACAGGATCCACTCAGCAACAGTGATCCATCTGTGCACAAGAAGCATCCCCCAACATTGCAGGGCATCCTTTTTCTCAATTAAAACGAGCCACACTCAGCAGTTTCCCCAGTAGTGTTAATAGTGGGGCAAAGAGCGGCCGAATCTCTTATTCCCTCCACTGCCAGATGCTGTGCATTCCCTGCCAGTCTGAGGAGGTGGTTCACTCCCAGAGAGGCAGTGGCTGTCCCTGCTGACTGGGTAGCATGGCACAGAGAACACTGAGAAATAACAGCTAACAGCTCCTTTAAGATATACCATTACCTGTTCCTAAGAAGTATTTCTTTAAGAACACTTCAGTTCACATGGGTCGTTTCAGAGCTTAGACATCAGGAAGAAAGCTGATGATGGCTTGTTTGACATGACGCTAGTTGTTTAAAAGGACATTTTAACACATGCAGACTAAGGGAATTTAACTTGAACCTGGTTCTAATATTATGCAAACAATGTAAACAGTCAAGGGACTGTTGTATCTGCTAGTTTCATGAAAGTAGGCATTCACAAGTTAGATGTTGCTCAGGGTAAAGGGAAACTCAATCACAAATACTTCTATTAAAAAATATATATATACAGAAATAGACATTCCTACTGTTTGCAGGACTGGACTGTGGGTGCCTCTTTCTAAGGAACAATCAGAAGGCATCAAGATCCCTCCATGGGCAGCCTTGCTCAGCCTCTGGTTTTCACCCAGGACTTTAGTTCCTCCAACTCTTCCAGTAGGTCGCTAAGGGAACTCTTTTGTCCAAAATATGATTCAGAAAAAATGCCATTTTTACCTAGTTTAGTGAGCTAACCACTAAGGCAAAACAAAGTTCAGGTAAACAAGACCTCTCATACAATTTTGAATTGAAAGCTGCACTCTGCCACTGCTCTGAAAACAAGTAGAACAGAAGTACTTGGCATTTTTTCAAGCTGCACGCATCCACCGCTGGCCTCAAGTTAGCTCAAGTCTTTATATAACAAAAGGAAAATCCTAGGAGCTT
The DNA here is from genome assembly GCA_024606505.1 of Aquila spilogaster. Lineage (NCBI taxonomy): Eukaryota > Metazoa > Chordata > Aves > Accipitriformes > Accipitridae > Aquila > Aquila spilogaster. Next base: position 81,003,103 of record JANHGO010000042.1, read on the forward strand.
GCTGATACAAATTAAATTTAAACATGCAAACTGAATGACTCTTTTTCAGGTCAAACAGCAATGGGTTGTAATTCCTCCTGCAGCTGAACAGGGCACTGGAATTGACACAAGTGTGCGAACATGTGGAAGAGGAAGGGGTGAGATTACTACTTCTGGTGTAAATCTACAGGGAGGTGGCTTAAGGCAGTAATGAAACTGCATGGTTAAAAACACACACAAGTTTTGAGTTTTGTCCAGAGGGGAAATAAATACATAAATAATCAAACAAAACAAGAATCAAACCAAAACCTACACAATCTAAAACCAGAAACTTCCCAAAACCACAACAAACCAATCCCAAATGAAACAAAAAACAACCAACCAACCAAAAAAAAACCCTAAAACAATATTATAACTTCAGTCCATACTTTTTTCTTCAAAATTAATGGAGAGGCTTAATTTATCTACAAATAATCTTGCAGCATAATTCTGGGACTCACAAAAATGGGAATGAAAAAAAAAAAAATCAGATGTGTATCAAACAAAATGTCACTGAAGCACCAGCAAACAGAGTGACAGTGCACCCTCAGATTTGTGATTTTTGAAAAGCTTTTCTACCTCTTGGAGATTGTAAAAGCAATGTTCAAAATTAGCATTAAAAAAAAAAAGTTACACAGAAAGGTTAAAATAAGTTGCCAACTCCAAAGGTAACATTACCTAAATATTCCAGTTATCCAGCACACGTAGTAAAACATCCTTGTGTTTTGTAAAACAAGCCTACATTTAACTGAAAATCCACACCATATGTGAATTAATCAAAATTACAGAAAACCCAAGGCAAAGTTATCTGTATCTGAAACATGAAATACCTCTGCTTGATAAACACTTTCACAAAGCATGTCACCTATTTGAATCCAACAACACAAGTAAAGCAGCCTTTAATCCCTACACTAGTGTATTTTGAAACAACTAAAAGGAGCCTAGAGATCCTGTCAGCACAAACTCCCTTGGTAACATGAGTATCTAAAAAAATTGTTTGCAAGTAAAGATGTTATCAGAAAGAATACATGAGATTACAGAGAGCTGACCAGGGAGGAAGCAGCAAATGACACAATTTTACTGTCATCATTAGAATTGCATCAAACTCATTCCACAGGAGACTCTATCCCAGAGCAGTGAGTCATTGCACACTACTCAAAGCCTGAACATACATTTTTTTTTAATTTTCAAACGTAAAATAAAAACAATTTTTCTATTGCACTAATATATCGTAAACTACAACTGAAGAACTTGCAAAACAGTTTTACACAACTCATGAACACAGATGGAAAAAAACAGCACCCTGAGACCCATGCTAATGAAGATTGCTTCATTATACTTCCTTTGCAGAACTGTTGATCGCAAATGTATGCATTTTAAAAGTGATATGTGAAATCTAGATATGTATACATATACTTTCTTCCTTTAAAAAATAAAACTATTAGACTAACAATTCCTCAGTAAAAATAAAAAAATTAAGCAGTGAAATTATAGTCCTCGTACAGGGCAGAAAAAATCCCATGGAGTCATTTCCCATGCAAAATTTTGCCCAAGGCCAGACTGAAGCAGACCACTTTTTAAGGGGTTAAGTTATAAAAGTTGCATTTAAGGCTCTAATCTTGAAACCTTTATTTACACGAACAGTTCTTCTTTCAAAGAACAAGGGTTTGCAAGATTGGAATCCTACAATCATTAATCTTTCTGAATGACTTTGTAGCATGAGGGACTGTGTTCTCCTTCAAAACAAACAAAAGCAGATAATTCTGCTGGATATTTTGCAAAGCCCTCTTTTGTGCTGTCATGTTACAACATTCTGAAGCTAAATTAAAGATAAATGTTAAGCCGTGAAGTGAAACAGCTTAAAAGTTATAACAAAATAAATTGGTTCTTGGTAAAAATTTGTGTTTTAAAATTTCGAGTATTTGTGTAAGTACAGATATTCCAACACAACTGGTTGCTGGCTACCACATTCGCTTCAATCACAAAGAGGGGAAAATCCACCTATTTGCTGCAAAAATCACCAGATTTCTAACGTTTTTCGTTATCCACATTTAACTCTGCGTTGAGCATTCTCCTTTTTCCTTGAACATCCAAAGAGCAGCCAACGAATGTAGCCCTTCTCTGGTTTCATATGCTCGTGAAAAGGAGCTTGTGCTGGCTTCTTCAAAGTAGGTTTCAATGTGAATGGGGAAGGGAAGGAGGGGGGGGGGTGGGGGAGGGAGAGGAAAAAAAAGGACGGCACCATCCCCCCGCCCGTAAACGCACTTATCACTGCTCTCCGGCAGGGCTAGGTGGGTGGCTTGGCCTCCGCGGCACTAGGTAGTGGCTAGGTGGCAGGGGAAGCCGGGTTTCTTTCTGCCTTTTTATCTTTTTCCCCTCAAAGCTCGGCACAGCCCCGCGGTGCCGCCTGAGGGGGACGCGGGGCTCAGCGGCGCGGGAACGCGTCTCGAGCCGAGCGGCCGTTACGGCGCGCACCGCGAGCACGCGCCCCGAAAAGCGCGGAGCCGCAGGAACGCCGCGTCGCCTCTCCGCCGCCCGCCCCACTCCCGTTCACCTTCGCCCCCAACCCCCCGTGACTGACGAAGGGAAATCACGTGACGACAGCAGTGAAAGAAAAAGAAGTGTTTTCTTCCCCTTCTGCCGGGAAGGGGGCAGGGAGAACAAAACTTGGCATCAGCCGCCCAGGGCCTGCATGCCAACAAGAAGCCCCGGGCCGGGGTTAGGCCCAATGGGTCCGTGTCAGAGCCGAGGCTGCAAGGCACTCCTGCCGCCGCCATCTTGGTGGGCAGCCCCGCGGGCCTGGGCACGGCCACGGCACCGCCTGCAGGGAGAGGGGATGGGTCCCCCTCTGGGGCTGCCCCAACCACACCTCACATCTTCCACAGACTCTAAAATACACAGACACTACCGTGGCGGTAAGCGCCAGCATGAGTAGCAGCAACTCTTAGGAAATAAATGGAGGTAGGCATGAAGGCACTGCTATTTGTTGGCCGTGTCTTCAGTTGGCACTGTCAATAGATTGATTTGCTCAGCGGCTGGCTATAAGCTGGCCCTGCAGAAGGGAAAAGGCGCACCTCCCCAGTGGCAGCGGGCAGGCAGCTCAGGTTGTAGGGCTAGGAAAAGAATGAGCAGCGTTAAATCCATTAATTCCAGCAGTATGGCCCCTTGGACACGTCAGGCTGTAGCTGCTGTACCTGATGCCTCGCCGTTCAGATTCTCAAAGATATTAGCGCAGAACTGGAAGTGCGGTTTATGTGCTAATTTACTTCTTCTTTTAAGAAACAATTTAGGCCGTGTTAAGAGGCTAATAAAAAGAAAATCTTGGAATCTTTTCCGTCAATCAGCAGCGCCATTAGCTGCAGGCAGAGGAGCAGTTACAAATGGCCCAAGGAGCGCAAGGCGGTGAGCAGCCTGACCCCGGCTGGAGCAGGAGGGCTGCAACCTGAGCCAGGAGGGCGCGAATTCCTGCCCCGTGCCCCCCCTGTGCTACACAGGGTGGCTGTTAAGGAGGCTCAGGCCCGCGGTCCTAAGGGGAACCAACGCGTGGGGGTGCCTGGCCACAGAGCCAGAATGTGCCTCGCTTCTAGTGCCCATTTGGTTAATCTAGCTGAATTCCTACAGCTAGACATTAAAATCGGTAATGGAGTCATATTGCTCGTTAAAAGCAAAAACACAGCAGTCTTCCTGCCTGTTTGGCCCCTGGCACGAAAAAGAGCAGATTTGGATCACCTCTGTCTTCCCATCAACTGATGGATTAATCTACATTTTATAAAGGTGCAGCTGACAGCAGAATTTTCAGTCGTTTTGCTCCTTGTGTTTGGTAGCTGACTGCTGTTGTTGACAGGTCACAGGGATGATCTCAGACCAAAAAAGAAAAAAAAAAAAAAAAAGAAACCCACATTTTTGCAGTGCTTCCATTCATGTGTGTTTTAAACAAACAGAGGTGCTAACAGCATTTATCCTGCAGCCCCTTTGCTACAGAGCAGCCCCGCACAAACCACTTCCATGCTGTCAGACGCAACCTGCACTGCTTGTATATTACCAACGGAGCCCACGATAAATAAAACATCGAGAATAGGAAAAGTACAGAATTCCTTGCAAGACCAAAGGCTTTCTTTCATCCATCTACACCAATGGCAGCAAAGCAGTCAATAGCTGACTGGCAAATCTTGACAGCAAGTAGAAAAATTGAGAGTCAGAGTCTGTATTTTTGGCCCCTTCTGGATCCTCATTATGCAGATTTGGAATGCACTGATCCAGAAGGGGACTGACAAATCTAAAGACCACTGTGACAATAAGCATTGGTCTCTGCCACTCCTTTATGCAGCACAACCCAAACTGACCTACATTGTTGAAAATACTTCTTGAAATAGGCACTAATGCTGTAAAAGACAAATGTATTCACAGAAGCACTGTTTTCAAGGGATCTTGTATTAATTCATGAGTATTTTTATTTTGCACATCCATTCATTTTTCTAATTTCTTAAAGGTTGAATGTAGCTCTGTGACAGTAATGTTTTAATAACACTGTTACCATAAAGCTCTTTATAAAATTGCTGAAATGATGGAAACTGAACGTTTCCAAATCTGAGCAGCCCTTTTTCCACAAAACATTTTGTCTAATGAATGTGTCTTTTACAATAACGTAAGCAGTATTTTCCAACTTTTTTTTTAAAGAAAGTGAAGATTACTATATTTCATAGACATTTAGCATGTATATTTGTTTGAAAACTAACTTCCATGCAGATTAAATAAAAGCAAATAATTTGCTTTTTCTGTACTTCATCTTACGTTGTCTGACAATTACATGCAAGTGTGCACACAGGAACAGTGTGTAAGTAAGACATAAAAATTCAATTAAATCAGGTTAATTCTAAATTAAATACCAACTCGTTTAACAGTTAAAAAAAAATGAGGGGGAGAGAGAGGAAACAATGACAAACTTTCTACATGTTAACTTCTGTGGAAAAAGAGACAGACCTGTATACTTATTTAACTATAATATGTAAGAGAATAAAAAACTTCAAGTTAATCCTCTTTCAGACCTGAAATGCCAGGAATTTCAACTTGTCCACAAAATTGCAAAGCTACACTTAAAATAACCAAGAACCTGGTGAAAACGAACAAAGGAAGCCAGTGGAATATTTTCAGTCATGTAAGCTGTAAATAAAAGTAGTCACATTTCTCTTAATGTGCATTACAGCTTAATGTGCTGCATGATATTCAGGTGAGTATTCAATAACGTGGTAAGTTCATAAACATCTAGATATTACAAATGACTATTATTCAAGTATACTATACTATATATGTTGTTATATAATTACCTCTGGGATAATTTTGAAGGTTGTGAAGCACTAGCAAACATAGTAAAAACTCCTATACTGAATGATAGTTGGTATACACAAAAACAACGAGAACCAACCCCACTTAGAAAAGTTTGATCAAATAAATGTATCTAATCTCCCAAACAAAACTATCAGGAAAGAAAAAATCCTTGAGGAAAACTGCTCTTATGGTAACTACTTGACCGTTTTGTCACTGATTTCACCAGGCTCAACACTTAAACTCTTAATATTAGTTAACAATTGGACCTTGAAGTATTGCAAAAGTATCCTGTACTTTTAAAATGCAAGTCAGGTAGAAGGACGGAGGACAAAGCAGAAGCTAAGCAAAGGTTTACCAATTCTTAACAATTTACTATGTAGATTATATTCATCATTCTAAAACCAGAAATATTACAACACAGCTAAATTATTTCATGCCAATTGCTTCAATACTTCTCAAGTGTCTATAATATACCATAGGTGCATTTCATGACATCTGCCGTGGTCAAAGCTGTTTTAACTCCCTTGTTTTCTAACAAAGGTTCATACTATTAATAAAGAATCAATATTAAATTACAGATAAATGGAAAACAAATCATAACTAAGCAAAGTATTGCTTTACAGAGTGCAGTACTGATAGAAACAATTACTGACTCAAGTACAAAGAACCATTAATACATAGATCACAGAATATTTTAAACATTGAGTACGCTATCAAGCAATGAACACTAAATTTTTGAAGGACACTGCTTCAACTATAGCTGTTTTAACAGTCTAACCTTGGTCCATTTACAACCGTTCTCAGTTAAATACTAATTCTTCCTCAGATGACCATTCTTCTGTGTGAAGAAGGTTAACAATAAATCCACGTAAGCATGGATAGAGTGGGCTATCAGTTTCCAATACGACTTCAACAGTTTTCAGTTAAAAAGAAACTAACAAAAGAATAAGATGATTGACATAAAAAAGAAGAACAAAACCCAAAAAACACATAATTGCTTAATGAAGATTAATGTAAAAACTCTTTGAGGAAAAAGAATCCATCAGCTATGTTATTATATTGCTCAAAGTATACTGCTGTCTTGCAAAAACGTTATACAGCCACTGAATGCAAGACATCAAACAGAAAATATATTTTTATTTTGTACAAAAAGTTCCTTGCTAAATTCTAATCAAAATATATAGGAATAGATCAGATTTAATGGAACCTTTTCAACCGGAGTGTTTTGAATTTAAATAATTTAAAACATTTTCAAATTTAATAGATCATCATATTTAATTTTAGCTTTAAAAAAAAAAAAAACAACTTCTTGAGGAAAAGGTGGCATTGCTACCAGCAGAATCTGATAGTCTTCTTTCTTGATGCAGACAATGGTCTATAGCCCAGGAGAACTACTTGCTCATGCAAATAAAAGGGAAGGTGTAGTATTTACCGCTGCATTAAATGTTAGCAGAAACACAAATCAGCACAAACAAGATAAAAAGATAAAATGTCATCCAACTTGGAAGATTTTTTAAATACTATATTTCTGTCTGAAAATCTTGAATACAAGTTCCAACTTCACAGTGTACCTTTTAAAATCTTTTGCTCCCTACCACTTACAGTCCAATCCCACAATTATTTCTGAATGCATAGCACTGATAAAGTCAACAGTGACATGCAGAGTTCAAAAATAAGTGAACTCAACTTCTGATTTTTTTCATGTATTTGCCTTTAACCCAAGATCACCTTACAATTAATGTTTGTCTTTTTTTAAAATCACTAATTCCTCAAGCCAGTTAAAAACAAGCAAATTATTTTACTTTTATCTTTGTTTCTAGTTTGCATTAGTTTCTTAACCAGAAGCACATACAATGAGCAGGATGCCCTGCTCAGTGTCCTGTTAGTTAAAATTAACGTGCATGATACAGGCACATAAGAAACCACGTGTTCATAGTCCCCACCTTGTAGGGTTAACTTCCACCCTACATTTTCTAACCATTAAACAGTTTTGTAACAAAACACCCTAAGTGAAATCATTACGCAAAAGTGATTCTGATTCATGGAAAACATCTATTAAAAACGTTACGTGCTTTCTTTAACTAACAGACGGAGGCAGACAAACGAAATACATTTGGCACAGCCAAATGAGAATTTAATTACTGCAGTGGAGAGCTATTAAACACTGTGGTGAAATAGAAACTTTTTGACTAAATGCATTTACAAATATTTGAGGACTATAATATGCTCCAAATCTGTAAACTGCCCACTCCCACCTCTGTGAAAAGGGGATTCAGCTACTTCCTTGTAAGTCAGAGTCCATCCTTAACCTAGGCAGGAGCTCTGCATGTTTGAAGGGGGGCTAGAGAAATGCACGGAGGGTTCCCATCCTTCTTGTGAACAGGTGCTGTAGTTACAAAGTTTTTCAGAAGTTTTTCCAGTACCTCCTGCATCCTATTAGCCCTGCAAGAAACCATAAGACCAGAGCCTCTGATTTTTGGGTGGCCTCAAATTTCTCTGGATTACTGAATAGTTGTTCAAGATTCCAAAGTGCTTTTGCTGAATGAGTGAACTTAATTCCCCTTCAAGAGAACTTGTGAGTACACAAAGTAAGGGCTCTTTTTAACACTGGAGCATTTCACATATTTCTTCGACCACACTTTCCTCCTGTGATGGAAAGGCTTGGGACTGAGCAATTTTTCAATAAATTGTTAAAAAGATGATCAGCCCAAGAACTTTGCATTGAAATAGCCTGACAGAGCAGTGGTCAAGTCAATTTAGTTATGCAGGACATGAAATATTATACATTCACATGACCAAAAATAGCTTAGTGTGAAAATTTTGTACAAGTTACAGAACTGTTAAGTTCACGTACACACATCACATTAAGCTGTATAATTTAACTTTTAATTAAGCAGAACTAAACCATGCCCTAGTTTACATTTTAGGCACTGCACAGGGAACAAATTGGATCACAATATGGCCCTCAAGTTTTGAGGCATAAAAAGCACACTTATGCACATTTAACAAAACAAAACCAACCACCAAAGGATGTGAATGAAATACTTCCAGTAAGAACATTCATATAATATGCTTAAAATCCACTCATAATGCTGCCCAGTTTATTAAACAAGTCTCACAGGCCAGTGGGACCACTCAACAGGAGAAAACTGAGCACAATTTGGCCCATCAGCACTGTAATTTCTCCAAGAAAAGAAGGGATGTAATAACTGAATTATATTAAGGATGAGTTTCTGTCTACTGTTGAAATCATTCTTGAATTTGCATTCGCCTGATATATTAACTACTATATATATATATATATATATATATTTGTATCTGAGACAGCCTGTAGTGAGCAAGAATGTGAGTGATTCTTTGATCTTACTCCACTTCAGTTAACAAATGCCTAATTCTCAGAACGTGCAATCTGTGTGCCTCAGACCAGGTAATTTAACGGTGCAAACCAGCAACCTCTCCTAAATACTGGAAGTAGTCAGTGGTCTGTTCAAAGTCTAAGGAAGCCAGGTTGGGTCTTTCAGATACATTCTAGATTAAGAAAATTATCTCTATTTCTTATATTTCTAATAAAATGAGTCTGATATTGAGAAACTACTACACATGGTCAGCAGAAGCTTTTTAAAATCCCCTATTTCTACCAAGATAGCATTGCTACAAAAAGCTCATAAAAACAACCGAGATTTTGGTTACTAACTTGAAAAATGAATGAAATAAAATATCTTTATTTTTTTTAATGAAATATCTTTATAAAATGAAATAAAATATCTTTAAAAATTACAGCACAGGTGCACTGTAAAGGGATTTTGAAGACACCTGTACTTTGAAAACAAGCATGTTCATGTTTATTATAGTCTACCTACAGAACACAAGGACTATCCTTTTTACCCTCAGTTTCAACCCAGAGTTTATTTTGGTACATGACTTTATAACTTTCATTCATTACAGTTCTATAACAAATATCCAAGTAGCCTCAAGTGGCACTGTAATAATAGCAATCTAGGAAAAAAAAAAAATCCCTCAACACTGCATACCTGTAAATTAACTAATTGGATGAGAACAGATTTTTTTTGAGAGGAAAGCTGCTACTGGCTATACTCATAAGAAGCACACACTTAGGGGTGTAATTATTACAATAGTGTTTTCACTGTTACAGAATGTATGATCCCGTTTTTGATGGAATATTACTTATGAATTCACCTAGAAAATCTTACACATCCAACACTGACTATAATCGTAACGGGTGAAAATACTTGCCCATGATGCTAGCCAGCCCAAAACACACCTCCCACCACCCCTCCTTCCTGAAATGTAATTCTAGCACTAAATCCCTGGAGTAAGAAGTATGTGAGATTTTCTTGAATAATGTACTGACATTAGAGCAAAAATATACTTCACACTCTCAGAGATATAACTCTTCAAATTACTGTTATTTTTAATTTTCAAAGTTATACATAGAGGATAACTAATTAGGAAGCTATGTTTTTCACCCTGTCAAGAAAATAATAAGTAATTCCACTACAGCTCTTATTTATCTGCTAAAAAGGTATACCCAAATTATTATGAACGTGCCCTATGTTCTTTCTTCTGTTTTGTAGAAAAAACACACGTTATTGTCATGATCTGAAAACTCCCCATTTTTTTTAAATAACGCTGTTTAATATCGCATTCAATACATTTCAATGTCAAAGCTCAACTGTAAATAGTAAAAAACAAAAGCAAACAAAAAATCCACAAAAAGCGCAACTGCACTGAAGTACAACCCAAAGAAGATTTTTGAAATATTCTGCTTCCAAGGAGAGCTCAGAAATTCATACCCCATTCCAATACCCACAAGTGCCCATTTTCTTGAGAAGTTACTAAGACTTCCACTGTCACTCCATCCACTGCTGAAGGTAATAGCAATTCTGCTGTTTTGCACCAGAGAACACTGCATTTTCATTCACTTTTCTCCAACAGTAGCTTCAAACTCTTTACTCGTACACCTTCACCTTAACTTCATAACTGCCTGTTTGCATTCTGGGCACCCTTCCACAGTCCCAGCACTGCCTACACTTAACTATGGGAATCATGGGGTTTTTCAGATATGAAAACTGATTAAAATCAGATGTGAAAAACACTTCCCCAACCAGTTCACCATACATCTTCACGAACACTTATGCTAGCCCAACAGGGAAAGCGCTATAAAAGCTTCTGAAGCTTATTTAAGCAGCAGCGCCGCCAAATGTAAAACTGTGGCCGTATGACCCCCGCCAAGAAGGGTGGCTGTAGGAGTTTCAACCTCCACCTGTTCACCACACTGCTACTGCAAAGACAATTCAGTGGCTTGCAGAGCAGCTGCTGACCTGCTGCATGTTACAGCTTTGCATGTTGAGAAAAATCAAAATCAGTGCCAGTTTCGCTTAATACAGCAGACTGTAAAACTTGCAGCAGTTTCCACAGCTGTTCTGCAAGCAGCTGAGCCATTTCTAGGGTGGGGATCTGGAATTCACTCTAGCCATCTCCCAAGAAGTTAACCCTCATTTTAAGTCAGGACCATCCAGAATAATCAGAAAAATTCTGGACACCATTTTCTCCAACTAAATATGTTCAAGCAATCAGAAGCACTTCCCAGGCCACCATGGAGAGGTGATGTCTAATATAAAAGCCATTTAAGGATTCATTATTTTTACCAGTGATAACCAGCAAGTAAAAGCTTCTCGTCTAGGGGGAATAACTGTCCTTTGATAAGAGCTGATTATAATAACTTTATATCAGCCATGATAGCTAGCAGCTGATTTAAAAAGTAGAAACACTCTTAAATACAGGGAATGAAAAATGTAAACAGTATATGATGTTTCTCAAAAAAGGATATATGGTCTTTATTCTCCAGTTCCTAACACCTTACTTAAACTAAATCTTTACATTCACTTCTATATACCTCTGGGAAACTTCATGGACCTAATTTTGCTTCCACAGACGTCAGCAGGGAAAGATTACAGCCTTTACTGCAATGGGTTACCTAAGGACAACAAGTTAAACAACACTTAGATGGAAGTATATGTTGTAAAGTGTGTAAAACAAAAATCAGAATGGGTCTAGATGTACTTAATACTTCAGTAATCTAGTTGCAAACTAGGACAAGGGAGGATAACATTCCTCCCAATTTGACAAATCCATTTCCTTTTACCTTAGGTTCATGTATCTGCTTTGGTATCTTCTGTTTGTGCCTGAGACAAAATATCCTCTTTCTCCCAGCACCCCAACCCCTGTGCACAATTTCCTCAGTCCCGAAGAAAAGGACAGCATGGTCTGGAAGGGTTTGTTTGTCAAAGAGGGAAATTTCTCTTAAGACATAATAGTTCCACTGCAGGCCTCTGTCTTTAGAGCATTTGTGACTTTTCCTTGTGAACACAATGTTTAAACCTGTTCAGAAAAATCTGATCTGGCCCCAAACCATTTAATGGGACCTTTCACTTAAGTACTATATATGTCTGCAGATAAAAATGCACCATAACGTTAGTTTTAGATGTAAACAGACGAAATCTGGAAGGTATTTTCACAGATGGCAATTCCATAACTTCAATACCAAAAGTTTTCTCAGTCAACTGTCTTAAATCTTCAAGCTCTTAGTGAAGTATTTTGCCATCTGTCGATGCATCCATAGATAGGACTTGGACTAATTAGTAGTCAAAATTTAAAATAAATAAATAAATCCCAAACAGTGCTGCGCTGTAGAGCACCACAAATACACAGTCCCCATAATTTAACTTTCTCTGTATGCTTCAACGCAGCTGCTGAGGTGCCAAAGCCTGGCTCTAGATCCCAACATTGTAGCTTCTACACGTGGTGGGTCTGCTGAACACACATATCTTCAGCGTGGGTCTCATCTCTGCCAGATCTCTGATACACATGCTCACTGCAGACACGTTTAGTCCGCATTCACTTCCTTCCTCAGCTTCCCTCTCTAAATCCTGCTAGTCACTTTTGTTTTGATTAGAACTGGGCTTGCGTGGACCCTAGTAGAAGTTAAGGGAGACAAGTTTGGAACAACAGACTCTGCATGGAGACCTCTGTACTTCAAAGGGGGCACTGCTATGTCACATTTAACGACAAGCAGCGAGGTAATATTGATCCCTCTTGCTTGCCCAGAACTTCCAATTATTCTGAACAACTAAGTAGCTTTTGCAGACTCCTACCTTGATAATAATGCAGTAATGGAAAATATATGCTGGATAAATGAAATCATCCTTGTGAAAGCACAAAATCATGTGTGACAGGATTAGAAAAAGTCAGTGTTAAATGTATTATGCCATGCTCAACTTTATCTTAGAAAAAGTAGTTAAACTGTGGCTAAAACATTAGGACTTTAAAGATGCGGCATCTGATTCATCATCAAAAAGAATGTTTAGCCAAATTAAAGGAAAAGAGTTTTTAGGTGCTGCTCATGTCTGATTTTCCATTTAGTCTTAATTGAACAGGCATGGTAATTTTCCCCTCTTTCTTTTGTTACAGGTATTTGCAGCAATAACATACAAAAACAAAACTTGTAATGTACAAACTATAGTGCAGTTCAGAACACCATAAGACTCACTGCAAGAAAAAAGGCGGTCTCCCATTGTTATCAGATCTTGCAATAACAGTAACTTGCAGCAACCATAGGAAAGTTCAGATGAAAGTGAGAAATTTCAAACCAGCCATGTTTCTTTTAATGAGAAAACAAAATACACTGACTCCTGCATGCTGCTCCTCCCTTCCTTCCTCTCCCCATCTCATAAAAGAGGATCCCAAAGAAGGATCACGTTTAAGGTCCCAGTTGAGAAATCCTAGATCAAATTCTGAACACGGAAAGAATTTGGACTATACAGTCAGGTCCAAGAAAACGTGTTCTAAACTCATTAACCCACCCCATCCTGAAAAAACACATTTCTCAGAACATGAAATGATAACCCTTGAAATTCACAAACATACTTAATTCCATCTACTTACATTCGGCACTCTACTCTTTAGTATCATCTTTAACATACATGCTTCACGATTAAAGAAAAATATACTTTTCTAACATAATCCATGCAAAACGTGCACAAAAAACATCCATAGCATTTACACTCTGCTGCCAGAATTCAAGTAAGTTATACTTACTGAAGTTTCTTGTACAATTTTGAACATGCAATTAAACATTTTTCCTCTATCAAAGCTCAAACTCTTTGTAGCTCTCAGCAATGAAGACTTTTTGCATGTGCTTAACAAAAGGTTTTCACTCACTTCCCCCCTCCAGTCTGTTTCACCCCTTGACAAAGAGATCTTCTAAAATTTAGCAAGAGCTGTTCACACATGACTATGTGCAGAATCCCTATCATAAAAGAGAAGTGAGCTATGTTATTCATTCCACACTAACCTATTATAAGTCCAAAACGACAATACTGAACAAAATCCAGTGAGGTGCACATTCTTTGGTTTTTACAGTTACACAGGACTGACACTGCTACTTTTATTTTTAAAGAAACAGTGGAGTAGGCACATTGCTGCATTTGACATGGCTTGTCTCAAAAATTAAGTACTCAATTTTTTTATGATACTGAATGACCTTAATGCATGACAAAGATATAAACCATCACAACACTGCTATTTAAAAAAGAGGGAGGAGGGGGGAGCAGGAGAGTAAATGTTTGTAGACATGCCTTATATACATTGCACAAACACGCAGACACCCATATATAATCACTGACATGTTTCTGCCCGAAATAATGCATCTAACTCCAGGTACCTCATTACCAGAAGGGTAACAATCACCTAAAGGTAGTTTGGAGAAAATCAATCACAATGATTAGTGCTGTAGGAAGGACTTAAAAGGTAGAGTTAAAAACTCAGTACCGCAGCTGTTCTACAAACAGAATTTTCAGAGTGAAAAAGAAGAGGTGGTTTCAACACAAGCCTTGTCTGCTAAAAATAGTTATCAATATAATTGTGTAATTAGTGAAGCACTGACGCTACAAAAACACGACTGCAATCTGCGCACAACCAAGGCTCAACTCCAAGAAGAAAGAAAAATCATTCATTGAAAGCTCAAAAAACTGGGTATAATGAGCTTAAAATATTGCAAGAATTTTGACTCAACATCCAAGTAGTTTTTGCTCACAGCAAGATCTCATAAACTGTAGATAACCTCACCAAGAAAAGGTAAAGATAAAGCAATAAAAACATTGCTGCAGGTTTCAAGCTAGTTTTAATCTGACTTGTAGTAAGGTAGAGGCTTCTTTCCTCTACTTAGACTGATTCTGTAAAATTTTAGCAGCTAAAAGCATCGCAGAATGGGTGAACGCACACAGAACAATGTGCATGCTTTAATGATGAACTGTTTTCAAAGCAGTTTCTAACAGCAATATTTTGTTTCGACAGATTAATAAACTCATGTCTGTGCCTTGAAAGGAACAGTTCACATGATCAAATTTTTCAAATGAATGAAGCTAATAAGAATAGGGTCCAATCAAGCAACCCACTCTGTTGTAAAAGCCGCACTGTAAAATAACTTCACTGATTTTTCAGAGAGGTTTATACGCTCTGGCTGCTACTGGCACCATTGGTCAAGCAGCAGTTAACACAGAGCAGTCTGTACACCAGTACAAATTATCTAAAATGTATTCTGAACCAAAGTATATGCTGTTTTTCTACATCTCTTTAACTAGAAAAAAATCTACTTCTAACTGATGGAAGGAAGATAATGTAAATATGAAGTTTATGCACATTGCAGGTTTTGACAGAAAGAAAAAAAGTGAAAAACATATCCTTGTTCAGACAGCAATCCCTTGCAGAATATTAATAAATTCCCTAAGGCATATCTCTTAGGAACGCTCAAAAGGACTGAGGCACACAGCCTATGTGCAGTGAAAGAAGCCATTTTTCATTGCATTCTGCACTACAACCTAAGAATATTGATAAACTGTAGGTTACTGAAGTGTCAACAAATATTTTTAACATATTTTGCCTCTAGAAAACGGCATCCTTTTAGGGAGAGGACGCAACAGAACAGAGAAATCCACATTTAGCACATTAGTTTTTTTATTTATTTTTATTATTTTCTGTGGCTACTGTACATTATAAGACAGCATACCGTGCCTGGCATTACTCGAATGCATCATGTTATCATGCAGTTCAACTCTCCTGCATTTCCACAGCTCTAAGAATATCACTGTTTCCAAATGTATCTTTTCATTATATTGCTGCTGTTCAATAATGTGCAGTAAGACAAAAAAAATAAATTAAATGAAGGTTTTCTTTTTTATCTATGAAGTAAATTTAAAAAATTGTAAAGACCAATGTTGTGACTTAAAAATGTAGAAAGAAGGAAAGATGGCGGGGGGAAGCAGGAAGAAGAATGTTCTTATTTAAGTATATTGTTAATTTAGTTTAAACAACAACAACAAAAAAGCAGTAGTAAAGCAAGTATGCCAGTACAAAGTCAGAATTGTGATAATGTAATAAATTCACTATTTAATTCCACACTTGGCCCAAAATTCCAAGTGCAAACAGCTGACACTGATGTCAGCTCAAGCACAGGGTATGCATAACATGGTGAGATCAGAAATCACTCTAACACCACGAGGAACACAACATGCCACAGCAGCCCTGCCTGCAAATCTGAGTCACCCTTAAACATATTCCTTGAGAAAGCCCAGTGAAAGTCAGCACAAATGGCCACCAAACGGAATAGACAAATGGAATTGCTGTGCCCTCATGAACCAATCCTCCCTCCTTCACTGCAAACATCATAGAAAATGGACAACCATGCCAAAAGTTAAGGTGCCTTTCTGTCTCCCCGGCATGGCCCCAGCTAACCCTGAATGGTCCCTGCGTGCATCAGATGTGGGCTCTGAGCAGCGGGGATTAACACAAAGCCCAGGGAGGTCTGCATGCACCTTCTCCACAAACCACTGAACCTGGAAAAAGCTCCCTTGAGGTCACAGCTCTGTGGACAGCCTCCATCTGAAGGCACCCTGCCACAAGTGCCCACGCTCACACCAATGTGCTTAGGCACGGGCCTCTTCCCCACAGCCCTACAGAGAGCTTTTGGCCTCCCATTGTCATCGCTGCAGGTTTTTTTCCAGGAGGGAATATTTAAAACTCAGCCAAAGCAACCACATGTTCCAGTGTACCACCACTGGGCCACTCTCAGGCCTGAATCACTGCAAAATAACACTGTAACGATGTCTTAATTTCACTGACTGATCTCAAACGAGCTTTTAAAAAGCAATTCGAGGTTTACAATAAAAGTGTTTTAAGACGCATTCAAATGTTACCTGAACGAAAAGAGTATTTATTTCTTCTTTTTGGAGCTTGCTTTTAAGCATTTCCAAGGAAAAGTATCTCCAGCTGCAGAGCACAAACCAACAATCCCATTTATCCCGGCAGCACGCTGTCCATCTAACTGACCTAAAGCAACTTTCTAATTACAGATGCTCCCAAATACCGAGGGAGCCAAGTTACTTCCCTCTGTGTGAGCCCACAACCCCGCTGCGCCCAACCGAAGAGGGGGAAGGACAGAACAAGGTCTTACTTGGTGCACAAAGACATCAACCGGGGACTCCAAGGGGCTTCCCTCTCTGCTGCTCATGGAGATGAACCCGAAGCCCATCCTCACATTGAACCATTTGCAGTGGCCGGCTCCGTGCCAAAGCGGGGATTCCTCCTCCTCCTCGTGCTCCGGCAGCCGCCCGGGCTCCTCGCCGCCTTTACTCGCCCCTGCTGAGGGAGAGGGGGCAGGGGAGGAGAGAAGGAGAAAGATGTAAAGAGGAGTTAAATTCCGGGAACATCCTTTTGCCACCGCGTAAAGAAGTTACTGCGGAAGAAAGAAAGAAAGAAGAAATAAAGGCGAACGAAATGCAACGACAGCAAACTGCGGCAGAAGCCCGTTTGCTGCTGAGTAAGGAAGCAGGCAGCCTGCTCCCGAAACGCGTCCAGAACTCCGCCGGAGGCCTCGGCTCGGCCCCTCTCCCCACCACCGCTCCATCTGCAGCCCCATCCCGGCCCGCGGACGTTACTTGGGTATTGCTGCTTTAAGACCGATCCCATTTCCCGAGCGCGGCTCTCGGCCCTATCAGTCCCTCCTGGCGCGGCGCGGGCGGACGGGGGAGGCTGTACCGCCGGCTACGGCACGTGCGGCGCGGGCACCGCCGCTCCCCAGCGTGTGCCCATCGCTCCTCGGAACGCGCTCCGGGCGGCGGCCGGGACAGGTGTAGGGCCGCGCTCTCAGCCCGCCGCCGGGACGGGGCCCGGGCGGACGAAGCCGACGGACAATGGCCCCCGGGAGCCGCTCGGGGCTGAATGGGAGGGGGCGGTCCGCGGCGGTCCGGAACAATGAGACCGCGGCAGCCCCCGTGCGCGGGCCGCTAACAGGGGAATGCGGGGCGGGAGGGTTGGGAGGGCGGGGGGAGCGAACGAGCGAAACCGGAGTAAAACAATAGAAAAAGAAAATTAACCTTCGGCCATGTTGCCCCACGGGCCCTCTGCTCCAAACTCGTGAGATGAAAACTTTCCCTGTGGATCGAAGTGGTCTTCTGCATTAATCTAACATCCTGATTTTGAACGATCGCAAATTTAGCTCGCATGGTCTAATGTGCTTTCCCTCTTTTGATTTTTCCCCTTCTCTCTCGCTCCGTTTCTGGCCCCCTGCGCACACGTGACTTGGTCAATTACATGCTTTCTTGCTACTAATTTCACATCGGATCCTTAAGGGGTTGGCAGGAGGCAGGAGTAGCCAATCGCCATTTCAAATAGGCTGACACACCAAAATAATTTATGAATGAACAAGAAATTTCCAACACGTCTTTTTTTCGACAGCTAATCTGCACGCTTCTTTACGGGAAATCGAGATGACGTATTATTCTGGGGTTTCTGCGCTGCCGTGCATGCACAAATACGCAGGAAGATCCGTGTGTTTCTAGATACAGCCCAGAGAACAACAAATATATGCAGAGGCGGACGTGCAGATGAGATTATTAGGGTATCTGTGCACGCTCTAGGTGGGGTACGCGTACACGCACGAACGCAAGATGCTTACAGACGAGACACACACGTGTATAGACATGCACTAGGTATGTTGGGAGGCATCTGTGTTACCGTCTGCGCAAAATACGGGCATGTGTATAAGCGGATCGCCGTTTCCACCTGAAGAAAAGCCGCCCAAAGCCCCCGCAGCGCCCCGGAGGGGGGGGGGGCGGAAATCTGCCTCTCCTTACGTGTGCGTGGGCGTGTGTGGGTGTGCGTGGGTGTGGGTGCGTGTGCCGCGGCTCCCGGGCGGCCGCCGCCGCCGCTCCTGCCTTTGCTGCACGTTACTCACTTCGCATTCAAACTACGAGCGCGCCGGAAAGGCGGTATCACCTTAATATGGCCCAAAATGTGCGGAGGTTTAGCGTTTCAAAACATTTCTGGAGGGGGATGGGGCGAGGAATTGCACTTCACAGGTTTCTCCGCCATCTCTTTCCGGGGGAGGGGATGTGATTAATGACTTCCTAAATAAGAGCCCAGTTTTCAAGCCTAGTATTGGAGTGAACCTCAATCAGCAGCGATTGTTCCCCAGGAGCGCGGGGGAGAGGAGGAGGAGGACTGGTAGAGAAAAGGATTTGCTGGAGAGGAGGAAGGCGGAGGAAAAAAAAAAAAAAAAAAGCCGGAGGAAGAAGACAAAGAGGGGAGCAATAACGCTGACCGGGCACTGCTGTTCTAAGTCCTCACTGCCAGCGGGAGGGGGGGATCCAACTCGCAAAAGAAACGTGTTCCGTGTAACGGGCTTGGTAACAGCCCGAGCGCACCCCTTCACAAAGGCACTCCCCCTCGCTCCCGCAGGTACACAGCTACCAACGTGCTCGCAAGCCCTTGCTATTGCTGCACTCACGGCCGAACGCTTATTTAAAAAAAAAAATTTTTTTTAGAAACGTAACCCCCCCCAATTAGTGAGATTACGTTTTATTTTCCATCTGTCCTGTCTCCTTCAGCGTAAAGGTACAGATTAAGGTATGAAAACATCAGATATTGCCTCTTCAGTCCTCGCCACCACCTACTCACGTATAACCTCACTTTACATCCAGTATTGTATAACCTTTAAACGTTGCCTATACCTTGTTAAAACCTGGGCTCAATTACTTTCTTATTAAAACCCCTTCCTCCCCCCGTCCCCCCCGGCATCCTCTCTTATCCCAAGGACACACACAAACAAAAGCCAAAGCAACAAACCGATCCGTGCAGAACCTGAATACAAGGGGTTTATGCGTTTGCAAAGCACTTGCTGTTGTTTGGGAAGTGGCGTCGATCAGTCTGCCCAATTAAGGGGGACGCCTTTGCCCCGATGGGCCTGTTTACTCCTTTTGTTGCCTTTCAGGAAAGCGTAAATTCCCCTGCTAGCGCCTCGTTTCTGTGTGAAATACCAAGGTGCTCGGTTTGATCGCTTGCTAGAGAGAAGGGAGGGTGGGCAAAAGTGTACAAATACAAGCTGCCTGGCAAGTGGAGCAGAAGCTTTAAATCCTGAAATTCCTTTGCAGTCTTCAACCGTAAATTTCCTATAGGTTATTTCAACAGTGGAGGTCGACTTCCTACACTGACCTGCCTTACGCATTCGTGCAACATACCACTTCTTTTTGTTCGTAACTTCCCTTCCCCCTTTACAATAGCTATTATTTTACAATATTAAATCACCAGTAATTTTATATGCTTGGATCTTATGACCGAGACGGTGTCTAATATATAATAAATGTACGAGATTTTAACACATGTGAAACCCCAGCTATGCACAAGAAATTAAGGTTACTGGAAGAAAAAAAATGCTCACAACAACTACTTGAAGTGCCCAAGACTACATTTCTTGTAGCAGAATGGCACATTTATAAAATACGAGCTCTCTCTGCCCCTCCCTTCTAAAAGACAGAAAGTCTTCTGTTTAATACCGTTTTAAAAGTCTTTATTTTTTCCAGATTGATTTATTTTACTGACACTTGGTATAAAAATTCCTTAGAGGCTAGAATATTGGTTAAACAGACACAAACGAGTTGGTTGAGTTCATTAAATGGACAAAATGTCTTGTTAGCAAATTTTAGTTAAAAGAAAATTCACTATAGGTTCTTCGATGAATAAATGAAAGACTACAACAACACATAAATAAATGAATGTAAAGATACTTGCTGCAAAGTATTTCTTACATTGCAAAATAAATGCAGATTTTGTAAAATGGAGGGGGGGATTTGCAAAGGGTCTTTACTGAGATTTTCAGGCCTCCAGTATTAGTGGAATTAAGGTTGGGGTCACTGGACTGGTCACTGGTGTCAGATGTTATCGACTCATTCATTTCCTGCAAGGGACATCAGCCTTTCAAGTTTTGTGGAAGGTAGAGAGCTCTTGCCAGCTGGGAACTCTCGGGAAAAAAAAAAAAAAAAAAAGAACCCAAGCCACTAACACCCTTCCAAAATTCATTCGCAAAGAATCGGGGGGGGAGGGCGAGCCAAGAGGATAAAGGGGGAGGTGTGACCCTACAGAACAAGCCAGTTCGTGGAAAAAAATAGTTTAATGGTAATAGTTCACATATTAAAAAAGATATTTCTATCTTTACATTTCGCTAAATAGATGCTAATTTTGGTAAAGACAACTATAGGAAGCTGGGATCCTTGTCTTTTCTAAACGCACAATAAGAGCTCACTTGAAACTATGTAACCAAAACCAGTGGTGTTGGATTTCCAATTTGTCACCTACCTAAAACTTTTAAAGTCCTAACTCTGGTTTCTCCTATTCCACAAAACAACAAAAAAGACCCCACCTCCAAAAAACAAAACAGGAGGAAAAAAAAAAAAAGGCAGCCGAACAAACGACCGACCCGCGTGCATCTGAAAGAAAACGCGTGTTTTACACTTGAAAGCAGAGCTCGGGGTGCTGCCACCACTTCCCATTTCAAAGCACGGCCAACATTTCTCGCCGACGGGCAGGCAGGAAAAGCAGGAAAGGCGCCAGAGAGCCCCTACCCGCCCCCCCCCCCCCCATCATCTTCACTTCGTGGGCTCGGTTACTTTGCGCCGCGGCCGCCCCACGCACGACTAAGCGCCGGCCCACGCGCAACGCTGCCGCTGATGTTTTAACCGAGTAAGACGCCCGTCGTGTTTCCTATCTATCGAAACCGGTTCTTCCGAACGAGGGCGGGGGGGGGGCCTTTCCGGCCGCTTCCTCAGGGCAGAGACCCTTGGCCTGGGGGTCTCTGCCGGTGCTAAGCTCTTCCCGCCAAAACCCTCTCACCTACAGTTTGGGCGCCAAAACCGCCTTCCCTTTCCGCCGCCGTGAAGCGCTCGGGTCGAGGGCGGGGGGTTGCCAACCCACCCGGCGGGCTTTCCTTTCGGCAGGGGCCGTCTCGCTCTGGAAAGAGGAGGGGTAGGTGGGAGGGGGGCGGCCGTTTCCAATCGTTCGTCGTCCGCCGGGACGCCGAGGAAAGTCGGGCGCCCGCCCGGGCGTGAGGGCTCCGGCGCCCAACGGCCGCGCTCTGTCAGTGCCCGCGGGCGCGACGGCGGCTCTGTCCCCGCAACCCTCCCCCGGCGCGGGGCTTTGCCTTTGGGCTTTTGCTTTAACGCCTCCAGAAAACGCGGTTTCTTTCCGCCGGGGAATGTGGCGACGTGCCTTCCCGCGCATTTCGGAGAGCAGGGTCGGTCGTGCCCAGCCACCGCCCAGCTCTCCCCTTTTCCCTGCTTGGGTCTTATTACCCTCCGTATTGTTCCCGCGGGGTTATTATTTGAAAATATCTTTTTAACAAAACACAGCTCCGACCCAGCTGCGCGCTTCCCGTGGCTAGGGGCGATGAGGGACGGGATTTGCTCGACGTCCCTCAGCGGGGTATGAAGTTACCGGTTTTATAACGGTGCCTTCGCACCGCGCCCGTCCCGAACGACGGCTCTTTTCGGGAAACGCCGTTTTTAGGCGCAGCGGGCGCCTCTCCCCCCTCACCCCCCGCCCGCCGACTGCAGCTGCAGCTCGGTTTCGGGAGCCCCGCAACGGCTGCCCCGGCGCTCCTCAGCCGTTACACCTGAGGTAGGCGCCGGGCGCGGGCGGCTCCCCGGAGCCCGCCTCTGCCTCCGTTACGGGGACGAGGCGGCCCTCACCGAAGGATCCCACCGCCGTTTGCAGGCGCCGCTGTTTTAATTGGCGGCCGGAGCGTGGTTTCTAACGAGCGCTTTACTGGCGTTTTCTGTTGAAATGAAACGCGGCGGCTGCCGGTGCCGCACAGCCCTCTGGCGCGGTGCGCCCTGCCTTCCGTGGATCTCTGCCGGCAATGCCGGCGGCTTGCGGGGGGGGGTGGGGGGTGGTGTATAAAATACTGGAAATTGCTCTTAATCCCGCGCGTGATCCGAGGGCAGGAGGACGCGGGAGGCACCCACCCGGAGAGCTCTGCCGCAGGATGTGGTCTCACGTACATTAACAGTCTCTCAGCTGTGGATTTGCAACTGATAGCGACCGCTTCCCCTGCGGATTTAAGGAGGCTCTAGCCAGTCGTCGCGGGAGACCGTCTGACAGGGCTAAAACCCCGCAGGGAGGACCGGCCCTTGCGGAGGGACCGGCTGCCCGCCCCAAGTAACCGCGCCGGCGGCCAGCGGCCCGGTCTCGCCGCTTCCCCTCCCGCGGTGCAGCCGCAGGAGGAGGAGGACCGATGAGCGGGCGGCGCCGCGCCTCCGGCGCTCTCGCTCCAGCTCGTCTCCTCAGCCGGGACAGCCGCGCCGGGCTCGGTGTGCGTGTCCCGGCGGGGCGCGCATCCTCCCCGCCGCGAAACCGCCCAGGCGCTCTCGCCCGCCGCACGGCAGCCTGCGCCAGCCCGGCGGTGACACGGGGAGCTCCTCCCGCCCCAGCACGCAGGTAAAACGCGACCCCTGCCAGCGCCAGCCCCGGGCTCTCCACCGCCGCGGCGAGCGCTTCCCGTTGTAGGGGAGCCGGGGCGCGGATGGCTTGCAAGTGCCTCTGGGACGAGCGCCGGGCGCGGAGCGCGGCCGGCCTCCCTCCCTCCCGCGGGCACGCAGCGCCGCTCCGCGGGGGAGCTCCGCGCCCCCTGCTTTTTTTTTTCTCTTCCGTCCCTTTGTCCTGCTCCCCGTCCTTGTCTCTCTTTCCCTTGGTTCTGCCTCCCGTCTTT
>JANHGO010000042.1:81026660-81036810 GCA_024606505.1 Aquila spilogaster
GGATCGCTCCTCCAAAGGCATGTCCAACTTAATATCAAAAATCCATCAGTTTTTATAGACTTTTTCTGTCGGGTCATGCCCGCCGCCCCGCGCATGCGCCGCCGCCGCCGCGGGAGGCCGGGACGGGCGGGCGGCGCGGCCGGTTGGGCTGCGCTTGAGAGAAGCGGCGTCGCGATCGGGGTGGGGGCTGCCTGGCGGTAACGTGGCAGCGGCGTGGGAATTACTGGAGGAGTTGGAGTTGTAGTCGGCAACCGAGATGTGCGTGGCCATCGGTGCGTACGCTGCGGTGGTAGTCCAGCAGCGTTCTTGGGGACGTGCCGGCGCCTAGGATTTACTCCAGGTACCTGACAGTGGGTTACTGTAAATAAACCTTCCTTATATAATTGTTTATTTGTCTTACAGAAGCAGAACACTCAAACTGCATCAAGCAAGAACTCCGAGGCTTGTGCACAAAATTAATGTTTTCTCCCCCCGCCCCAAGAACAAAGTTCATCAGAGTCAGGGGGACACCTCAGTTTTACAGTAAGAGACACTAAGTCAGCCATGTAAGACGCTAGAGAAGACTGACCTGAGCCTGAGGAGACCTTCTTGAATGACCTCATCGTCTTCTGAGGAACCTAAAATCAGAGAGCTGGAGTCAGTACTGTGTACATTGTACCAGAGTACCACATTTAATTACCTCTTCTCCAGTTTAACGGCTCATTAGAAGGCCATAAAATGCCAGGGCATTGACTCTGTGAAGTGACCTGTAAACTTATTAACTGTTTGAGACTTACCTAGCTCATCAGAACCACAATGAGATAACCAGGGCAGAAGATAAAAATCACCTGTTGCTTTTTTTTTCTTTTTTTCAAGCAACTATATAGGCATTGCCCCTTTCACTGGTCTCCTATGAAAGCTATGCAGGTGATGACAACAGAGGGAAAAGACACAGATTTGGAGGATAGTGGAAGGTGTTTGTTTCCTTTATCAATATTTAATTGCAATAGGTAACCTAAGAACTAGTGAGTTGTCTTTACTATGCTTAAATTGTACAAATTAAACCGTCATACTTTGTATATGATTTAAAAAACACAATAAAAATGATTCTTTGGGATTTTTGCATGGTCAAAATTCTAACTTGATGCCAATTTATGAGTATCAACAGAAAAATGCTTTCAATTATGTCAGTTATAAAACTGCAGAGCATAATACGTAATAACATTCAATTCTAGGCCTCTATCTGAACAACACGATTAGTCATAAAAATACAGATGTGACTTGATTGAAACTACATGAAAGGTGTATTTTTGATCTAGTTGAGCAAGGCCTGGCTACTTCTGTATAATGCCAACAAAAATAACACGCAGAAAATGAGTACCGCAGATGGTAGGAAGCATGAAGGAAAAGACCTCAGTTTTGGAGCAAGCTTGTTATTTAGGCTGTCCAGTTTGTTTAATAAATGAAAGATGACTAGATAGGAGCATGCACAAATTCACCTGCTACAAGCCTGTCCTCTTGTCACCCTCTACTGTCTTTTGAATAATCTACTTTAACTAAAACCCACCCAAAACAAACAAGGAATTGCATTACCCTCCTGTTCAGATATAAGACCAATTCTCTTCTCTCTTAGAGAAATCTGAGGTTTGTCTTTTTCCAGTTTAAGAGCACATCCTGATAGTTATCCTGCTCTCTTACTAAAAAAATGGGATATTCTACTAGGAGTGAGCAAAGCCAGAAGAAGAATGACCAAAGACAAAACGAGAATCAAATTTCTCTAATTTCTTTTCCCCTACAGTCAGTTATCCTGAGTTCTCTCCAACACCAGGAATCAGAAAGGGCATGGTACAATCTTTCTTTCCAGTGCAACAACACTGGCAAGCTGATTCAGTTCCTTTTCTTTTGTAGTAACTAATTTTTCTGCTGGAATTGTGTGGACTTTTGCCTAGCTCTGCTTTTACACCTTCAAGCACTGAAGCCCAATCTCTTGTGTCTGGTTCTTTGTTCTGCCAACCTGTGGCTATGTGGCTTTTGTGTCTTTCGGATTTACTTGCATTATTTATGCAACATAATGAAATATGCAAGCATAGAGTAAAGGATCCGTTCTTGGCTTTGGCATGTACTCTGCTTCAGTTTAGGAAGGGATTAAAAACAAATATTTGGGGGAGTGGTGTTGGGACTCAAAGGAGAAAAGTACAGTTCTTAAAAATTGTACCAGAAAACAGCACAAGCTCAAGTTATTCTTGTTTCCAGTATCACCATTTCATAACACATTTGTAAGCATCACATGGAGTGTCACATAATGTCAGATTATTAAGTAGAAAAAAGGAGATGTAATTTTTTAATAGTTATTATAAAAAGCTTCCCAATATGACACACAAAACTTGGCACAAGGGACGTTAGTGTACAAAAACCTGGGCATTCCAATTCTATGAACTCATTTAAACCAGATAGTTTAAATGAGAAACTGTTTGGCATGTATTTTACTGCATCCTACTGAAAGCCATAAGAAATCAGTCCCTGACTTAAATGGAAGCAGGTTTGGGCTCTGAAATGGCTCATGGTGAACTCTCCTATGCCTCCTTATGCTGTACAAAACAGAAAAATACTTTGGCATTTTAGTTCTGAAACTATCTTGGCATTTACATGAACTCCGTAACTGCAAATAACCAAACAAATGCTGTTTAGGAATTATGTACTAGGCTGCAAGATGGTTTTAGAGAGAAAGTTACTTGCTTTGAAAGCAGTCCTTTTAACTATGCATTCACAGCGTGTGGAAGGATACTGTAACAGTAGGCATAAAAAATAATGCAACAGAACACCATATGGAATTATTGCAGGATAGGAAATACCATTAAAAGAGTAGTACCAGTTAAAGACACACTGACAGACATCCAACAAAGGTGGTCCACCTTTCCTTACAGGTAGCCCATTCTGTAATTCAACTTACTTAAGAGCTTATATAGTTTATTTTTTGACAACTTATTGGTCAGTGGAAAATACTAGTAAGTTTTTACCTATTTAAAAAGAAAATAATTGGCTTTGATAAGTATTGTTTTGAATTCATTAGCTTAAGCAAGTTTCCTGCCAAAAGATTCAGAAACATAAGTTGCTCCGATTAAAGTAAAGCAGACATAGTTACTACATTTACATAAGTTACATGCTTTCCAAAAATAAGTTGAAAAGAAAAATTCAGATGTTAAACCTGTTTCTTTCACACTCAGTGGCAGCCAGGGGACTGATTTCTTCCACAGAGCAAAGCCAGCAGTATTTTTTTGAAAGAATGCTGGATACTGTAAGTAAAATCGGAGTGCAGAAGAACTTGAAAACAAAACCCATCAATACTTTATTTTGTAACAAACAAGTATGAAAGTGATGCAAAGGAACAGGAGAAAACATTCTGATGTTAAAGGAGCTCTTTTAGTTAACTCATCAGAAGCGAAGACTTAAATGGATGAATGCTGCAAAGTATATACAAAATTTTAAAACTCTTATGTACAGAACCCAAGCACAGAAGGAGCATAAACCATCAGCTTTTTAAATACATATACACACACCCAGAGGTCAGATACATTAACTTAGAAAATGCATTTTTTAATTAACAAACTTTGCTGTCTATCTTTTGAACTAGTCAGTAAAAATTAACTAACACTTTATTCTCATTTGCAGTTCTTGACTGCTGGTAGAAGCACTATGCACAGAGTATTTTGATTTCAAACATCACAAATGAGTGTTGTCTTACACTCTGAATTAACTCGTTCTAAGAGTATGTACATGGATTCCTTAATGTACAATTCTAAATAATGGATTTCCTCCTGAGATGTTTTCATTGTTTTAACTCTCTTTTTGTTTCATTCAGTAAAATATAGTTAGTTTGAAATGTATAAATAAGAAAAATTAGAATTTCCTGAAAATGTACACTCAGGTGTCAACATCCTTATGTCATTACAGGAGAAAAAAAAAGCTGAAAGCTCTCACAATTTTATACTTAGTCTAGCCATAATTTTCTTTGTTTTTGTTCCATACTTTTCTTCTTACACCATTACAATATTTTTCTAGCAAGTGAAGATAAAAGGAAGTGCATGTGAGATGCTGAAACATTTTAAAAAGGCTGATTCAAGAAATTCAATTGAACAACTAGCAAATTAAAATTTAGTCTTTCTTTACTAATTTCACCCAATTTTGTCACTGATCTGAAGGAGGGTAATTACAGTCTGAAGTAAATAAAATAGCTTGGCAATAGTCCAGCTGTGCTTTTCTCAGATATTAAAAAAAGGCTAAGCATACATTAGTTTTTAAGAAATGAAGTACATATTTTTAAAGATCAAACATCCAGTTATGCACCTTTTAACTACTTGTAAGAAAGTCATTTGACTACAGTAAGAACAGGAACAGAGAAAAATAAAATGTACTTCCACCGTTGTTACAAATCTGATTCTTTTGGGCGATCAAAAGGAGTAATAAAGCCCACTGTATCAGAACTGGAGCAATGAAAGCCTGCCAACTATTTAGATAGGATCAAAGTTTCTCTTCAAAATGAAATACTATTATTATATTAATATCAACAATTATTTTGGCATCAAAAACTATTTAGGATTTATTTAGCTTAAAACTTCAATAATTCATACTAAAGGAACATGCTGACCAAGATTATTTTTGTTTTAAGGATTTAAATTAGGTATATACAAGTCTCATATTTAGTGTATTTGATTTAGTATAATCTGCAATTTCATTTAGTCTGCATTTGAATGTACACATATTAAGTAACTACGATAATTATTTAATAGAAAGCAATGTAAAATAAGTATGTTTCAAACAGTATTTTGCAAGATTCAGAGATGAACTTTTTAAAATACACAATCTAAAAATAAAACACATCACCCTCTACTACTACTGTTTTTCTACTTCCTTCATATTTAAACTATTTTGTTCCCAGTTTAATGTTAGCATGCGCATATTGAAATTGCCACACATTGATCTGCTATACAACAAATGAAACAATAAGAAAACTACCTTGTGATCTTATTACATTTGTTTTCAGACGGATTTTTCTTTGTATTTTTTAAATTAATTAGTATCAGTACTTGGTAAAGAAAAAACCTTTAAAAGCCACAATTCTCAAATCATAGATAGACCAACATATTTTTCAGAGCTTGATCAACAATTTATTTTGTACTTATTTCTATGAGAAACTATATATATATAGAGAGAGTAAGATTTTATTTTCCCACTCGAAAACTATTTGCAAACAAAACAACACCAAACGAAGTGCTGAAAAGATACATGTTAAAGGCCAAATTAAGAAAGAGGCATTATGGCAAGAAAGTGAATTCAATATTTAAGGTTTTAGTTTAAAGAAAAATTTTTTCCATTCTCCCTGATTACACTAAATTGAATGTGTATTGTTCACATTCAGTGTAGAGACATTACATTTTTTTAATCCAGAATTGTACATGCTTTTTCCTCAATGTAAAACCATTATTAAACCAAGATTAAATCTGTTCTATAAACAAATGGTATGACTTACAACTTTCATTTAGGTTATAAAAATACTCTAACCAATTAAGACTTTAACATCATCCCCTCAAAAGTGATGGCACTACAACAAGTTTTATTTTTAAAAATACATTCTATAGATTTTTATTTGGTTTTAAGCCAACTTTAGTACGCTTTTTTCAGACCTCCTTTCTGAGATGTTTTACATTAATCTAAGACTTGTTTTCATGGAATGTATGCATCTTTCACATATCCTTTCCTTTGCACAGAATTTTTGTTTTATTTGTATGTCCTATTTACCTACAAAACACAGAATCTTCTTTCTTGGTTTTTTTTTTTTCCCCCTAGATCACTGAATTATCACTCAAGAGTGTTAATAAAGATGGAAAATTTTTTATCATTTGTATTTCATAACATACTCACCAAATACTGCTATGGATATTGTGGATTAAAACAATCAAACCAAAGGTTATAAAACTAAAACAACAGATTAGTGTCTGTATTTTAAACACCAATATTTACTTCCCTAGAAGTATGGATAATACAGGGTGTATGACACTTTTCTCATTTTAACTGAAGTGGACAGCAGTCTTGTACATCATACTTTCTGACCAAGTCACTGTTTAAAACAACTGAACAAATAAAGTAATGCAATGGTCATTTTTTATAAACTTTAGTGCAGATAGGTCATTAATTCAAACCACAAAAAAGTACACAGGAACATCAGTGATATGTAACTAAAAATTCACAATCTCTAAAGTCAAAGATGAAAATCTTTAAAACCAGTACACACATCAGTATTTGAAGTAGGTACAGGAGACACAGTGTCTGAAAGAAAAGCGAAAACCTACTATGCGATACAGAAATACTAGTGAGCGTACAAATTTTAACAGTATAATTTGTGGGCATTATCCTTAGGTGTTGCAATACCGCATGTGGTCTAAATATGTATCAGATGTTTCCTATAGAGTATTTTTTAAGTATCTATAGAATATTTATGAAAAGATGGTTTAGTGTAAATGTGGTATTATTAATATAAACATTGAAACAATCTCTTCAAATTGTTAAGAACCCTGAATCTTACTTAGTGAAAGAATACTACACTGCATATAATAAAATGATAATCACATACACGTACCAGTTAAACGGTCAGGTTTTAGGTCTGTGTAATTACTGCACAGTGACATAGAGAATGCTGCAGTCTGGAAGTAGGATATTTGGGAAGGAAAGTGCTTTGCTAGAAATAAGAAGTATGTGCACGAATGCCAAAATGCATGGACCTGTGATTTAACTTCATTGAAATCGTAGTATGTATCATCAGGATAGACCTCTTTTTTTTTGCTGAGATCACTGAAAAAGCAGAAAATTGCTACACTCTCTTCTCTTAGTTCTCAAGCACAAATACTAAATACAGATTTTAGATTAAATGTTAAATTAAGAAGTGAATTTAAATGTTTAAATTTAGACAGACCCATTTTTGTATCAGTAACAGTAGCACAAATAATTCCATATTACAGCCACATTCAAGAACAGAGGGAATTGTGTGAAACTACCTCTGTTTCTCTGTTAAAATTGACTAGTTAAATATTACAGTCCTCGCTTTTCTGTATAATTAAGCTTTTGTTCAACCATGAAAAAACTAGAAACTGATTGCTTGAAAATGAGCTGCATGACCTTTGTCCCGGTTTGTCACCTCTGACCTTTAATTTGAAGACCCTGCATATCAATTCATGCTATTTTTAGAAGCAGAATGTTAAAAAGTCTATATATTTTTAAAATTGTTATCCTCCCATATGAAACACATCAGGTTGTTTTTGTCTTTTTTTAGCCTCTACGCATCAAACCAGAGTAGCATATTTGCTTTTTATTATGCAACTGCATTTGAAACACTCAGTGTGCAATTACAGAAAATGAACACTTGTCTCTGTGGTGAAAAAAAGCCTCTTTTTTTTTTTTTTCTTTTTTTTCGGTTAATGTACTAGAGATGCTGAAGCACATTAAAGTGAGTTTAGAAAAAAAATCTTCTGGATTGCACACCTTTAGAAATTTAACTGTTTTTTCTTAAAGAAAGGAAGAAAGAAAAAAAGCTCATGCCTGTGTTTGTACTGCTGCTAATGGATACCTGTTTTTTCTTGAACCTTCCCCATACTATCAGTGGTTATTTCGTTCTCGCTGATGACATGCTGTTTTGATATTAGCTTTCAGACCGTCCTTTCATAAACTGAACCTGTGGTTAAAAATAGCAGCGAGCAAGTTCCTGCCTAGTTGCTGGTTTCAGCGGCACTTCCATTTCATACAGGTAACATTGTGCTTCGCAAGTTGGCTACAAAAAATCTTTGTCGCCGGGAAGGCTCCTTTTCTAAAGAAAGAAGCGCCGGAGTGTTCCTGTCCCTGATGTTACTTCCAGCGCTCAACACCGAAGCGACACAGCCTACGACATACAGGCTTTCGCTGAAAGCATTTCCCTACCGTGACCCCTGGAGAACGACGCAAAAAAAATACACGAGGCGAATAAAAGAGGGAAGCACGACCCGCAGCCGTGCCCGTGACACCTGACCCGCCCCGGGAGGGCGGGCGGGCAGCGGCCGCCGGCCGGGACCAAGATGGCTGGCGGCATTCAGCACCCCGGCCAGCGGCCCGCGGAGGGGCCGCCGCCCCGGCCGGTCAGCGGCACCCCGTCACGCCGCGGGGCCGCCCACCGGCCCCGGCCCCACAACGCGGGGCGCCGGGGCTCCGCACCGAGGCAGAAGCGGTCCCTTCGGAAACCACCTCCCGCCCCCGCGCCCCGCTCCCAGCGCCTGCGGGAGACTCGCTCGCCCGCTCGGCCCTCGCCCCTGCCCGCCGCGGGCGTCCGCCGCGGGGCGGACAAAACGCCGGCGCGGCGTTACAAAAAAAAAAAAAGAAAAAGAAAAAGAGGAGGAACAAGCGTTTTCACCGCTTGGGCGTTAAACCTCACTGCTGTGCTTGCGGGTGCAACACTGCTCGTGACCCACCACTGCATCCTAGCAATGGCTTGGGCGGCAGCAGTGCAGGCCCAGGAGGGAGAGGGTTTGGGGTTTCCGTCTTCGTTTATTGATCGCTGTTTCGTCGCTTCTGAAATTTTTAATACATGCCAGCTAATGAATTTTCAGATTTGGAAAAAAAAAAAGAAAAAAGAAGCTTTATCAAAACTGAGATGGCAGCACATGCCCTTTACACGACGTATTTTAAAAACAGAGTAGAAGACAGCTATTTTTGTCATACACACATGGGCAGAGTTTTTACTACAGCTGCATTTTTGTAACTACTACACGGGGCAAACATCAGCTGTAATCACTACTTCTGCCATTACATGATTCATTTCACTATAGCAAAGGAAACTCAGCTTCCTGGTATATTAATAATTAAGGTCATAATTTAATTCAATATTGATTCTTACTACTCTGTACCGGGGGGGGGGGGAATCATCACTCTTCAAGGAACTATAGCTCAGTTGCGTACCTTATAAATAGTTTTCCAAACAAGCTTGTCAGTGTTGCCTCCTCCGAAGCTTTAAGGTTTTTTTAGTGTGCTTTAAAAAATAAATGACCTGTAGTTTTGTAAAGCACAGCATACAGGTATCGATCTAAGAGTAAACACGCACTATTGCACTTTAGTAGAATGTTATATCCGGATACCACTAAAACTATACACAGCTGTATTTAAATGAACTGCAACCAAATTTAACTATAATTATTTTCTTAGTATCTGATGACTTGTTCACAACAGGACATTCCTCTGTCCTTGCAGTTATTAATACTGTTTCCATGCAAGATGTGAAATTCCAAAACAGGCTGTTAGATGGGGAGAAAAACCCAGCCCTGCGCATGGCCTATTTAAAAAGAACAGCAAGTGCAGTTATATAAGGAAAAGGCGTGAAGTCTGTAAACAAACTGGCAGAGCGTACTACTATTTCATCCCATCACTGTAAGAACGTCATACATAATTTACTCACAACCACTAACAAGCTAACAACTGGTAAGAGAGAAACAAGCAAACGAATCAAATCCCTTTAGGTAGTATGTTTATCAGATTAAAATGGGTAATTCCCCCGCATTACAGCAAAAAGATTTAAAATTAACCTGGACTTCTCAGATTTATTTAGATAACGCCCATTTATTTCGCAGGAGCTCGGGCAAAACGCTTACGTGCATCGCTGTTGTTTGCTTATCTTTAATTTACTAGCCGTTTGTCTGATTCACCGTAGGATGCACTACGGTCGCGCCACCGCAGCCGAGGGCAGCTGCCGGCGTTCGGCCACAAACGCACACCGATGCGCCGCCAGAAGAGGTTCAGCGCCGGCGGAGCCCCGGGGCGGCGGGAGATGCCATTGTACCTCCCGGCACGGCGGCAGCCGGTGGCGGCCAGCCCGCCCAGCCTACGCCCACCGGCCAAACCGACTCCGCCGCCTCTCCCCCCGGGCGGGAAACCGGACAAGGAGAAACGAGGCGTTTCGGAGGCACTTCTGCACTTTATTTGTTCTCCCTCGCACTGCGTCCCGTCGGCACCGGCGACTCCGCCTCGGAGCCGGCCGTGGGGCTACATGTGACCGTTACCTGCAAAGCCCGCCCGGCCCCCCCCCCCGCCGGCGGGGACGCGCCCCCGCACCTCCACACCGCCCCGGCCCTCGCCCCGCAGCCCCGCGGGGCGGCCGCCG
>JANHGO010000042.1:81036910-81073535 GCA_024606505.1 Aquila spilogaster
TGTAATCCCTGGACAAAACTGCCTCATTCAGAAAAGGGGGGGAAAAGCATGCAGAACAAAGCTCTTGTTTCACTCTGTGAAATGAACACATGATGTTTTCTCTGGAATGTCTTGCTGACAAACAGGCCCAGCTTTTCCAGGGACCATGGCTCAGATAAGGCCATAAATGGCTGAAAGGAATGTAGATTTCCTCCACCCTGCCTAGCCTATGTCACCTACCTGTTGAGCCAAATGATGCTTCCTCCTCAGCTGGGACGTGAAACCAGGAGAGGTACCAAGAGGAGCCAAAACTGCTAAGCCAGGTGTTCCATCCTGAGCAGGCCCTACTTGAATCTGTGCCCTTCAGCTGGAACCTGCCTGTCCCCCTTTACAAGCCCTCTTACCGACCTTTCATCCTTTCCTTTTGTTCATCTATCACAGCCTGTTGTGCTGCCAGAAAGGAATCTGCCTTCCCCTCTGCCATGTCATCCAACAGTTCAGCAGTCTCTGCCGCACTGCAGTGGCCCTAAGAAGGTAGCACAACATCAGAGCTCCCCACCCTAGTCTTCCAGTTTCTACTCTCCTGGGATAGCTTGCAATAACAACAAATTATCCATTTTGTTTTTTTTTTTTGTCACTAATGCTTCCAGTGCAAAAGCTTTTTCTCATGCAGATTGAAATCAATGACCTTTTCTTTTGGATTAGCTTTCTTTACAGCTTTGTGTACAGCTTTTTATCCTGTTCTTGCATGTAAAAGATCTGGCATAAACCCTGACCCACAGGGGCAACTTGGCTTCAACAATTAAGGGCCAACATGTTCAAATGCAGATGTCTAAAGTTGAGCATTTTGTCCATACTTAAAACATAATGCAATAGCCTAACTTGCAGGAGCTCAGCAACTACATTTGCCACCACTGTGATACAGCTGAGGGTGCTTATAATCTCCTGGGGAATGATAGCTCAGACTGGAATGATAGCATCATGCCTCTGTGTGGGGGAAAATCAAAACTCTCTGGTTTCTACTGCTTAGCCCAGTGCTGGGAGGGGAATGTATGATTTCATAAAATTGCTAAGCAATGACAAGAGCTGGTCTCTAGGGTGAGCTGTGTATACTAACACATTGCACATTTTTCTTGCTTAATGGAACAGTTTCTCATTTTATAAGAGTCCTGAGGTAATGCTTGTGTCCTAGATCAGATGCCCAGACTCACCTTGGCAACTCTAAGGCTTTATCATGGACCACCAGAACAGCCACCCCAAATCTGCGTCCTGAATACTTCAACCATCTGTAGTTCAATAAGATTGTGTAGTCCTCACCTCCCAGTCTCACAGATGCCTGGTGACTCACAGAAATGCTGCTCCACACCCAGCCCCAATTGACCCAGGCACAACTCACACGACCCAAATACATCTCAGGCAGTAAAATTCCTAAACGCCTTCTAGTAATCATCTCAGGGTCTGCTGAGATATGGGACAAATAGCTAAATGTGTTTGAGCATGTTCTGTGCTAACAGGTTGCCCGTGCTTGAAGGATGAGAAATAGCTAGCACCGTTACTCAGAGTGTGGGTGGGAGAACCTTGGAACAGCTGTCCTATGGGCCATAGGCCTGACCTGCAAACAATTTAGGAGACATTTCTGTATAAGCATAGTATAAGGGTAAAGAGTAGTTGGCTACAGGGAGTGAATTTGAGATGCTCTGACGGTTCTGTAACAGTGTCGAAAGCCAGGACATGCTGAAGCTATTGTTTGAATGGACTAGGGATGCCTTGAAGTTAGGAGATGTCCCTAGCTAGAGCTGCTGCGCAGAGGGTCACCCCAGAGGTCTCTGAGCTCCCATTTGTCATAGCTGATGCATAGCTGATTGCATGGTGCTGGGGCACACAACTACCTCCACACAAGGTCATCCCAGATCTCATTGGGCTCATTAACCTTGCTTCCATACCCTCCCTGCCTGTAAAAGACCTGACTCCACCTACTCCAGTATGTCCCGTAGAGATCATATTAACACAGATGCTCTTTTACCTCAGCTGTGGGACATCTGACAGACCTCAATCACCAGCACCCTTATCTGATATCCCTGAGCAATCTGTCTTCCCCAGCAGACCGCTTTCTGAAGCAGCATCCTCCAAAGGCTCTTCCACAGTACCTCCTCTGCCCAGCAATGAAACAACTCTTCAGCATTAGCTGGAAGCAGAGCTGGAGGGGGTTTTAAATGCTGCAGGGAGGGGAGAAAGGCATGGCTGCAAAAACATGGGAAGGGGAGTAATCAGCTTACCCTTGAAATGCCCTCTGGCTCTTCTGGCTCTTGGCTCTAGTACTTGGTAGGCCAGAGCTGCAAGTCCCACAGCCAAACCACCGGTAATGACCTTTGGTTGGAGCCTGCTTCTGTACAGTGGGATGGCAGGCATTAGCACCTCTCTGGGGAATTCATTCAGGGTATCTCTGGGGAATTCATTCAGGGTATCTCTGTCAAATTTTAAGCTTTCCCCTGTGTGAGAGCAGCAGGTATGGAGGTGAGTCAGGACTCCATCTTCAAGTGTATCTCCATTGCAGTATGTATCTGTATGCTGGTTTGTGATGTAGCCTGCATGATGAATGACTCCTCTTACCTTGATGCCATTCTTAAGACCTGACTTACCAGCAACTGTCCATTGCACTAGAAAACTTCCCTTTGAGGAAAGATTCCACACACACAGCCAGGCATTCTCTACCTCGTGTTGTTTCTGTTGTCCTAGGTGCAGGACTTTGTATTTGTCCTGGTTACATTTCTTAACTGACCAGGGTGACCTACCTGATACCTCCTGAGGAGCTACTGTGGTCCTAGGAGGGTCACAGATCACAGGTGAGATGCCTGCCAGAAAGTCCCTTCCCCCTGTTCCAGTAACTCCAGACATTTCTGCAGTCTACTTCAGCAACCGCAAAGTCAAAAGCAGGAGCATTTCACTTAATCATGGTGCATCATGGTGAGGGTGGCAAGACACTGGAACTGGTTGCCCAGAGAGGTTGTAGATGCCCCTTCCTTGGAAGCATTCAAGGCCAGGCTGGATGGGGCTTTCAGCAGTGTGGTCTAGACGGAGGAGTCCCTGACCATAGTAAGCGAGTTGGAACTAGATGATCTTAATATAATTCTGTGATCCTTTCTTGCACTAAAACTTGGATCTGAGTGTAGCTGAAGTCCACAAGATGCTAAGAATGACAAGTTATCCTTGACCAAGCTGTGGCCTGAAGCAGTGGCAAATGCTAAGTGGCTGTGTTTACATGGGGTGGACACACATATCCTTTTTGCTTTGGATACTGGGAATGGCTTACCTGGGTTATCACACCTGGGTGCTAAGGCCTGGGTGAAAAATGTGAGAAAATTACACCTTGGGAGCCTCTTTTAAGTTAGAAAACCTAAGAATTTTTCCTTAAATATAGGATATCAAGGGTAAAGTCTAAGGGCCAGGTTGTCAATGGCATTTAGGCATTTTACTGCTCTAGATAATGAAATACCTAAAAGCCCATCAAATGCATTAGCCATTAGCAAATGCATTTTATACAAGCCTCTTGGTCAGCTAGTGCCAGACTTGTATGCCCTTTGGTTGGCAATGTCCCCAGTAACACCTGCAAAATGCGGACCATCTGCTGAGGGAGAGAGGAAAAAACTACAGCACTGAGCTGCATCAGGCCTGCATGGAAACAGAGCTTTAAGCAGTCATGGTAAGCAGAAATGCTGCAGCTGAGGGTGGAGCAAAGAATGGAGAAACCACGGTGAGAAAGACAATCACAAGAGAAGTGAAGGAAAAAAAAAACAAAACAAATAGAAGAGTTGTAATTAACAAAATGCAGCCTGGAAGGTGACCAAAATAAAGGAAGTGAAACAGACATGATAAATAACTGCACTGTAAAAAAGGAGATGTAAATGATGTGTGTCGTGTATCCTCACATCACAGTTAACCAGTTACCTCTTTGTTTTAGTTTTGGTTAGCAAAGTAATTCCCTGAGCTAGTCTCTTTGAGTCAAAGAAGCCTTAAATTTGATGTAGTTCACCCTCCTGGGTATGTATGCTGGAGGTTTATCCCATTTCAGCTCATTGCAGTTTGAGTGTCTTACTCACTCCTTTGGTGCTGTGGTGAAGCTGTGATAATAGGCTTCATCCACTGCCTCTTCCCAACATTCAGGGTAAGAAGGTGCCTTCTTACTTATATACCACTCCGTGTCTTGAATGGCCATCTAAAACACACTGCAGGCATGGTGCTCATTCACTTGAGCACAGCACTGCAAGGACACTCATCCCTTACAGTCTCTGCTAATGGCTGTGCGTCTGGTACAGCAGGGGAGAAAGGAGACGTGAGTGATGTGGGTGGTGGGTAGCAGTGAAGTAATGTGGAGAGGGTGATATCATGGTATGGGCAAGAGCTTCAGAAGTAATTTACTGGCACAAGTTTAGCCTGGTTTCCTTAGGAAATGAGGCTTATACAGTCACATTGGGTGTATATGTGTGCACATGCTGTAATGAGGGAGAGGCTGCAGCTTTTGAGTAATCCTTATTAGGCACTGGAGAGCCCAAAGGAGTGATATTTGCAGTGCCCCAAGAATGCAGAAAGCTTTGGTTTATTAAATGCCAAAGAATGTATCCACCCATGAGATGTACACTAGTAAGAGTCCACGATTCATTTGCTCTACTTCTCAAGCAACAGCTTGTTACCTTATTTTGGTCACACAGCCACTTGGGCATAAGTGTCTGTATCCCAAAATTTGCTATCCTATATGTAAAACGAAATGTTTGGTATAGAAGTGGTGGTAACTGGGAACTAAGTGTCAGCAGGAATGAAATATAAATGTTCATAATAGAATAATATCTTTCCCATGGAGCAATGATTCCCATTTTTTTTTGGTCCACCAGAGCACTGCAACCTTCAAAATTTCAGGCAAACATCATTCAACCTTATAGTAAAGCTTTTCACTGAAAGCATTTTATAGTACAACTTCGGCTGCATAGCCAGCAATGATGAATCACCATCTTCAGTATGACCACAGCTCAAAACCACAACTGTAAATGCATTTGCTATCCCCTTATTCTAGTGCTTCTGGTTCAAATCCCTTGCTGGGGGGTCCATCATGAAAGTGCTTAGCTAGTACACATTGCTCCTTTGCAGTTTACATTTTGAAATGATGAAACCAAGTTTGGAACAAAAGTGAACATTTATCAGATCTGTGAGTGACTCAGGATGAGCCTGATCTAATGCTACTTGTGAGAATGGCTGAATTCAGATGTACCTCTGCCTGCACTGGGTCAAGGGAATCAACTGATTCTAAAATAAAGAGGTACGTTGTGAAGGTTAGTTCACTGAGAACCACGCTGCTCAGCATCAGCAGTGGAATAGTGAACATCTCCCAGGCTGGATTTACAGGCCAGTGCCACTCTCAGACAGAAGCAGAACATGCTGGGGAGGATGCTTTATGAAAGCATAATTAGTACTCCTAAAATCAAAACAGAGTGAGACAGCCAGGCTTGAGTGAGCACAGTGAGAGGGCACAGAGCCAGCCCCATCCAGGATAACTCTTTTCCAGAGCTTGTCCCTTCCAGCATCTTCCACAGCACCCGCCTGCACTCAGAGCACAGCAGAAAGCAGGGCGAGGAGGCAGACAGCATATGGGAGTGCTGGGTTACAGAGCAAGATGGGATTTCAAAACAAGCAGTGTCACTTTTGGTTACAACCAACCCCGAAACCCAAGGAACAGCCCTTGACAACTGGTGTCACTTGCTATAACACTGGATATTTCTGTGTTTTAGAATCACAGAATCACTGAAGTTGGAAAAGACCTCTAAGATCATCTAGTTCAACCACCAAACCATCTCCATCATGCCCACTAACCATGTCCCTCGGTGCCACATCCACACGGTTCTGGAACACCTCCAAGGACAGTGACTCCGCCACCTCCCTGGGCAGCATTCTGTGGTGTTTACAGCATAAACATTTTGTACAGCATATCCTGGAGATACTCCAATAGCCTGCATTAAGAACAGCAGTAGTGATATGGTCTGTTTGCCCAACTTGGGCTGATAAGATGTGAAACTCACATGTTCTGAAGTTTTTTTTTCCGAAAAGCCTTATTTTTGCACTGAATATTAACAGACTCCAACAGTCCGTCTCCTTTGTTTCCTGATACTGGCCTGTTTAGGGGTTAAATGAGTGTTCATGTATCAAATGCTCCTCGGACATTAAGGATCAGGCTTTTGGTTTGAACTAATGAATTTGCACTTTGTTTCTGCACCAGGCCCTTCCCCACTCTCCAGCCAGTCCGTGCTGCCAGGTCCTGCCTTCCAGCCGCTGGGCTGGAAACTCCAAGCTAAAGATATTAAGAGGATCGCAGGTGTTTACACGCAGACGACCAGTGCCAGCCGATCCAGGTGGGATGGCCCAACCCACGGCGCTAGCAGACCCCTGCTCCCTCCGCTAACGCTACGCGGACACGAGCTCATGTAATGATTACAGACCTCCCCGTGTCCCTGCACGACAGCCTACAGCCGCTCTCCGCCCTGCCCAAGGGCGGGAGCGCTCGCTCTGCTTTGGGACGAAGCCCACTCCCCCCTCCCAGGGGCCGCCAACCCATCCCATCCCTCCCCGCTCCGAAGCCCCGCGGGGCGGTGGCAGCGGGCGGGCCGGGGAGGGGCCGGGCCCGGGGCGGGGGTCGGGCCGGGGGTGGAGCCGCGGGCTGGCGGGTCGGGGCGAGGGGGAGCCCTCCCCTTCCCTTGCTGAGCGAGCCGGAGCCGGGGAAGGCGCCTCCGCAACTCCTCGTGCCCCGCCGGTGCCGCCAGCCCGTCCGCCCTGCCGTCCGGCTCCGGAGCCGACCCCCGGGCGCCGGGCTAAGCCGTCCGGGCTTTGTCTTTCCGCAGGCCTCTTCCCGTCCCCTCCGACCCGCTCCCGCCGTGCCGGTACGGCGCGGGCCCGGGCCACCTCACACCCCCTCGGCCTCCCGCTCGCAGAGGTCGAGGGCCTCTTCCTCTGGGAGCCAGCCCGGAGGGCCCCGCTCACCGCAGCCCACCAACCACCTCCTCGTCTCACGGCCGCCCTTCGTGGAGGCCGTTCGGCGCCTGTGATTGCGCCTGGCTCCACCGCCCCGAGGACCGGACTCCCCGGCTGCAGCGCGGCCGGTCCGGTCCTCCCCCAGATCGGCCGCTGGCAGGTGGGCCTTCGCTCTCGTGTGGAGGGTCTTGCACAGCTTAACACCGCCTTGACCAGCTGCAGCCGTCACCTGCTGGTGGTGGGTCTCACGATGTGCTGTCCGCAACCCCGAAGCGGGCTCGCTGCTTCTAGCTGTACAAGTGGCTTGTCCGGAGCTTGTCGGTTCCCAGTTGTCTTGCACCACGATCGGGTTCCTTTCCCGGCACGTGAGACTTTATTAATCTCAAAGTTCCGTTTTTCTAGCTCGTTCTGACTTACCCTCAGAATACCCCAATGGTAGTTCATGTACCGTCATGAACGCACTTCACCCAAGTGTGTATAGTACATTGTTCTAGAAATAGCAGGGTTAACAAAGCTTTTTTACCTATGGATTAATGTTCCACATCCTTTTTCTACCCATCCCTTCTACATAGGCTCCAGCTGTCCCCACCTCCCACGTGCACTAGCAAAATGGAGGTGGTTCCCAGCCGTGTGTACGCTGGCAGGCTCACCAGGCGCTTGTGCTGAGGATCAGCCTACTGGTAAGTCAAGCAGTAGGTAACGGGCAAAGTCACACCATCTTTCCTCTGGTGGGGACACCGTTTAGCGGTCTCTTTTATCTGACTGCTGATTTTCATGGCACTTAGTATTTTGGGGGTCCCTTATGTCGAATTTGGCTGAAATTGTAAAAAAAGGGTTCGAAAGTTATTTGGGAGCAAAGAGATGGGTAGTGA
The DNA here is from genome assembly GCA_024606505.1 of Aquila spilogaster. Taxonomy (NCBI): domain Eukaryota; kingdom Metazoa; phylum Chordata; class Aves; order Accipitriformes; family Accipitridae; genus Aquila; species Aquila spilogaster. The sequence continues at coordinate 81,044,773 of JANHGO010000042.1, forward strand.
ATGCAGTTGCCTTTTCCTAAGAGACCAAGATGAAAATGTGGCGCGTGGAAAGGATAGCTTTTTGAAGCGCTGATTTCCTACTCTGTAGCGAGCCCAGTTCACATGGGTTTCTATCATTAGGCATTAGTATGCCTACCTTGATCACAACTTCCCATACCTGGCCTTTCCTTTGTGGATTTAATTCTTGAGGTTCCAGTAAGACTTTCAAGAATTTATCAGCACTGTTTGAAGTGCAATTAAGGGCCCAGTCAGTGTTAAAATACGTACCGGGCATAGCTTTTTGTCTTCTTTTTCACAAAAGAAGCTTTACAGAGTTTTGCTATGTGATCTTAGCCTGTGATTAAAGAAGCTATGGAGTCTCTCAAGCCTTCAAATAGCATGTCTTACTTAGCTGAGAAAGGTTTTGCGTTGGACAGAGAAATACAGGAGAGCGTCTTGTGCAGGGAGTCACCAAATGACGCCGTTCCACTTAGACATATCGAGGCGCAGCCCTAGAAGGTTAATTCATTCATGTCTCCCAGATGAGATTTAAGTAGCCACATTTTGCTAGTACTCCTAATATTTGACTCTATTACCTAAAATTCAGTGTGCACTCTGTGTGTGTTTATATATATATGTCTAGCCCACTGTGTAGCTATATTACCCTAACACAGCTGTAGCTATATTTTGCTAATAGTTTGAGAATGCATGATCCTTTCTGAAAAACAAACAAACAAAACCAAACCACAGTCAGAACTTGATTTCTCAATTTTTTATTCATTTCTGATAGATGAGGAAGAGTTCCTTCCTGGTCCCCAGTATTTGTGCTGAGATATTTTTGCAGAAAAAGAAACCTACCCACCTGCTTTGTTTTTGTACCCTCAGCATATGACATAATCTAATTTTATAGCAAGTTTGTATAAAACAAATTATATATGGAACATAAGCAGAATTGAACTCTTTCAATAAATAACTGAACTGCAAACAGCTTGAAAGGCTGTGAAAACACTGCACATTCTTTTCTATTACTTTCCATTTCTCAGCTTTTTTTCACTGGGCTTGTTCATAGGGTTTCCCCTGAGAACTTGGTGAAAAATTTCTTCCTTACTATGCAGATTAAGCAGTTCTAGGCATTTTCATGAGGTACAAGATTTTTTCCTAAGGTGACCTGTTAAAGTGACCTGCCATCCCTGGTGAAAGAGAAAAAGCACTGAAGATATTTTGCAAAAAAAATTAGTGCTTGAAAAAGCACTTTTAATTTTTCATGCTATATGCTCCACCCAAAGCAAAACAAAACATTTAGTCTATTTGTGCTGTGCTGCTGTAAAAAATAGTTTCTGGAATAGTTCGTGAAAATATGTCATAAAATTATTACACATAATATTTTTCTAGTGAGGTCTACAACAGCTTTTTCACTTTAGTTAAAAAAAAAATATGAGTAAATAGCATTGTTTTCCATTCTGTAATGCTATCTCCAATTGTGGGAAATATTCGTTGAATGTTTGAAAAGAAGGAGCTGAGACATTGAATGTAGGGAGGGAATTTCTGAGGTTCCAAGTAACACCTTCTCCAGCAGATTTCCAGGTTTCAGAAACCAGTCCAAAGCCAGAGGTTTTAGACCGAGCGTGGTTGCTCCGATTCCACCCCCACTGCTACTCAGACCAGACAGTACATTTACTCATTTTACCCTGCGGAGAGAGTCTTCTGCCCCCACAGCTTTGTGCTGCCTCAGGTTTCTCGTCCTTCCACATTTATCGTCTTGGCATTCTGTTTCAATCATGCTATGTTTTCTTTCCCGATGGTATTATCTCCCAATTGCCAGCCCCTTCATTAGTCTTGCTTTATGCCAGCTTAATCAGGGTCTGAGTAGGCACTTCTGGAGATTGTGTATAGGTTTATCTGCAGTATCTCTATGAACTGTTATTTGTTATAAGTGGGTGTGTTTGTGTCAGCTATTACTAAAATTGTCTAAAAATTTCCCATTATAAGACAGTTTTCCAGTTGCTTGTATCTTTGGCAAGCTAGCTCTTTGGTATGAAATTTTTCATGCCTCCTGTTATAGGCTATTTACATTTTTGCCCAGTCATTTCCAGGAAGAAGATTAAAAAATATATATTTGGTCCATGCTAAGATATTATTTTCTTCAAAATGATCTAGCTGTCCCAACATTTAGAGCAGGTACTTCAAATCTGGTGTAATGGCAGAAAAATGCCTTTTGTTGTTTGTGTGGGTACTCTGTCCAGATCTGGCTGAGCTATAACCCCGTGCCAAACCACAGTTTGCACACACTGAGAGACTTTCTTAACAGCTAAAATCTACAAAGCCTTGGGTCCAACGAAAACCCAAGTCACTTCCAACACTGAATGCCGAGCAGCCTGTGTGCATCGGGTCTTCTACAGCAAATGGGTAGTTCACGTACATACTCCCCCTCCTTGTCCGGGCTACAGAATCTCAGGGAAAACTTTCCATGGATGCTTTTAGCTGCTCCTTTTCCCAAACAGGTTCTTGTTTGGGAACTAAGAACAAGGAATTTCTCTCTCTTATCCTTTTAGTGACCCTACTGCTAACACCCTGGAAGCATGAAGGAAGAAGCTGTCTGACTCAAATGGAAAAAAAGACAAATGCCAGACCAGGATGAGGAAAAAAAACAGATTAAGAGGAAGAGTCTCCTGAGATCAGGGACTGTTCAAGGGGCAAAAAGCTAATTCTAGAAACTGGGGAGCGGAGGCAGAGACTCACTGCCCAAGAACATTTCACTTCATATCAGCATGTTTATTTGCCAACATAGTGTAATCCACAATATGCAAAGTATGAGTTAATAAAGACCAGGGTTACTGCTGGCTGGAAGAGCTGTCATATCTATCTGTGGGAAGTAGCAGCATCTCTTCTATTAGTTGTGAGGGGCAGGGGCTGGGAGTATGTGTGGGGAAGGCTGACTACAAAACCGAGAGGGAAGCGTGGGAAGTTAGTGGGCGAATAGGATACACTAAAACAAGGAAGAGAAAAAGGGTCTGGGAATGCAGTGGAGAAGGAAAAAAATTATTTAGATGCTTGTCTGCAAAATGGGGGTTACAAGAGTATTGAAATAGATTTGATAAGGAACTGTGGTAGACGAAGGCAGGACAGAAACATGGAAAATACTTGAGAGTGGAAACAGTATACATGGCTGGTGGGGGGGGGCCCTATGTGCATCCCCCCCTTCTGAGTATGTGGCTGCCTGGGCTCAGGGCCAGCTTAGAGATAGTATAACTGGTAGCCTTGAAAGAAAATGCTAGAAGAAATCTCGGTGAGGGCCTGCTGCTCCTTGGCCCAGGAGCTGTTATTAAGCTGAGGCTCTCACCCTTGTTCTCGGCTTAAGCTCCATTGCAGCTGTGTTGCAGCCATGGCCATGCCTGCTGATCTGGACCCTGATGGGTGACAGGCTTGACCTCGGACCTGCCTCATCCCCATGGGCTTGTCTGGCCATCTGGACTCTTGGCTGGCCTTGGTTGCCACCAGGAGACCTGCTCTGCGCCCTTGTCAGTGAAGGCCCTCCCCCGCGGGCCCTGCTGTCACCCGTGGCTCCTGGCTCCCCGTCCCCAGTGGAGCAGCCTCCCCTCGCTGCCCCCGGCACTGCAGAGTCGCCGTGAACCTTCTCCTACAACTTCATGTTTCACCAGCGGTCTCAGGAGCAGTAATGTAGTAAGATTGCAGTAAGGTTGCTCCTTCAGCTTTGGAAGGTGTATGCCAGGTATATACGCGAACAGTCTCAAGCCTGGTGATAAATCATATGACTACCATATACTCCATTTAACCCCCTTTTCATTTATTTTTCAAAACCACATCAAGTGTACCGTAAAACTCAACCGAAGGAAAATTACTGCAGTTGCAAAGCTGAGTGTTCCCTGCATGTTGGCAGCAAAACTGATATAAAATGTGCTATAGAATGACCCTGGTGAGGGTCTTGTTTTCTGTTTCCTGTTTTCTTTCCCCCAGAACTGCTTGTGCCTCATGAAGGTCCAAACTGTGCTCTGTTTCTTAGTTGGCAATGGCTGTATGCAGTTACAGAACTTTCTCTTTTCTCCTTTTAGCCATTAGTCTCCTTCTTTGCCCTTTGGGATTGTTCTAATTTTTTAATGACCCAATGAAAATGTTAGTAACAGAGAAGTTTCCTATTTTTCTTCTGTCTTCCTCCTATTTTATTTGCTTTTGCCAGTGGGGCCAAAGAAAGGAAGTGATTTTTTTTAAGTTAGTTTGGAAGAGCTGTGCCAAAATATGCTGTTCTGCGTTATTTTGTGGCCTTGTGAAAATCATGCAGCATTTTATGAAGCTTTAAATTTTAATAAAAGATTCTCAGGAATGTTCCATTTGCAAACCTAGACAGATATCTAAGCACATGATCATTCAATACAGTAATCAGAGAAAAGTATTTTATCACAAATGCCTTTTTAGACACTTACTTAGTTGCAGCCAAGTCAAATGCATTTCAGGCGCACTAAGAGCACTCTGCCAAGCCTCAACTGTTGACTTCTCCATGCCTTTTCTAAACCAGTATTTACCACCTTTAGAAGACTACATTTAATTCCAAACCAGTAGCTATTTTGCTGCCTTCAAATGCTTGATCATTTCTGTCATTTTTCAGTGGCTCAGATACACTAATTTGAAAGTTGAGGTTATGCTCGTTGTTTAAGCTGATGCAGAAACTGAGTTGTGTGCATCTAGAAACTTGCCATGGCATCAGCTGGTGATGGGTTGATCAGGAAGGCCAAACCGAAGAGGAAGCTGTGAACCCCCTCAGTCAGCGCAGATCCTGCTTTCTGCTTTCTAAACCGAGGCCACACATGCAACTCCAGAAAAAGTGTTGTTGGCTTGGGCTTTCCTATTAATGTGAACGAGTGCACCATGTGTGTGTCACACAGGTGTTGGTTTTACATCAAGGAAAAAGACAAATATTTTGCTCCTGACAAAACAGAGTATATTGGACTACTGCTCTCTATCTGTCTGATCCCCGCATTGTGTTTTGTTTCATGGATGGAAAATCCTGCACCCCGGTCCTCACTGCCGATTTGCTTGTTCAGGGATACGAAGACTCTTTGGCCACATCTGAATTAGCAAAATGAACAGGGTCAGGGCAAATGCCAGAGCACTGGTTGTGCACCATCCGTGAAGAGCTTTTGTGCCAACCAGGCCTCACCAAAACAATCGGTGCCAGGATGTGGTTGGCGAACTAGCGTGGGTCAAAGCCAAGCCCTCATACGCAGATTGCTTTTGACCTAGTGGCAGGGGTAACTGGTTTAAATCCTTGTACGGTTGTGAGACATGCCAGGCTAGTTAGCCACAGGGTCAGAAAATGAGCCCTGTGCTGTTTTTTTAACCAGTATAGACATGGCCTTTAGGTCTTGACCCCACAATGAGGTTGGTAGGAGGAGGGGAAAGGGGGTCTCTACTATAAGGACTCCTTTTGTAAAAGCCAGCTCCAAAAAGTGGTTGCTGGTCTGAATTGCTTCTATATTTTACATTACACAGTCACTGAAGGAAAAAGAGATAGTAGGGAGGGAATAAGAGCCCAGGTCTCCTTGTGTCCAGCTGACTACCCAAAGTGGTAGTTTGCAGCCAAGTTTTTAAATGTATTCTACTTCTGATCCCAGGATTCTGATTCCTGCTCGGTCCAGTTCAAACAGAAAGGTTTAAGCATGCTCCTCTACAGAATAATAATCAGTGGTGGTTATGGCACTTTTTAAAAAGGAAAAATAATATGTAGCTTTTCATCTAATGCTCATCAAAAGCAACAGCAAAGAGTGTAGTGCAGGATGAGGGATTTATGGTAAAGCTGAATTAGTGCACAAGAACTTCAGACTTAAACAATTATTTCAAAAGGACCACATTCATGTTCAAATACTTTTTTAGGAATTCAGCGACATATACTTGGTTAACCATTAACATTTTAATGCTTTTTAAATCAGTGTGTATAGCCTTTAAGAATAACAACCATAAGAAAATGTTAGCTTAACATTAGGAATAAATTTTATTTTGTTATGACCGAGACTGGTCTGTGGGTTTTATTGCATTACAGTGTATGCAGTTTTCGTCAGCTAAAACTGTCTGGCTCCTTATAGCAGCTTGATTTAAGGAGTTTGAACTAGTTTCCTTGGGGAACTGCAGGCTCAAAAAATTGAATTGTTAGCTGGTAAGAAAAAATTACAGAACATTTTTCAAAGTATACAGTGGTGAAGAAAGGAAATGATTATTTGGAGTTGGGGGCGTAGAGTGAGAAAGTGCCTGCCTCATGCATCTGTGGGTGGTAAGCTGCAGTTGGTTTATACACTTAGTTTGTTTCTTCATCTACCATTACTCCAATCACAAGAACTAATTACAGTCATTTGGGTCAACATTTCTCTATTCTGTTGAGTACTGAAAAAACAGGTAGAGAAGTTAACATGATTTAGAAGGAGCTTCTCTGCATCTCAACTGGACTAGAATAATATGCAACGAGAATAATAATTTCCAAACATTCATTTTCAGCATCACTGTTATTGTTAATCAGGAATTTTAAGAGTGAAACCTTAACTGATAAGCAAGGCTTAAAGTGCTCAAAAATATTGTCTCAAAAGATTTTGTTTTCCTCTTGGCTTACCTCTGCCACTTCAGTTTGAGTCAATCAGAATTCACTTGTAGATTAATTGCAGAAGTAAACCACATTGCTAAAGGGTGAACCGATTGAAAGCTATGCTGATTCAAATGGAGACTGCTTTCATACAGGAGAGTCTCCCTTCATATTTCCCATACCCTTTTAAATAAATTAAAAAGAAAAGACAATGGAAAGAGAAGCATGGTGTTTTAACAGATTGTGAGTTATTTTCTGACTTTCTTTAAAAGTCAGTATCGTTTAAGTCCCATTGTACTTGCTATCAGAACTAATTTGGAAAACAGTTAGGCAGACAGAGTCCAAATCAAAATGTGAGTGGGGAAGGAAGCATGGAATGGAGAACTTAGCTAATCCTACTTATTTAACCTTTTAGATATGCAAAAAAAAGAGATAAAAACCACAGAATGAAAAGAGCCAAAGAGGTGCCCCTTGGCCAAAGTAAAAGCTGAGCTAGGAAGTGGAGGATCCGCTTGCTGTGGGAACAGAAAGATCTCGGGATTTTTTCCAACAGATTCTGGAGTATAAATAAAAAAGGCATGTCTGAGGCTCAAAATAAAGCGAACAAATCAGTTAGCTACAGAATGGCAATGGAGGCAAAGATTCTCTGTGCAATCAGGGAAGAATTACTGATGATGAAAAGGAGGGCAGAGAAACTGGAGCGTCAAAAATCTGACAATCACTGAAGGACTGAGTAGTGTGAGTACCAGCAATATTTGGCTGGTTAATGAAGCCACTGAAGAGAAGACTCCATGCCAGAGCCAGGTGGACATGGAAGAAAGGAGGCAGCAGCTGGAAAGGTGGGTGATGAACTGTGAATATATAAAGAACACCCAGGTGTCTGGCATTTTTCGCTCTCAGGAACAGAGCACTGGCATCATCTGATCGATACTCTGAAGTTATTAAGCTTAGTAATATAGGCTACTAAAGTGCAGAGCTAAAGCCATTGCTAGAAAAACTCCACTGCAGGCAATGGAAGTATCAAAGAAATTATTCTGGACCACCAGTACTGCAATTTATATAGACTGATGTGTGTCTAAGTAGCCAAGTGTGTAACTTCTAGCTTTAAACCCTATCCTTTTCCCCAAGCAGTTTTTCTGTATTTCAGCAACACATCCTTCATCTAAGGAGCTGAAAGCTGCTCTTTTTGTGTGTTTCTTTAAGTACTGTGCTTCAGTTTTCATGTGATAAAGTATCCCATCCTAATCCTAGCTCTATTTTAATTCATCAAAACACATGGACCCAAGTTTCCTATTCCTCTCTTATTACCAAGAGATGAAAATGGGAGTGACACAAATCAGTGGAGAGACTTTTCCACCCTTACACATACGATTAATTATTCATACTGGAAAATTTTACCCAAGAAGTAAGTGTGGAAGAATCTAATTGTTTGTGAATTATTTTGATGAAAGCACATTCATATATCATTTTCAGGTTATTTATTAGCAATGGCTGCTTGTGACCCTAATTAAAGTAATAGTTGCAGGTGACCCAAAAGTAACAGAAGAATGATCATTTCCTGTGGCCCAGTTTCATGAATGCATTATCTTCCTTTAAACCTAGATTTTTGCATTGGGAACAATAACATACCAACACTGTCTAATGAAATCAGCCTCAATTGCCATGACCTTTGGTTTACTCAACCTTTTGCTTCCATCGTTAATTATACGTGCGTTATAGTTAGTGGAGAGGAGATGATTTGATCATTATTAAAAACCTATCAAGCTTGCTTTCTTCTGAAGAAAGGGGAAAAGCTAACAAACAAGCCTGGAAAGAAGTAAAAAGATAAAGCATTCATGAGAGAGATGAAAACAACTCTCTTCAGCCTGAAACAGTGAAGAGATACAAAGCAAGTAGTGGGTAAGACATCTTGGAAAAAGCAGAAGATATTTGCTGGTATGCATAGGGTTTGTACTTGCTTTGTTTTTTTCCTTGTATAATCGAGCGTAACACCAATAAAAGATTACAAACTGACAATCCTCTGAAAGATGATCAGATATACAGTAGTTGCAACATGGGAAGTAGCTGGGTTCTTGCAAGACACCAACACTTTTTGGTCCTGACCTAGACAATCTGTTTTCACAAATGAGAGTACAGTTTGGAAGAGGGTGTAGTCTAGATGACAAGATACCTGCCTCAGAGGTAGGTCTTTGTTCTTTTCCCAGGTCTAGTCTCTTTTCATAAGGACAACTTCTCATGCATCAAAATTTGAGCCATTCACTAAGCTGGAAGGGCCACTGAAAAAAGTATTCTGCCTCAAGCTGATTCTGGCACAAATGGTGCCATCCCTCACTGGGAACTGGCCTGGGGAATGGGCATGGCTGAAGTCCATTTTTTTTCATGCTTTTTACGGAGAGGTGGTTTTTTCAGCTAGATGAGTCCTATGGTTGTGGTTCACTGTGCAAGTGAACGAGGATGAGTTGGGAGGGAAGAGGGGGAAAACAACCCCACCTGTCATGTCTGATTTAGTCCCTGACTTGCTGTGTTCATAAGGCAGGAACAGATCTATTGAAGGCTGCTGCGGACATAGCAGGCTCTGAGCTGTGACAATGGCATGATGAGACAAAGACCTGGGTGAGAGAGTGTTGCAGATCTGTTACTTCATTCTGTCATGATGCAGCTACTACTCAGTTTCCCTTTCAAGTAAGACAGTTTAGCTCAGTAGCTTAAAGAGAAGAGGTCTTTAGGATAACTGTTCTTCAGTGCTCATTCAAAAAAACAGTCCCCAAACAGGATCACAGAATGGTTGAGTTTTGAAGGGACCTCTGGAGATCACCTAATCCACTTCCTTTGCTCAAAGCAGGGTCACCTACAGCAGGGTGCTCAGGGCCATGTCCAGTCAGGTTTTGATATCTCCAAGAATGGAAACTCCACAACATCACCAGGCAACCTGTGCCAGCATTCAACCACCCTCACAGTAAAAATGGTTTTTGTGTTTAAATGTAATTTGCTATATTTCAGTCTGTGCTCATTGCTTCTTGTCCTGTCACTGGATACCACTGAGAAGAGCCTTCTCCAAGCTAAACAACCCCAGCTCTCAGCCTCTCCCTGTATGGTAGGTGCTGCAATCCCTTAATCATCTTAGTGACCCGTTGCTGGACCTGCTCACCTTATTCTATAGATACACAGGACTATAACATCACAGTGAATAGTCACAGCTGACAAGTACTTTTTAGAAACATATGCCTTTCCCAGGTAACAATCACCTGGTCTAACTGCATACTTCAAGTATGTGACATTGTTTAGCAGCTTGCAGTGCTCTTCTTACTCTTTCAAATGCACTGATAACCTTCATTGCTTCAGAACCTGCCATATATAGAAGGTAACTAGGGTATTGCCTTTTCCAGCTTCTCTTCAAACACTGATTGTTTCTAGGAGAACCTAAAAAACCCACTGCAAATATCTCTTCCAAGATCTTGGTCTCTACCAAGTTCCTTTGAACCTGCAGGATTTTATCAAAGATGTAGTTTTACTTTGGAAAGGAGAGTTACTAAGAGAAAAGGCTTTTTTTCCTGGCATCAGTTAGCTCCCCTGTGCAAGGAAAGACACTTTAAGGCAGATTTATAGCTTGCAACAATCTTGCTTGAAGAACAGGTAATTCTAGGAGCATATCCCAGGATCGATGGGAGTTGTAAACTTGAGATGCATTCTACAAAAGGGGACAGACATAAAGAAAAAACAACAAAAATGTCTATCCCTTTTCTCATTAAAAGTCATGCTAGCTTTGATATGGGCTTTCACAGGAGGAGACCTGGGCTGCTCTATTCTTTCTATGAGACAAACCCCAGAAAGAGCCTGCACAAAGACTAAAAAGTGTCTTAGAGAAATGAGTGGCTTTGTAAAGATGAATTTCAGATATGAGAGTGTTACAAGAGCTTTTTATTTGCTCTTAGTGCAAAACTGGGAGGAGTGGTTGATGGATCGGATAGTTACGCTGCCATTCAGAGGGACATGGATGGGCTGGAGAAATGGGCTGAGAGGCATCCTCTAAGTTCCACAAAGAGAAGTGACAAGTCCCACACCCGGGAAAGAACAACGCCATGCACCAGCACATGCTGGGGGCTGACTACCTTGAAAGCAGCTTGGCAGTAAATGAGATGGGAGTCCGGGTGGACATCAAGTTGAACATGAGTCAGTGTGTCAAAGAGGGGCAACGGTATCCTGGGCTGCATTAAGGAAGAACATCTGGAGTGCTGGATCCAGTTCTGGGCTTCCCAGTACAAGAGAGACATGCTGGAGTGAGTCCAGCAATGGGCCACATAGATGATTAAAGGATTGGAGCATCTGCTGTATGAGTAGAGGCTGAGAGAGCTGGGACTGTTCAGCCTGCAGAAGAGAAGGCTCAAGGAGATCTGATCAATGAGTATAAATACCTGATGGGGAGGAGAGAAGACAGAGCCAGGCAGATACCTGCAGCTCAGCTGGAGCTCTATGTAGCCACGTGGGCTCATCTGGGTGGAACAGCTTACAAGATCAGTGCTCAGGTAAGGCTGTGTCTAAATTAAGAAAAGTGAGAAAAACTTAAGTTCTTCTTAACTTAGGTTAAGAACTCATCTGGCCAAGTCACTTGGGTAAGTCCTTGCTGTCTGACTAGAGTTTGTAATGGTGGAATATGGTACAGAATTAGTGCAATTAAAGTGCATTGTGCAAATTGGAGCTGACCAAGTAAGGAATTGTCTGCTAAATTCAGACCATGGTTTTAAACTGGTCTCTAAAACATATTTTGGGGAGCAGAGGCAACCAGCGTGGCTATCTTGTTCTCTGTCTTTCAATTAAAAAAATAAAGGAAAATTTGAAAGTCCTTTGTTTTCTTCACAGTGCAGAGCAGAGAGCTTTCCAAAAATTGATTGTCACGGAATGGGAAACAGTTTTCTGCCTCAAATCTGCTCACATAAAACAGTGATATACCATATATTGTGGTATGTAGATCTAATTTTGTCACCAGGAAATATATTCATCAGATAAGTCCTACTGGAACAGAGAAAACAATGCATCTCAGGACCAACAGGCTCCATGTCTTTCTCTGCCTCTTGGCCAGTTGGCTTGGGGTTGCCAAGCCAAGGTCTGTGTTATTAAACTCTCTAGATTTCAAATAGTGGCCAGATATAAAGTGTCTCATAATTGGAAATGGTGTCCCCCCTTTGCTAACTTCTGAGCTGTGCCCTAAAATTCCTGAGAAAAGAGCTAACTGGTTCAGTGTTTGTGTATGTAAGTTCCTGTGTTCAGACCCATCTTCTGGCTCTGTTTAGTTTACTACTGTATGTGTATCCATATGTTTCTTATCCCAGTATCTGAATGTCTCATAGCCATTAATGAATTTTATTTCTTATGACAGCCATGAAAGAAAAAGAAGTATTCTTCTAATTCTACAGATAGGAGATATAGACAAAAAAGATGTATTTTCTTGTTGTTGCTGATGGCTATAAGCCTGAGTTGGAAAGCGAACTACTATCACTTCATTTTTAGCCCAGTAGCCTATTCATTAGACTATTTTTATTTATGAAGTAAAACCTTAAAAAGTTAAGCAAGTTAAATTTGATTATACAAATTAAGAGGTTAACTGGGTCGTTAGCAAAACTGAAACAACTGAACATTTAAAGATTTACTATAGATCACAGAGATCTGAATAAATAAAACATCAACTCTCAATGCTGCTCTGAGAGAACATCTGAGCACATGTGTAGAATTTTATGTTTGAGAAAGTGTTCAGCTTTGCATTAAGCCAAAGGGAATCGCAGATCTGACCTGATAAAATAAGCACAAGTTTCTGCAGCTTTCATCACCTTTCAGTTAAAAAAAATATGTGTACATATGTTTACATATTTTGTTATAACTTCTACACCACTGATTTACTAAGTCATCATATGCTAGTTCTTTGAGTTCTCTATAGGAATATTGTAACATCAGATTGTGATCTGATTTGAGGTAAAACCCCCAACAGTATGATATAAATTTAAAAAAATTGTAAAATTCACAGTGCATTAAACACAAACATATCAAACACAAGATGTCTTCAGTGAACAGGAGTGAACACCACTGTAATTACATGAAATAAATACCCTACATCAAGAAAATTGGGGTGAATATTTGACCAGTTTTGAAGAAAAATGTCAATTTTAAAAAAGGAAAGTATTCCAAAGTTATAGATTAGGTGTAACATAATAGATACACTTACTTTTACTTACTAAACGTAAGTAAATTCACTACCCTAAGTTCATGGCAATTAAGTGTACATTGGGAGTGCTTCATGAGAGTAGTTCAAGAGTCCTTGAATGACTGAAGAATTTTTTTTGATAGCTTAAGAAGTTATTTTTTATTTATTGGTTACTGCTCTAAGGTGATAATCAGATAAGATCAGTGTTCTCCTAATTGTACGTACTACACTATGTAGCAGTGCTGTTTGTCATTTAGCATCCTTCTAGGGGGTTACTTTTGGTACTTACAAAAATATTAGCCTCACTCTAGGGATACAGAAATTAAGACATAAAAGAATAAATTGTACAGCATCACTCAGTGAATCCCCAAACGGAATGTGGGGAATCCATTCCGCCTGTTAAAAATTCTCTCTCATGGGAATTGGATTCCCTCACTGTTCCCTTTTTACAGCACAAGAATAAAAACATTCCTTAATGAAAGACTTTAGAGAAAAGAATTTCTCACAAAGTTTGTTAACCACAATTCTCACTGCCTTTCTAAAAAAATAATTGCCAATCTGAGGAAGAGTCAAGAAAGCCTAGAGAACTGTCTCCCTCAGCATGCCATTCTCTTAGTATAAGTGACAAATACTGGGATTCACATACTTCAGCTTGATGACATGCTGTGAGTGCTACTTAACAGCTAATAGTGGAACCCTCAGAGGAAAATTAAATGGAAACCAAACCACAATGAGGATTTTTCTGTAACTCCTTAACAGATATAGATACAGAACACTTCCTGCCCTTCATTATAGCCCTTCCCAGGTCTGGATATCTAACTCTGCTTATAAATTCCTCTGCCATTCAACCATAAAGTGACACTTAATAAGGGGAGACAAGTCTCATACAGCTCTGCAGAGCCATCCTATTGTGCTGCACCAGACCTGGGAACATCTAAATAACAGATATGCTAACACAGCTGGAAGTCTGAAGAAAAAAGGATTCCTTTTTTTCTTTTATTTTGTTTAACTAACCAGTCAGCAACTATGAGGGGGGAAATAGCAAAAATAAGGAAAGGAAGAGATAAGGGCTTTATCCTTTCATTATCTCTATGGTCTGGAAAAAAAGGTCTATTAAAAACAGAAGAAATTTTCAACTGAGCCTGCATCCTCCTGCACTGATTCATCCTTCAGGCTCTGTTCATGAAAGCTGAACTGCAGCCATGCAAGTCTTCTACGACTTTTGTTTATTTAAGAGGAGTAGAGCTTACAAAGTGAGTGAAGCAGGCAGAGAATAGGTGAATTAGATTATGTGGGGTGAACTCTTTTTCTTGCTTGGTTTTTTTCCTACCTGATGTCTAAGTGTCAAGTCTATTTGTGTAAGGGTTCATGCAAATAGAGAAAAAAAAAGGACAGTATCTTCAGTAAAGAGTTTACAATTCAAAATAAGAATGAAGATTGATAAGAAGGTATCAGGAGACAATGAGATAACAGTGATCACAGCACACCAGTAATCTAACTGTTATATTTTCTGCAGGCATCATGGAAGAAGTGTAAAGGACCTATCTGAAAAAGGATAATGAAATGGCCTTGCAGTAGAGAGCTCCTACTAAGTGCAAGGAACAGCACGGGAAAAATCACAGTTTTTTTGGTTTTGTGTTTGTGGGTTGTTTGTTTTTTTTAAATTATTTTAACAAATAGGCAATGTAGAGCCTGACCTGAGACAGGAACTGACATCTTACTAACAAATGACTTCATCACCACAAATTGAGTTCAGTGGGGAGCGGTATGTGGAATGGCAGTCGGAGATGTGACAGTACTGCCCTCTCCCAGAGCCAGCAGTCCTGTCACCTGCTCTCTCCTGCATGAATGCTCCTGTTGAATCCCTGTTGACACAGAAGAAAGTAGACTGGGAGCAAATCAAACTCTGAAATGAAGCTGCTGTCTTATTCCCCCCTTCCTCCCCCACCGCAAGGCACTCCTGACATCCTCCAAATCTTGTGTAAAGCTAATTGTCCCTTCTCTCCAGAGACTCCATCAAACAATGCTGCTATTGTCTCAGCCTTCCAATATGTCTACCCCAGCACTCAGCAAAGCAAGTGAAGAGCCTTTCTTCAACATACTCTGAAGAAACTAAATAATCTTTTATCCCTTTCCTACTTACATTTTGTGTTAAATGAAGCTGGACATACTTTCTACTGACTTTCACTGGTACTCGCCAAATAAGTCTGTTCTTTGAAAAACCAGCAGGCCATCAGGAGAGTGATGTGCAAACTACATAATGGTTGCTAATCAATTAATTTTTATCCAAAAAACTCTACCTAACCAGGAGGAGTCTAGCAGCAGACCGACTCTCCTGTCCTCTTGGAACCTCAAACAAGACCACAGCAGAGCACAAAGTAAATGAAACTTTGGACAACCGTTTGCTATGTGTATGAAAGACACCAAAGTAGTTAGAGGCAAACTTTCATGGAGTAAAGTACCATTGTTCCACTGACTTCTGAACCAATTCATCTGTCAAATGTGACCTACATTACAGATTATGTCCTGACCTTTGAAGTATCAGCATAGCTGTGCTCCTCTTGGGCAATTCAAAGCTGTGGTTGAAGTAAGGAAGGGCTGGAGACAAAACTTTCTCTGTCAAAGAGATACAGAGATAGAGCAAACTTCCAGAGAAGAGGATGATCCGGAGTAGGAAATGCCGCCAACCCTTCTCTTTTAAGGACATTGTTCCATCTTTTGTGACACTGATCAATGCTAACTTCAATTATTTTTTTCTTCAAAGGGAGTGTTAAAGAATTTTTTGTTCTGCTGTTGCCTGATAACCGTTTCACCTATCAAAATACTACAGGAATTAGGTTTTCCAACTACCAAATTGTTAATTTCAACAGGAAGGGAATTGGTGAGCAGGAGTATGTTTCATAACTGTGAAAGTGCTTTCTTGCCCTTTCTATAGTGTCAGATTTTTGCATACTCTTGAAGCTAGTCATCAGCTCTCCTTCATAAAAACCAAACAGAAAACGCCCCCTCAAAAGTTTTTCGAACTTAAAAGAGAAGGTTGGAGGTTTGGTGAAATTTAGTCATAATTATTATTTTTTTTTAATTTGGTGTGGAAGCTCACTTTCAAATTCACATCAGCAAAACTCCCGTTTTCTGCTTACATCTTTCCCTGCATTACACCAGAGCCTATGCTTGTGCAGTTGGCCAGTGAAACTTTCACTAATGGACCTGGCTGAAAAGTAAGACCAAAAAATCATCCAGAAAAGAAAAACAATATTTTAACCTGTATTATTTTCTCTGCATTTAAGCCTGTCAATTATCTGGACTTACGTGGGAAAGTATTGAAAAACATTTAACTTAAATACCAAGTATAGGATGAGTTTTCTTCCTCAGCTGAACTGTATCTCACCTCAGACCTGTTCCCCCCCCGCAAGAAACTCATATATCTACAAGGTGCCACCCAGAAGGCTTCTTAATTTGGTCTTTGAGGTACAAAAAGGATAAGAAAAATTATGCACAGACAGCTCTTCCCTGACCGCCTATTTGAGAAGATTCAGTTGTGCTGTTGAGCTCACCACCTGCACTAGTACACACAAGCACTTAGGGATGGCTACTGATTTACACCCCATGGAACAAGAAGGGAGGAGAAAACAGCATGTGCGCGAGGGAGATGCAAGGGAATGGAAAGCTTAATGCCTTTAGGATGTCAAGGCAATACGCTTGGAGGTCTACACGTGTTTGCAAGACACGGTGCTTGTCTTGCTGCCCTCTTATAACTCTGCTAGTTGTCTTCTCAGGCAATTTTGCCAGTTCCACTCTTCCCCCCCCCCATCTCTGAATGAGCCAGCATTTCCACCTCACTGATGGTAAATTGCATTGCTCTCAGCGCCTGTGGGCACATAATTACATATTTTTCTAGCATGATTATTTAAGATATTAATATAGAAATGAGCTCAAGAATGGAATAAACTGCAGGACTCAATTCCAGCATTTCTAGGGACAGTTTTAGTGCCATATTTGGAACCCCAAATTTCATAGGACCACATTTAAGATACTCTTTTTCCCTTTAACCAGGAGATTACTTTTTCCATCAAGGTATCTTCCACTAATATACATTGTAACAACTCTATGCATACATCCCAGGCTATTCCGTTGTGGGCTGAGGATTCAGTTATTGCACAGATCAGTTCAAAAGAAAGTTGAGGCAATAAAGCCTATCTGACCGAGAGTTAGTGTAAACCTTTAAGTCTAAGGTTGTGCTGACAGCAATATTACTTTAAAATTATATCCTACAGAGGGGATAATACTTAAAAAGTACAGATCTGCACAAGCTCACTGGCCAAGCTCTCAGGTGGTTAAGAAGTAAAAAAAACTCCTTCACCTTGTATAGTTTTAGATAGGGTAGTGTTTTTCTTGTCAGACTCAGAAACATGTATGCTCTGCCAGGGTTTGAAGGAAGGAAGGAGAAATATGAAAAAAGAAAAATGTATGTATGATGAACAGATGGAAAGAAATAGGGCAAACTTGTTCTCTCTGCTCAGCTTAAAGATCTGTCAGGATATTAAATAAATAAACTTCGTGTGATGTCATGTGCCCAGAACTAGCTACGTTGATACCCGTTCTTCTGTAACTCACTTACTAAGGGTCTAATTTAGCAGAAATAGGGTCCAGAGCTACGTGAAGTCAAGCTTTTCCAGTGTTGTTACTGAAGTGAATCATCAGCTTAGTGGGCCTGACTTCATTAATTCCTCAGACGTGGTTGTGAGTAGAGACTTTGTTAGAATATCTTTTCTTCCTGTGAAACACTAATCTCTAAAGTCAAAACTCACCTTACACAGCCGCTGAAGCTATTTTTGTATATCCAAAGTTAATCCAGCTCTGAGCTACAGTAATGATGATATATCCCTTTCACAACAGGCATGAAAGCTTTACTCTGTTCTTCTAAACCTGTCCCTAGCAAGTATTCAATTGCACATCTTGGATATCTGGCAGACCAGTATCTGATGAGGTGCTACAATTCTTCCTCAAAGTTATTTGCCTGTAAGTAAGGCAAAGATCCAAACCAAAGATTTTTTTGGATAAGGCCAACCTGAATTTTCATTAGTGTTTAAGCTCTAGTTAATGAACATTAATTAACTAAGATGATTATATTATAGACTGGACACATACATTTTTGATTAATCGTGTTTAAGGAGGAAATTTTTGAGTCATGGGACAAATACATAAATTGTGTTTGCAGTACAATTTGTAATTGCATTAATTAACACACATTAAAACAGACCAACAGTTTATGAAACAGTTGGTGGAATGTCATTATATAATGGGCAATGCAAATTATGACCTGGCAGTAAATAACGATTAACTCTGTAATTAACTATGTAGTTAACTCTGTTGAAGAATAGAAAATAGGAATGATTTTACTAATTTAATTGTAAAGCCCAATAACCTAATCTCAAACAATGATCAGCATGATTCACTAAAGCGTGCAAAGCATACTTAGTATATTCTGGTCTTGTCCACTGGCATTTTAGAGCCAGAGTTGTATCCAGGACTTTAACAGCCTTTGATGAACATTTTTTCTAGGAACATCTCTTAGCTCTTTTTGAACCCATCTATACTTTGAGCTACCACAATGTCCTGTGGCAATAAGTTCCAGTTTCCTATGTGCTGTCTGAAATAATTCTTCCTTTTGTTCATATTCAGAATGCTGCCTGGGAATTTCACTTGGTGCTCCATAATCACTTGGTGTGTACCTTTTCTGTGCTATTCCTGACTTTACAGAGCTCTGTTATACCTTCCTCCTCATCCCCAGCTTTGTCTTTGAGTATTTAGAGACTCCTTAGATGGGAGCAGTTTCATAACTTCACCCATCCCTGACATCCTTTTCTATCCTTTTTGAGCTGGGTGAGGGGGCAGAACTGCCCACAGTATTCAGTGGTGCAATGACATTTTCTATTTGTTCTTTCTTCTCCATTGATTTACCCAGGAAAACAGATCATTCTGCCATGCAAATACCATGGGGCATCATTGCTGCCTGCCCTTGAAAGAGATGGTGCCTGCGGGGAGGTCACACCTGGCAGGAGGCTTGGGATTCCTTCTACGAGACCTCGCGCGGGACTTCTTTTGTTAGAAGCCATCATCAGCTCTTCAAAATAAAATGAACTCACATTTCATCCATGAAGGAATGGGCTCACTAGTCAATTAATTAACAAACTAGTAGTTCTCCGGGACTGACAAAACAGCCAGTGTTAGCCCTTGTTTCTAAACGAGGGTGGCCATATGCACGCCCCGTTGGAAATGGTCCCTGGCCTTGGCCAGTTCCCGAGCTATGACTGGGAATTGCTTGGGAGAGTTGTGCCTGGGCAAAACTCTTCCAAGGACTCCTTCAACCATTTAGCAATACAGACATTTCAGTTCCAGTGCCCGGCAACAGTCCTAGGCACTGATTTACTCATACAGAGAGAAGCTCAGGGGTGGGTAAGATCAGGACTGCGGTGTGCATGCTGAGTGGGTGCAAGTCCTCTCAAAGCTGTGACGTTGCTTCCACATGTATTTGCTCTGTACTTGGAGCAGGAGCAAAATGTTCAGAAATTAGATGAGTCCGGCTGTTTTCTTCTACAGTATACCTAGAATACCTAGGAGACATAGTAGCATAAGAGCAACGCTTAGTATTGAGAAAATGACCAACAGGCCCTATTTATGTAAAATATATATTTAAAGAAGGACATGATTCATGTTAATAAGCAATTAAGTATTTATAAGGTAATCCAGGAATCAAGATCAGGTGATTGCAGAGGGGAGGGGAGGATTTTCTCTGATTTAAGATTAGGAATAATCAGGATTAGATACAGACATTAAACCGTTGGAGCACACCAGTTCTGCAGAGTTAGCATATCCAGAAATCAGATTTTGCTTAATAACACATTAAAGAATTTTTCACATACATACATACCCATATTCAAATCTGGCCTTGCATGGGGATAGATATCTCCCCAATGCTCTATTTAAATGTTTACATAAGGGCATAATTTGTATGTAAATAGATAGATATTAATTCCTTTATGGCTGGATTCTGAGTCCCTTACTCACAAGGAAGAATATTCCACTCATTATCCGATGCCCCTGCTATAAATAGAAAACTGACAAAAAATATTATTCAACCGCTGTTCCAGTTTTATTGGGGGGATTTTTTTAAGCACAGAGACAAAAATTAACATATTTCTCTTGTATATATATGGCTGCATGTACCTTTGTAGATGAATATGTTTAGATGATAATTTTTGTTGCTTGATTAATTATTTAGGTATGGTATGAAAATCAGGGTTTCAGATTAAAATAGCTATTGTCTGCTTTTATGAACAGTCAGAAACTAGGTCATTGCAAGAACTGAAAACATCCCAGTGGTCTGTCATAGGTCTGTCATTCTATATTTTTATGTGTAGGTAATACAGTATATTGTAATGTGAGATCTGGCATGTCTTATTCTAGCACAGCCTAATTTCAGTTGTGTCAGCTGTGAAACTTGCCAAGGGATGTAGAAGCCAAGCACAGCCTGCGGGTGCTAGGCTGCCTTAGCAATTTTTATGCGATAGCTCAGAAGGCTCTTGACCTCATGCCCTAAACCTCCTTGCATGCGCCCATGAAAGTTTCAAAACTCAAGGTTTCTGCTCTGTCCCTCTGGGCGAGCTCCGCAGAGCACGGTCCTGGTGCTCCATGCAGCCCTGCAATGTAGCCAGGACCTGTGGCCTGAGCACGGGTCTCTGCTGGTAGTGTTCTGTTCATGGGAAACCCATTCCAGTCCCTGGAAGCCAGCAGGAGGCAATAAATTAAACTCCTCTGTAGTACTTATCTCCCTGTAGCCTTCTGCTGCTGCTGTTCCCTGTGCATTCCTGTCTTCTTGCCCCACACGGCCACTTCTTGCCCCACACACCATGGTGGGCGTGCCGTGCCGTTGCTCTTTGCTGTCAGGTGCCCTTTCTGGCATCCCATGCATATTACAGGCAGCGGCTCGCTGGAGAGTGTCACTTTTCCTTGCTTCTGTAACTCAAGTTACAAATAACCAACGTATGAGAAAACTTTGCTGAATGGTCTGTGGCTGTGTGCCACTTTTTGGCTATGGCTACATCTTCTAGCACTTTACCATAGCTGCTTTTATCACAGCTTCATTTTCCATGGGTTAATCTTTTTATACATACATTGTCTTCAGAAGCACTGACCTATAAACAGGGATAGTTTTTGCAAAGTGTGCCAAGTAGAACATTCATCTTACTGATTTCTCTCAGGTGGCCCCAAAGACCCCAAAGAGGGAAATGAGTAATGGCCTAAAATAATAGCTTGGAGTGATGTAAAACATTCTGCTTGTTGACCTGCACACCCCGTCCTCCCTTCCCAGGATCCACACCCCCTCCTTGCTCCAAGGAAGTTACTGAGATGATGACATAAGCAAGCATGACAGGACTGGTATTCTATACAGTTATTTTTCCCAACCATATATATGTTTTAGATGATTAACTTTTCATTTACAAAGTTCCTTTCACTCATAAAGTTGAATTCTTTGGCAACAGACACAACTCAACGACTACCCTCTCTGAATAATGATAGATATTATAAGAAAGGAAAATGCTATAATAAGAAAAAAATAGTTACCATTTATTATCATTATTACTTGTGTTCTGGTGCTCAAGGTTTGTCAGGTGTTTAGAGAGTAACAGGGAATGAATGACCTTTCCTCTCAAATCCAGATACGTCAAATCATCCTTGAAAACTGACGCTCGCTCAGCCTCCCCTGTCCCATGTTCCCAAGCCACGGTACCAAACAATCAGCTACCTCCAGGACGTATCCCCAAGCTAAACCGCATCTGTTTTCTGGCTCCAGGGTCCCATAGGCCGGCTGCAGCTGAAAGGCCAACCGCCCAGCTGCGTGTGGCAAGGAGGACAAGGGAGGCCGCAAGGTTGAGGAGCAACCAGCAATATGTGCTGGAAAACAGACTCCCCAGCTACAGTTTTGCCCCTCAGCATGTCCCTTGTTGCATGATCCAGTGCTTCAAGGAGGGAGCGAGCCACAGGAACCTTGTCACGTGTCCAAATGCAGGGAGAAAAAAGTGGGTGACGAAGAGGTCTGAAAATTTCGAAATCCAAATATGGGTTTCACGTAGTACAGGAGAACATAAAAAAGAAATGTGGAAAAACAGCTTTTTATGGTTTTTTGGAAGCTGAAACCGGGATAGTGCCAAGAATCCTATCCTTCCACGGCTTCACCATGCGCTGTTAAAAAGAAACCTTATCTTAAAGTACACAACATCCCCATTTGCCTGGCCAGCTCTTTAGACACACTACTAAGCCACATCCTGCCCTCTGGGAAACACTCTAGTGCAAGGAGGAAAACGAGACTGCAACAGAAAACTGGTAACTCTGCATGTCGCACTGGGCTTGGGTTGTTTTTCTTTCTGCCCGTAAGTGCGTGTTCTGAAGGCCCAAAGTGATACTGGAAGCTGGTGCAGAGGAGAAGGATGAGGGTAGTGGTTGTGGGTGGGCATATTTTTAAAATCAAAATAAAGTGGGAGAATAGGAAGATAAGGAATGTGATGGGCAAGCTTAGGAATGCAGGGCAGGAAATGGATTGTGAATTAGCATCTTGCCATGGGGGAAGGTATACATCATCTATCATCATCACTGTCAATGGTTAAAAGTGATGTTGAAAGAAATGTTAATCTATGACTTTGTCTTAAAATGCTAAAACTAGAAAATCACATACTGAGAACAGGTGGACAAGTGAATAACATTTAAGAAGCTGATTAAGCATCAGGCAAGGAAAGAAAACTCTTTAATGGAATACAGTAACTCTATTAGCTGTCTTCAATGAAACTTGAGCGTGGGTTGTACTGACTAATGTAAAGTTACCCATGAAACCAAGTGCTCTAGGATCTTCTGGTGTAAGAGCTGAGGAGATACACTAATCAATTTTGCGATATGAACAAACTCTTTAAATGGCAAATCCTAATAGACTGTGTTTAGAAATGCTGAAAAATATAAATACAATTAACTGGTCTGAAAATTTGATTTTTATATGTTGGAAGCATTGGACTTTCTGCAGAAAGTATCTATGTCAGATGCATTTTTAGATAAGTTCTGGTATTTCATTGTCTTGCTGACATTTTGTATTTCTCCAGTGGTACTCCTTACAAAATAATTGACGAGTACTAAATCAATGTATGTTAACTCCTCAGTCTATGATTCTATATCCCTTGTGATTGCAGTAGTGGTCAATATGTCTAGTTGCTTTTCAGAGAAGAAAGTACACAGGAAGGAACTGATTTTATACCAAAACCCAGACAGATTCCAGACAAATTACAAGACAGAAGCTGAAAGAAGCAAGGAACAACAGCTTTTCATCCTTTACTCTTTTATGTTTAATATTTGCAAAGGATTACTCTAAGTAAAGGATACTGTTATAATGAGTGATGTATCAGGAAGAAGCTTTAACATCCCCAAACATTTTCCCTCCTAAATTTGGAAACATTCTACCATAACACGTTCATTTTACAAAGCACAGAACAGATCTCAGCAGAACGTAAGTCATCTTTCAACCAGGCACACAAATAACCTACGTTGCAGACATGCTTGTCCCAGATGGCAGGTGACTTTCAGCCACGGGATGCAGATTCAGACTTCTGGAGGCTCCACACCAATGCATCATCTCCTTGTCCTGTCTGAGTGCATTTTGGCTGTCCCTGCTTTGGGGGTAGTATTAGGCAGTTGCAGGGTCCTGTCTCTGCTCTCTGTTGGCTTCTCACCACTCAAAAACCCAGAGCCAAGCCCCACAGCATCTTTTATCTGCATATTAGGATGCCTGCTCTCTTCATAAAGCCGAAGCAAACGTCCCAAGGGAGACTGGCAACCATCAAACTGTGCATTATGAAACCTGAAGACACAGCAGGTGAATTAAACTTTAAGGGCAAAGTAACTTTAGTAAAAGTGCTTTCACTTAATACCTGAATGACGAGAGTTGGTCAACTTCAGTTAGGTGGTTTACAAGGCTGGAGGTGTGAGGTGCAGGGGGGGACGACAGCCCGTGTGAGAACCCTGTACGATGGGAGCCTAGACCCTGCTGGCTCGCAGCGACCTGAGAGCTGGTGAAGGAACTAAAGGTTTGGGGCTTAATTTCCTGATTAAGTATTGTGATGCCTCGGGGTATTTCAGCTACAAGTTGATGTGTAAGGGTTTTAATTGTGTTCTGGGCAACCTGTCTGTGATTGTGGAGGGAGCAAATGGTGCAGCTTGTCATTGCATCTCACAATAAAGGAACTAAAAGCAAATCTGGGTCAAAGCATCTTTTGGTGTTTTGTCTGTTTTTTCAGAGCACGGGTAAGAACCTGCTGGGAAATTTGCCGGTTGTGGCACGTTCTCTGTGCAGTTCCTGGGTATCACTTCAACTTTTTAAGCACAAACGAAAGACTGTATGGACTGCAGAAAGAAAGGGCTGAGCAGCGACACGGAAGCAGTCAGCAGTTTTGCTGGAGAACAGAGCAGAGCAAAGCAGCACAGCGTGAACAACCAGCAGAAACAACAGGAGGTTGTGACTGATGGCAGTAGCTAATGGTAAACCTGGCTAGTGTGACCAACCGGTACCAAACACAAGAACATTTCTAGTATGAGTAGCTAGAGGCAAATAGAGCGTCCCTCAAAAGAAGCAATTGAGAGCACAACTCTTTTGTCAGCTTTCAAATGGTGAACTATGGGGGAATAGATGGCAAAGTATTCCAGGAATAATGATCAATATCTGTCACTTGGATGTCTCCAAGCCTGGACTGGAAATGGAAATTGACTTTATTATCTTACAAGCTTTCAGAACTGCAGGATGAGAACACAGTCAAGAATATTAGAAAAATAAAAATAGCTTTACAGGAAAAAGCCCAAAGTCCATCTAGTCTGATACCCCGCTCTGACAGCAGATGCTTAGAGAAAGAGTGTAAAAAAAGGGCAAGTGGGGAGTGACAAATCCCTGCTATGTCCTTCCCGTGAGTCTCAAGCAGAAAGGTTAAATCTTCAGCTTTTTTTCTAGTAGAAACAAATGTGCATAGGGACTATATTTGGAGCTGATCATTCGTTTTTCTGACTATGTTTATGACTAGGGGTATTATTCTTAGATTACTTTCTCCACAAAATTTTCAACATGATAAATAGTTTTTCCCTATCTAGTTACTTATCAGAAAGGAGCCAATCAGAATAATCTACTGTAATTCATTAAGGCTGACATCTTGTGGTTGCTTTTTGTATGCCACCTTCTGCTCGAGTTTCTTGGAAAAGACTGAATTTCTCCCTTGGCTTAAATAGCTATTGCACATCTCTAGGTCACTGATTGGATATTAGTTACATGATTCTGAAAATTATTCAGTAACCCCAACAGGGAGCTGAGAAAAAAAGTAATGCTGCTATCAAAATTTACTTCCATTTTTTTTTCAGAGCTTTATGGTTTTGAATTGCTAATGCATGAAAGCATCCTTACCACTGCAATCACAGCCCTCTTCAACATGTCTCTGTTTACATGCTGATATTTATCAGCTAAAATATTTTTGAAACTGTTAGTAATCCTACCCTAGAACACTAAACAAACTTAAAGGCATTGGCTAGAGTAACAAGGGAGTATACTTTAGTTTGAAAATCTCTCTAATGATATTCTGCCTTTTGTGAATTAAAAGCTACCAGCATCCAGCAGAATGTGCGTAGTGAGGCCTGCCTCTTGCATATATTTAGTCA
Organism: Aquila spilogaster; assembly: GCA_024606505.1. Classification (NCBI taxonomy): domain Eukaryota; kingdom Metazoa; phylum Chordata; class Aves; order Accipitriformes; family Accipitridae; genus Aquila; species Aquila spilogaster. Next base: position 81,070,263 of record JANHGO010000042.1, read on the forward strand.
ACATAGCTACTGGGAGCACTGCTGTGGTCCCTAAGATTTCATCATGTGTTTTATTGTGCTGCAAGCGTAAAAGACACACTGCCATGTCTGCAAAACAGGATCCATTTCAGAGCATGAAATACTATTACTGCCAGTCCAGAGAGTATAGTAATTGCTACACTATTTTTTTAAATCTCAGGAATGGTGTTATACTATGAAGCTACATCTTCATATTATTCTGCATTTAAAGATAGAAGTTTCTTTCTTAGACAGCAATTTGCAACTTGCAATATGTTGATACAAAGCTGGAAAGTAATTTGGATGTTTAACTGAAACTTTCTGATCTTCTGTTAGTACCTTACTAGCTTGTTCACAGGCATCAACAACTTCTGCGGCAACACTTTACAGGAGGCCTGGGATACCAAGGGGAGTCCACCTGTATAGCACCAGCAGCAAGTCGCAGAGAAACAGCAGAGCAATTATCTCCAGTTATTACTGTGTTAAGCAAGGATAGATCAACCCAGTATTTTCTCATGTGTATATAATTAATTGATCTATTTATTTGCTTGAGAAAAGAAAGAAGATTGCCTTCCTTTGAACTTTTCTGAGTGACAGAATGCTCTCTTGTCTCCCAACAACTAAAATTAGCCCAGTTTTAATATACTTCCAAGAAGGAAATTAGTTGATCAGGCGTAAATTAATAGATTTTGCTTGTCCTTCAAAATAGAATGACAGCAAATAGTGTCATCCTGAATGCAATTTTTACAGAGTTAACGAGGACCTGAAACAGGGATAATGAAAATCTCAGTATATCGTAAACTCTAAATTTGCAGCAAATGCAACAAAATAATTAGTTCTACTGTTCATCTAATATGTTTAGGTTGTTGTTCAGGATGTAATGTAGTCTTTCAGCATCATTCACCTTGTGGGTTTCCATATTGTGATCTCTGCTTGAGTATAGAGATAATGAATTACAAGACTCAAAGACATGATTACTGTTGCGGAACTGTAAATATGCATGTTCTAGAAACATGAGAGAATATAAAGAAATTGCCATAATTATCTGGAGGAAAAAACCCCTCACATCTGTAGAGAGCTGCAGCTGCACAGGATAAAGTTGCAAACACAACTAACCAGAGAAGTGGTAGGGAAAACATGACAGCCAGCAAGAATCTTACAAGAACAGCATCACCAAAGTTAGACAGACAAGGACAAACTGATTATTGACTTCTTATTGCCCAAGCAGATGTTTAAATAGTCGTCTCTTCGCTGATTCCACCTAGGCTAATACTGAGAGGAGCATAATGATTAGCAGAACAAAGGCTCGTGTCTATGTCTTACTCACTCTTTGGTATTTTCTGCTCAAAAATGCTCTGTGCAGAAGAGGGGTTTTACTAAAAGAAGAATGATGCTGTTTTTTAAATATGAGATATAGTTGTGAGCTTTTTAAGCTCCAGTAAATATAATGCAAAGTTAAGGGCTATGACACTATGAAAATAGTTCGAAGTATCTTCACTTTAATCCTCAAGCACTGTGGATTTGTTCTGAGGCACAGTAAAACTTCCTTTCAAAAAATTAATACAACAGAAATGTAGCAGAAATATAACAGAACTGACAGAGTTGCTTCAGACCAGGAGCATGGACATATTAGACAAAGATAGTTAAAAATGTATATCTTCAAGCCTGGACACTTTATTACTGAGAAATTTCAGCAACTCAGCTTTAAGGAAATGTAGGTAGGCGTCAAGTAGCACTAACTGCTCCACAGAGAATAGAAATGGATGCTGCACAAACTGATGGTCCTTTAGTTTAGAAATGTTTTTGAGAGTCAGTGTAAATCATGTGGGTCATAAAAATAGGCAATAACATTTTTAACCTTATGTTAGGTTCTAATTAGAATTAAGACAAATTAAAAAAAGATCTGTACCTCTTTTGCAGTATAGTTCATATAGCAAAGCAGGAAAGAAATAGAAGGAAAGAATTCAATAGTTCAACAATGCAGATAAAATAAAACCAAAAAAAGTGATGCGGAGTTTCTCTGATGTCCTGACCCACAGCTCCTTACCTGTCAGTTGGCAGAAACAAAGCAATGCTGTGCTTTCAGAGCCTTCTCTGGCTGAATTTCCCCCCTTGATGAAATCTCTTCATAGTAAAATGAAAACAAACCCAGTCAAAGTATACACAATTTGCACTTTTCTAGAACATGGTTTCATTATTATCTAGGGAACTAAGTTTGTCCATTAAAAGAAGATATTAAAATAGTTTTAAGAAATCCCATTAAGTGATTATAAAACCAGCATCTTTTTACATAGGATAATATTCCTTATTAATATTAAATAATATTTTATTCAAAAATAAGACAAGACATAGAAATAATAGATCTTACTTTTTGAGATTTATTATTATTATTATTATTATTACAGCCTCTATGAATATTGCTTTGGCACATATAGCACAAATAATGAGGCTCAGAACTCAAATCTGAACACAGCTAAGTTCACATTTCATTTGGCAATAGCAGTAAATGTGGACATAATCCATATAATTATTATTGTCTTATAAATCCCATTGACAATGAGAGTGAGGTTGCATTGATTGTTTTTAAGATGGATATGCAAATGAAACAATAGATTTCCAGTCCAGATAACAGATAAAATCAAAACAGCTTAATGCTACATTTTCTTACCCTCAATACTATTGATAAGAAGGCTAAAGATAGATTTTGGAATCTGAAAAGCATCTGGAAAAACAAAGATTCATGTATATATGTATAAAGCCTATCTATCCAATGACATACAGCTAATAGATCCTGAAAAGGTTACTGGAAGTCTCATTGCAGTAGCCTTTTACGAGATCAGATATACTAAAATACAGCTGTATGAATTAGTGTATAGGACAGTCATGCAGCTGCATTAGTAGTAGAATTCACAGAGATACATATAGATCCTTCATCATTGTTTTCACTGGGATTATGCACAGTTCTCTGTCTGGAGTGGCTTGATCTGATTTCCTCAGTCCCTAAGAGCATCTATCCAGCAGTAAGAGCAGTCCTCTCAAGAGCAGAGGGAAAGCAGCACGGACGTGTTTTCTGTGAATATCTTCTGTTCTTTGATGGTAATATATGAAAGAGGAAGGTAGCTGAAGCAGGTCTCTCTGAATTAATTTGATCTCTACTGTAATTCTGCAAAGGTCCTCTGTTACATAGTGTCCTGGTTTTGGCTGGGATAGAGTTAATTGTCTTCCTAGTAGCTGGTATAGTGCTGTGTTTTGGGTTCAGTATGAGAAGAATGTTGA
>JANHGO010000042.1:81073635-81107539 GCA_024606505.1 Aquila spilogaster
TCATCCTTTCCTCATACACCAACACCAACCTCCTCATTCCCTCATGGTGCTCTTCCAGTGCAAGGCTGATTAAAAACTCGGCCCGGCTCGGCCCTGAGGCAGGGAAGGCTCTGGGTCTCCTTTCTCTAGAGTACTGTCATTAGGCGTTGGGCTGCCTTCACTGGCTGTAGTTTCCCACTGTTGGATTTTCCTTTGTAGGTTTCATTTTCCAGGCTCCAGGAGGACTTTTTCAGCACAATAAAGGGTCCTGTCGTATCCCAGTCAACATGCACAGCTTTTGATTTCCTTTTCCCAAGGAAAGTGGCACACAGAATGCAACCTTAGCTGGTGTAAAAGTTAAAGATGCCATGGACTCTCTCAGTATTCTGCCCTACTTGGCTGACAAATGCCTTGTCATGGGCATGTCTTCTCCCAAGTCTTAATATTTTGATCTTGTGTAGGATCTTATGTAGGAGCTACCGTGTGCCACGGCTCTGGTTAGACTTATTTAAGTTGGATATTAGGAACCATTTCTTCTCAGAAAGAGTGGTGAGGCAGTGGCACAGGCTGCCCAGGGAGGTGGAGGAGTCACTGTCCCTGGGGGCGTTCAAGAAACATGGAGATGTGGCACTGAGGGACGTAGTTAGTGGGCATGGTGGGGATTGGACTGGGTGATCTCAGAGGTCTTTTTGAACCTGAATTATTCTGTGATTCTATGATTTAGGCATAGACTCTGCAAAACTGCCCTATTCATGTTTCATAAGTGAGACTGCAGTAGCCATGTCTTGCCATTGTTCCTAAAACTTGACTATATTACCTAAAATTAGTGTTCACTCTCTGTATTTGTGGCAGTATGCATACAAAAATGTATAAAGAAATCTAGCCTGACACAGAACTAAACTATATTACTCTAACGCACATTTAGCAGTATTTTGCTAGTGGTTTGAGGGTGCGTGATCTTTTCAGGAAAAAAAAACAACAAGACCAAACAAAAAAAAACCATGCCACCAAGCAACAGCAACAACAAAGCCCACCAAAAAACTGTGGTCAGAACTTAATTTTTTTCTTCTCTTTATCCCTTACAGATGAGGAAAAGTGCATTCCTAGCCCCTGTATTTTGGCTGAGACTTTTTTTCAGTTAAAGAAGTCTGCCTACCTGCTTCACTGCTTTGCCTTCAGCAAGGTTGAATCTTATAGCGAGTTTGTATCAAACAAGTTATAGATGTAAACTAAATAGCATTGAACTCTTTCAAGAAATAACTGAGCTGCAAACAGTTTGAAAGACTATGAAAAGAAATGCTTCCCTACTACAGTCAGCTTCTCAACTTATGGTCACTGTGCTTGCTCATAGGTTTTCCCCCGAGAAGTGGGTGGAAAATTTGTCTCTTCCAATGCAGATCAAACAAATCTATCAATTTTCATGAAGCACAAGGCTTTTTTTCTTCAGGCTTACTGTTGATGACCTGCCACCACTGGGGGAAAAAAAAAGCACCGAAGATATTTTGGAGGAAAAAAAAGAGTAGTGCTTGAGAAAGGACTTTTAATTTTTCACAGTATATATTCCACTCAAAGCAAACCAAATTATGTAGGCTATTTGTGTTGGGCTGCTGTACAAAATATTTTTTTTGAATAGTCCATGGAAATGTACATGGAATATATCATTTTTCTGGTAAGATTAACTAACGCCTTTTCACTTCAGTAAAAAAAAAACAACCCCAACACTCAATAAATGGTGCAGTTTTCCATTTTTTAATGGTGTCTCCCTCTGTGGGAATTACTTATTGAACATTTAAAAAGAAGGAACTGAGATGGGGAGGAAGTTTCTCAGGTTCTAAATAACACCTTTCTTGGCACCTTTTGGAGACTGGTCCAAACCCAGAGATGTTAGACTGAGAAGGGCTGCTCCAGTTCCATTCCCATTGCCGCTCAGAGCAGAGAGTGTGTACTCACATTATCCTGAAGAGACTCTTGAGGTTTTTCAGCTTTGTGTCCAGTTTCCTCTCCTTCCACATTTATCCATCTTTGTGTTGTTTTGGTCAAACTGTATTTTCTGTTCTGGCAATAGTCTCCAAATTTCGAGCCCCTCCGTTAGTCATTATTGCCAGCTTAGTCAGAGTCTGAGGCTGTTCATAGTTAAACCTACAATATTCTATGAAATGTTATTTATTATAGACAGGAGTGTTTTTCTCAGGTAATACTCAAATTGCCCAAAACTTTCCAATGATAAGACAATTTTGCAATAGCAGAAGTTGTCTTCAACAAGATAGCTCTTTGGTGTGAGATTTTTCATGCCTTCCATTGTAGGCTCTTTACATTTATCCCCAGTCATTTACAGGAGGAAGATTAAAAATGTAAGTTTTGTCCAGCTAAGAAATTGTTTTCTTCAAAGCAATCTAGTAGTCCCATCCTTCTGAGCAAGCACTCTGGTACAGAGGCAGGAAAATGCCTTCTGCTGTCTGTATGGTTGCTCTGTCTAGAGCTGGCTGAGCTCTGCCTAACTGCAGTGTGTGCATGCTGAGGGACTTTCTGAACAGCTACAGTCTGCAAGGATTTGGCTGTAACATAGAATACCCAAATCACTTTCAACACTCAGTTCTGAAGCTAATGTGCAGAGTTCTCACGCTCCCTCTCCTTGTGCTCTACCCAGAGCTACAGAACCTCCAAGAAGGCTTTTCATGAGTGTTTTTAGCTTGCACTTTTCTCAGACAGGTTCTTGTGTTGAAACTGGGAACGAGGAATTTCTCTGCTTTGTCCTTTTAGTGACCCTTACTGCTAACACCCTGGAATCTTGAAGGAAGAAGATGTCTGAGTTGAATGGACAAAAAGACAAATGCCAGGCCAGGATGAGGAAAAAAAATATATTAAGAGAAAGGGTCTCCTGAGATCAGGACTGTACAAGGGATAAAAAGCCATGTCTAGAAATCAGAGACTCGCTAGCCAAGAACAGTTCTCCTCATATCTACATGGTTTATTTGCCAGCGTAGTGTAATCCACAGTACACAAAGTATGAGTTAAAGAAGTTATTGTTGGCTGGAAGAGCTGTTGTCTGTGTCTGTGGGAAGCAGCAGCACCACTTCTGTTATGTTGTGAGGGACTGGGGATGTGTGTGGGGGAGATGGACTACAAAACTATGAGGGAAGCATGGGAAGCTGGTGGGAGATCAGGATACACAGAAGCAAGAGGAAAAGAAGATCCAAACTGCACTCTCTGCCATAACTAGGAATGACTATATGCAGTTACAGAGCTTTCTCTCTTTTTTTTTTTTTCTTTCCTTCTTTTTTTTTTTCCTGGATTTAGTCAGTCTCCTTTTTTGCCCTTTGGGATTGTTCTAATTTTTTATTGACCCAATGAAAATGTTAGTAACAGAGAAGTCTTCTATTTTTCTTCTGTCTTCCTCATGCTTTATTTGCTTTTCCCAAAGGGGCTAAAAAAAGAAAGTTATTCTTTTTAAAATTAGTTTGGAAAAGCTGTGCCAAAATGCACTGTTCTGCTGTATTTTATAGCCTTATGAAAGTCAAGTAGCATTTTATAAAGCTTTAAATTTTAATATAAGATCCTCAAGAACATTCCATTTGCAAATCTAGGGAGATATCTAAGCACATGAACATTCAATATGATAATCAGAGAAAAGTATTTTATCACGAATGCCTTTTTGTACATTTATTTAGTTGTAACCAAGTCAATTGCATTTCAGTCAAGCCTTTGTTACCAGCCCACTGAGAGCAATCTGCCAGATCTCAACTGTTGACTTCTTTAGACTTTCCTAACCCTTTTCTAAACCTCTAATATTTACCATCTTTACGAGGCTACGTTTAACTCCAAACAAGTAGCTATTTTGCCTTTTTTGAATGTGTTGTCGTTTCTGTCCTTGCTCAGTGGCTCAGCTGTGCCGGTTTGAATGAAGGCTGAGATTATGCTCAGTATTTAGGTTGGTGCAGAAACTGAGTTGTGGAAACTGACTATCCAAGGTATTGAATAATGATCAGGAAGATCAGTATTTAGCTTTTCATCTAGCTCATCAAAAGCAGTAAAAATAGAAAAGAGCCCCTCCTGGCACAGGATGAAGGTTTTACAGGAAAGCTGAACTGGCATGTAAGATCTTCAGACTTAAAGAATTATTTCAAAAGGGCCACAGTCATGTTGAGATAGTTTTTTAGGAATTCACTGACATATAGTTGGCAAGTCATTAATATTTTAATGTTTTTTAAATCAGTATGTATAGCCTTTAAGAATAGCAGTCATAAGAAAATGTTAACTCAATGTTAGGAAAATGTTTTCTTTTATTATGATCGAGACTTGTCTGTGAGTTCTATTGCATTACCTTGTGTGCAGTTTTCATCAACTGTCTGGCTCCTTATAGCAACTTGATTTAAGGAAGTTGAACTAGTTTCCTTGGGGAGCTGAAGGCTCAAAAAATTGAATTGTTAGCTGGTAGGAAAAAAAATTACAGAATGTTTTTCAGAGTACACAGTGGTGAAGAAAGGAAATGATTACTTGGAGTTGGAGGCGTAGAGTGAGAAAGTGCCTGCTTCGTGAGTCTGTGGGTGGTAAGCCACAGTTAATTTATTCATATACTTTGTTTTTTCATCTACCATTACTCCAATCCCAAGAGCTAATTACAGTCGTTTAGGTCAGCATGTCTTCATTCTATTGAATATTGAAAAAATAGGTAGAGAAATTAACAAGACTTAGAAGGAGCTTCTCTGCATCTACACTAGACCAGAACAATATGCAACTAGAACAACAATTTTCAAGCACTCATTTTCTGTGTCACTTTTATTGTTAAACGTGAATTTAAGAGTGAAACCTTAGTTGATTAGCAAGTCCTAACGTGCTCAAAAACACAGTCTCAAAAATAAGACTCTTTTCACTCCTGGCTTACCACTACCACTTCAGTGAGAATAAATCAGAATTTACTCGTAGACTAATTGCAGAAGTACACTGTGGTGCTAAAGAGTGAATTGATTGAAACCTAAGTTTATTGAAATGGGGAACGTCTTCAAGCAGGACAGTGTCCCTTCATATTTTCCGTACCCTTGTAGTTGAAAAAACTTACGAACAAAGCAAAGTGTTTTAGTAGATATTGAGTTTTTTTTTTCTTTTTTCTGACTTTCTTCACAAGCCATTGTAATCTAGGTCCCGTTGGTACCTGCTATCAGAACTAAGTTGGAAAACAATTCTGAATCCAAGTAAAAACCTGAGGGGGGAAGGAGGTGTGGCATGGAGCTCTTAGCAACTCCTCCTTATTTAATGCTTTAAGTATGCAAAAACCTTTCAGGTAACAGCCAGAGACAAAAAATCATGGAATGAAAAGAGAAAAGGAGGTGCTTCTTGGCCACAACTGAGCTAGGAGGCAGAGGATCAGCTTGTTGTGGGAACAGAAGATTTCAAGACTTTTTTTCAACATATATATATAAGCTTATACATAAAAAAAAAGCATGGCTGAGTCTCAAAATGAAAGTGAGCAAATTAGGTAGTTAAAGAACGGTGAGAGCAACAAAGATTCTCTGTGCAATCAGGGACTAAGTGTTGCTGATGAAAAGGAGGGCAGGGAAACTGGAGCATCCAAAGTCTGACAGTTGCAGAAGGACCGTGTGTGAGTACTGGCAATGCCTGGCTGCTTGATGAGGCCATTGAAGGGAAGACTTCATGGCAGAGCCAGCTGGAGATAAGGGAAGAAAAAACATAGGGCTGATACACAGCAGCTGGAAAGCTGGGCGATGAACTGTGAATATATAAAAAACATTCAACCGTCTGGCATTTTATCTCTCAGGAACAGAGCAGTGGTATCATGCGACAGATACTCTGAAGTTATTAGGCTTCAACATATAGGCTACCAAAGTGCAAAGCTAAATCCATAGCTAAAAAAACTCCACTGCAGGCAATGGAAGTATCAAAGAAATTATTCTAGACCCCAGTACTGTGTTCAAGTAGTCAAGCATGTAACCTTCTAGCTTTAAGCACAGTCCTTTCCCCCAAGGTAGTTTATTTGTGCCTTAGCAATACATCATACATTTAAGAAGTTGAAAGCTGCTCTTTTTTTGGTTTTCTTCAAGTATTGTGCTTCAGTTTTCATGTGATAAAGTATCTTTTCCTAATCCTAGCCCTATTTTAATTTGTCAAAACACATGGACCTGAGTTTGCCATTCCTCTTTTATTATCAAGAGATAAAAAACTGTAGTGATTCAGATCAGTGGAAAGAAGACTTTTCCATCCTTGCACACATGACTGAGTGTTCATACTGGAAAATGCCACCCAATAAATAAGTGTGAAAGAATCTATTTGTATCTGAATTATTTTGGTAAGAACATGTATAGTTTTCATGTTATTTATTAGCAGTGCCCACTTGTGACTATAATTATAGTTGTAGGTGACCCAGTATTAACAGAAGAATGATAATTTCCTGTGACCTAGATTTCTGCATTGGGAACAATAGCATACCAGCATCGCCTAATGGAATCAGCCTCAATTACCGTGACCTTTGGTTTACTCAACCTTTTGCTTCCATTGTTAATTGTGCATGCATTATGGTTAGTGTAGAGGAGATCATTTGTTCATTATTAAAAATCAAGCTTGCTTTCTTTTGAAGAACGGTGAAAATACAGAGAACCCATAAAACAACAATCCTGAAGAGTTGAAACGTTAATGAGAGAGATTAAAACTGCAATCTGTACAGCTTGAAACAGTAAAGAGATATAATTCAAGTAGGATTAAGACAATTAATTCTTGGACAAAGCAGAAGATATTTGCTGTTATACATAGAGTTTGTGCTTGCTTCAAGGTGGTGTTTAGGTTTCTTTTTTTTTTGCATAAACTAGTGTAACATCAATAAAAGATTATAAATTGGTAATCCTTTGAAAGATAAACAGCTTTACAGTACTGCAGTGTGGAAAGTTGCTGCAAGACACCAACATCTTTTGGTCCTGACCTGGTGGATTTGTTTTCAGAAATAAGAGTACAGTTTGGAAGAGGCTGTGTTCTAGATGATGTTACACTGGTCTCTCAGGTAGATCTTAGTTCTTTTCTCAGGTGTGAACTTTTTTCATATGGACAACATCTCATGCCATGGTCTAAGCCATTCGTTAAGCTGGAAGGGCCACTGGAAAAGCATTCTGCATCAAGCTGATTCTGGCGCAAATATGTGCCAGATATAATAATATTTTATGTAAGTGAATTTTCCTGTATTTCAATCTTTGCTCATTGCTTTTTCTCCTGTTATAGAATCATGAAACCATTTGTTTTGGAAAGGGCACTTATGATCATCAGGTTCAGCCATCAACCTAACACTACCAAGTCCACCAATGCACCCTAGACCATGTCCCTAAGCAACACATCCACACACCTCTTAAATACCTCTAGGGATGGTGACTCCATCACTTCCTTGGGCAGCACGTTCCAACACCTGACCATGCTTTCCATGAGTAAATGATTTTCAGTATTCAATCTAAACCTTCCCCGGAACAATATGAGGCCATTTCTTTATGTTCCGTCCCTGGATATCAACTAGAAGTGCCTTCTCCAATCTAAACGGCTCTGGCTGTCTCAGCCTCTTCCTGTATGACAGATGCTGCAATCCGTTAATGATCTTAGTGGCTCTTTGTTGGACCAGCTCAACTTATTATATAGATATACAGCACATCAAACGTATGATTTTACAGTCATATGACAGTCACCTGGTATAAGTGTATACTTCAGATATTAGACTTTGCTTAGCGCCTTGCAGTATCCTTCTTACCCTTACAAATATATTGTTGACCTGCATTGCTTTTTAACCTTTTATATATAGGAGTAACCAGGATGCTGTCTTTTCCATCTTCTCTTCAAACATTCACTGTTTCTAGAAAGACCTGCAAATTAATGTCAGTATCGCTTTTTCCTGGTCTCTACTAGATTCAGTTTTACTTTTGAAACAAGAATTACTAGAAAAAAAGACTACATTTCCTGGTATCAATTATATGAGGTAGAACATGGTTAGCTCCCCTGTGCAGCAAAAGACCCTATAAAACATATTTATAGTTTCTAACCAAGACCTAGGTTTCTGTATTCTTCCTATAACACAAACACCCAAAAACTATTTTAGAGAAATGAGAGGCATCATAAAGATGAATTTCAGTTATTAGAGTGTTATAAGAGCGTTTTCTTTGCTCTTATTACAAAACACAGAGGAGTGGTTGATAGACAGATGCATACTGCCATTCAGAGGGACCTGGACAGACAGGAGAAAAAGTGGGCTGAGATGGATCCCTTAAGTTCCACTGAGGGAAGCGCTAAGGCCTGCACCTGGGGAGGAATAACACAGTGGATCAACACATGCTGGGGACTGACTGGCTGGAAAGCAGCAAAAAAGGAGCTGCAGGTCTTGGTAGACACCAAATTGAACAGAAGTCAGTAACTGGCCCGTGAAAAGGAGAGTCAACAGCAGCCTGGTCTGCAGGATGTAAGGAGCATTGCTAGCAACCTCAGGGAGATGATCCTTTCCCTCTGTTCAGTACTTGTGAGATGCATTTGGAGTACTGTTTTGGGCTTCCCAGTGCAAGAGAGATGCTGGACTGAGTCCAGCAGAAGGCCACAAAGATGATTAAGGGATTGGAGCCTCTGACATGTGAGGAGAGGCTGAGATAGCTGTGGCAGTTCAGCCTGAAGAAGAGGAGGCTCAGGGGTATCTCATGCAGTAGAGAAGACAGAGTCAGCTCCTCTCAGTGATGTTCAGTGGAAAGACAAGAAGCAATAGATATGAATTGAAATACAGGAAATTCCATTTAAACATACTTTGAAGATGATCATATAAATGCTGGAGCAGAGGGGTTTTGATGCCTCCATCTTTGGAGACTATCAAAATTTGACTGGACCCAGCCCTAAACACTCTACTGTAAGTGACCTTGTTTTGAGCAGAGGAGTTGGGCTAGATGATCTCCAGAGGTCCCTTCCCACCTCAAAGATTCTGTGATTCTGTGATCTATGAAATAAGGCAAGCCATGTACAAGATCACAGTAGTTATGGTAAAAATGTTAACCTACAAGAAAGAGAAGATCTTGAAAGACATTTTTTTGACCCTGAAAAGATCCATGGATTTAACATTATCAATCTGGAAAAACCTAGTGAGGCCATGTAGTAGAAGTAAGCAACCAGAGTGGCTATCTTGTTCTCTGTCTTTCAAGTAAAGGATTAAAAGAAAATTGTAAACTTTTTTACTTTCAAAACAGTGCAGAGCAGACAGCAGTCTAAAAAATGTCATAAAATTTGAGCAAATCTGCTTACATACAATAGTAACATATATACTGCAGTATGTAGATCTAATTGTATCACCAGGAGTTGTTCATGGTGTGGTACTAAGAAAACAGTGTATCTCAGGACTAACAGGCTACTTGTCTTCTCATGACTGAGAACCTTCCTCAGTGCCTTGGCCAGCTGGCACAGTGCAGCCAGGTCTATATTAATGACACAACTGGAAATGGTCCTCATGCACTAACTCCTGAGCTGTACTCTAGAATTGCTGGAAAAGAGCTAATTGCTGCAGTGTTGATGTAGATGAGCAAAATCCTGTCTTCAGACCCTTTTTCTGGCACCATCCAGTTTACTGCTATACATGTGTCCATATGCTCCTCATCACACTACCTATTCTTATTGCTGACGGTTATATGACTGAGCTGAAAAGTGAATGACCATCAAACACCTAATTTTTAGTAATGAGACAATTTTTTCTTATAAAGCAAAGCCTTAGAAAGTTAAGGAAATTAAACTTGGTTGCGCAATTTTAGGGATTATTTAGGATGTTAGCAAAGCTGAAACAACTGAACAGATAAAGATTTGCCAGAGACCATGAAGATGTGAATAAATCTGAATAAAATATTAGCTGAAAACACTATTGTAAGAAAGCATCTGAGCATTTCATGTATAGATTTTTACTTTTAAGAAAATGTTCTCTTTTGCATTAAACCAAGGGGAATTGCAGATCTGACCTGATAAAAGAAGCACAAGTTACTGCAGCTTTCATCACCTTTTAAATAAAAAAAAAAACAGTTGTGTTTTTATGTTTATACATTTTCCTTTTGTTGTTACTCCTACATCACTGATTTACTAAGTCATTGCATGCTAGCTCTTTGAGTTCACTATAGGGATATTGTAATGTTAGATTGGAACAGATTTGAGGTAAAACCTCCAACAGCATGACACACATTTAGAAAAAGTTGTAAAACCTACAATCCACTAAACACTTATCAAACATGAGATCAGCTAAGTGAACAGGACTGAACACTGTGTAAATTAGACAGTGTATGTATCCTCCAGCAAAAAAAGGTTAGGGTTAAAAGCTGACCACTTTTGAAGAAAAATATCAATTTAAAAGCACAAAAATATTCCAAAGTTAGAGAGTATTTGAAGTAATAAAAATACTAATTTAAGTAAACAAATTCAGTACACTAAGTAAATGTTCATTTGGAGTGCTTCTTGAGAGCAGTTCAAGAGTCCTTGAATGACTGTATAACCTTTTGCTGGCTTAAGAAGTTCTTTTTTATTGATTGATTACTGTTTTAGGATGATAATCAGATAAGATCAGTGGTCTCCTAATTGTATATGCTCCATTACGTAGCATTGCTACTTGTCACTCAGCATCCTTACAGTGAGTTACTTTTGGTACTTACAGAAATATTAGCCTCACTCTAGAGATACAGAAATAATGACATAAAGAATTGTTCGGCATCACTAAATGAATCAGTGACAATATTACATTTAGAGCATGGAGTTTTGGGAATCTTTTTTGCCTATTAAAATTTCTGTCTCCCTCAAGAACCTGATTCCCTCTCTGTTCCATTTTTGTAGCACAGGAATAAAACATCCATTGAATGAAAGATTTTTTCGCAAAGTTTGTTAGTCTCAACTCCCATTGCCCCTCTGAAAAAATAACTGCCAATGCCAGGGAGAGTCAGGAAGGCCCAGAAAACAGTCTCCCTCAGCATGCAGTTTTCTAAACATAGCTGACAAACACTGGGATTCATATACTCTTATTTGAGGACCAGCTGTGTGTTCCACTTAACAGCTAATAGTGGAATCATGAGAGGGAAATTAAACGAAAACCAAACCACAGTGAGGAGTTTTCTGTAACTCCTTAATAGATATAGACACAGAACACTTCCTACCCCTTGTTACAGCCCTTCCTATGTCTGTATATCCAGCTCTGCTAATAAATTCCTCCACCATTCAACCATAAACTGAAACTTAATAAGGGGAGACAAGTCTCATACGGCTCTGTAGAGCCATCCTATTGTGCTGTGCCAGACCTGGGAACATCTAAATAGCAGATATGCCAACACAGCTGGAAGCCTGAAGGGAAAAAAAGGAGTCTTTTTTTTTTTCTTTTTTTCCCTTTTCTTTGTTTAACTGATCAGTCGGTACCTATGAAGAGGGAAATAGCGAAAACGGGGAAAGGAGGAGATAAAGAGTTGATCCTTTCATTATCTCTAGGGTCAAAAAAAAAAAAAAAGGAGTCTCTTTAAAACAGAAGAAATTCTCAACTGTGCCTGCACCCTCTTGCAGGGATTCATCCTTCAAGATTTCTTCATGAGATCCAGACTGTAGACATGCAAGTCTTCCGCAAGTTTTGTTTACTGAAGGGGACCTAGAGCTTAAAATGTGAGTGGAGAAGGCAAGGAACAGCTGCGTTAGATTATGTGGAACCATACTGACTTTTTTTTCTTGTTTGCTTGCTGTCTCCCTGACATCTAAGTATCACAACCTTTTGTGTAATAGTTCATGCAAATACAGAAGAAAAAGACTTATTAAAGAGTTTACAACCTGAATATAAAAATGAAGATTGCCAGGAAGATATCAAGAGACAATGAGACAAAAGAGATCAGAGCACACTAGTAATCTAACAGTTGTCATATTTTCTTTATGCATTGTGCAAGAAGCATAACGGACCTATCTGAAAAAAATGCAGTAGCATTGTCTTTTGCAGTAGCAAAGACAGTTGCTGAGAGCTCCTATTAAGTGTGAGGAGCAACATGAGAAGAATCATAAAGGGCAGAATGTTTTTTTTAAATTAAACAAATGGCCAGTGTAGAGACTGATCTGACAGAGGAGCTGACATCTTATTAACAATTGGGTTAATCACCACAAAGTGGGTTTGGGGGGAGCACTGTGTGGAATGGCACTGGAGATCTGAGAGCACTGCCCTCTCCAGAGCCAGCAGTCCTGTCACCTGTGCTGCCCTGCATCAGTGCTTCTGCTCAATCCCTGTTGATGCAGAAGGAAGCAGACTGGGCGCAGATCAGACTTGGAAATGAAGCTGTTCTCCCATTCTTCTTTCCTATCCCACCCCACAGCACTCCTGACATCCTCCAAATTGGCTGTAAAGCTGAATGTCTCTTCCCTCTGGGTCTTCATCCAACAAGGCTACTGTTGTCCCAACTTTCCAGTATGTCTGCCCCAAGACTTGGCAAGGGAAGTGAAGAACCGTTCTTCTACTTTGAAAAAAAACAATCTTCTGTCCCTTTTCTACTTATGTATTTTGTTAAATGAAATTTGACACTGTTTCTACTGATTTCCACCTTATCACCAAATGAGCCTGTTCTCTGAAATACTGGCAGGTTACCGTACAAGCAACATGCCAAATGCATAATGGGTGCTGCTCAGTTCATTTTCATCCCAAAACTCCACCTAACTATGGCAGGTTTAGCAAGCAGACCTACTCACGGACCCTTAAAAAACAAAAACAAAAAACCAACAATACAACAGAGCAGGAGATAAATTTGGGACAACCATTCGCTTTGTGTATGAAAGGCATCGAAGTACTTAGGGGGAAACTTTCATGGAGTAAAGTGCCATTGTCCCACCAACTTCTGAACCAATTGATCAAATGTAGCCTACATTACAGATTATGTCCTACCCTTTAAACACCACAGCTCACCTTGGATAATTCAAAGCTCTGATTGAAGTAAGGGAGAACTAGAGACAAAACCTCTCAAAGAGATACAAAGATAGAACAAGTCTCTGGAGAAGAGGATAGTCTGTAGTAGGAAATGTTCCCAACCCCTCTCTTTTAAAGAAATCTTTCCATCATTTTTGACACTGATCAGTGCTAACTTCAGCTTTTTTTTTTCTCCAAAGAGAGCATTGAGGAATTTTTTGTACTTCTGTTGCCTGATAACTTTGTAGTCTCAAATTTTTGCCTACTCTAGAAGCTGGTCATCAGCTCTCAACAACAAACAAAAGCCCCTCCTCGGGATTTCCTGAATTTACATGGAGGTTGGAGATCTGGTGAATCTGTTAGTTGATTTTTTTTTTTAATTTGGTGTGGAAATTCACCTTCAAGATCACATCAGCAAAACTCGGTTTTCTACTGACATCTTCCCCCGCATTATACCAGGGTCTATGCTTGAGAAGTTGCCCAGTAAGACTTTCATTAATGGACCCAGCTGAAAAGTAAACCTGTAGAAATCAAGTGGAAGATCAAAAAATACATCAACCTGTATTATTATGTCGGCATTATAACCTGTCAATTATCTAAACTTACTTGGGAAATTGTTGAGAAATACATAACTTAAATATCAAATCTAGGATGAGTTTTCTTCCTCAGCTCATGTATGCTTTTCTTTTTCACCTCAGAAACTCACACAAGGTGCCACCTGCAAGGCTTCTTTCTTTGATCTTTCAGATACAAAGATGATATGGAAAACTGTTTACAGCTCTTCACTGATGGAACACTTGAGAAGACTCATTTGTACTGCTGGGCACACCAGCTGCACAGACTTATACAGACATAATCATTGAGGGCTGGCTACTGATTTATGCACCATGGATCATGGAGGGAGGGGAAAATAACATGTGCAAGAGATACGCAAGGGAATTGAAAGCTTAATGACTTTAGAATGTCAAGACAATGTGCTTGGAGGTCTATACCTGTTTGCAAGATGGACAGCTTATCTTGCTGCACTCTGTAACTCTGTGCTAGTTGTCCTCTCAGGCCGTTCTGCCAGTTCAACAGTTTTCACCCATCTCTGAATTAGCCAGTGTTTCAGGTTCACTGACAGTAAACTGCGTTGCTCACAGTGCTTGTGGCCAGGTAATTTGGGACGTATATATTTTTCCATTATTCTCATTTAAAATACTAAGATACAAGTGAGCTCAAAAAATACTTGGTCTTGATGATCTTGAAGGTCTTTTCCAACCTGAGCAATTCTGTGATTCTATGATTCTATGAATGTATAACTGCAGTACTCATTTTCAGTATAACTTTTCAGAAACCCGTTATATTTAGAAAGCAGAACTTCATAGATCTACATTTATGATGCTTTTTTTCCCTTTAGCCTGGAGATTACTTCTTTCGTCAAGATACTTTCCATTAATGCACTAATACTCATTATAACAACTCTAGCATATATCCCAGGCTATTCCACTGTGGGCTGAGGACTCTGTAACAACACAGATTTGTTCAAAAGCAAGTTGATGAAATGAAGCTGATTGACAGCTAGTATAGACCTTTACATAAATGCAAGGTCTTATTATCTAGAGCTTCAAAAGCCTAAAAATTATATCCTACTGAAAGGAAAATACTTAAAAATATGGATCTCAACAAGCTCATTGACCAAGCTGTTAGGCAGTTACAGAGGAAAAAACCCAAACCCCTATTTTGTACTCCTTCAGTTTTAGGTAGTGTAGTGCTTTTCTTGTCAGACTCAGTAACATACATTCTGCCAGGATTTGAAGGAAGAAAGGAAAAATAAGAAAAACTAAAAACATATGTATGATGAACAGATGGAAAAAATTTCTTATTGCTCAATTTATAGGTCTGTTATGGAAGTATATATGGATAGTTATTAAATAAAATAGTTTGTGCAACTCTGCCTAGAACTTTCTGTGTTGTTCATTCTCCTGTAACTCACTTACTGTCTCTAACTTCACAGTCTAATTTAGCAGAAATAGCATCCAGATCTGCATGAAGTCAAGCCTTTTCATTATCATTACTGAAGTGATTCATCAGTTTATTTGGTTTGACTTTAGAACCATTAATTCTTAAAAGGCAGTTGTAAGTAGGGACTTTCTTAGAATATCCTTTCTTCCTGTGAAACACTAATCTCCAAAGTCAAAACTCACCTTACACAGCTGCTGAAGCTATTTTTGTATATCCAAAGTTAATCCAGCTCTGAGCTACCGTAATGATGATACATCCCTTTAACAGGTATGGAAGCTTTACTCCCTTCTTTTAAAACTCTCTAGCATGTATGCGTATGTTGCATACCTTGGATAAGCGGCAGACCAGTATCTGATGGGGTGCTACCGTTCTTGCTCGAAATTATCTAGTAGTTTAAAAAAACCAAAGCTCCGGTTTTCTTTTGGATACGGGAAAGGAAACTTGAATTTTCATTCATGTTTAAGCCCTAGTTAATGAACATTAATTAACCAAGATGATTATATTATAGACTGGAAAGATGTGTTTTTGATTAACCATGCCTAAGGAACAAATGTTTGAGTCATGGGACAAGTATGTAAATAGTGCTTACACTGTAATTTGTAATTGCATTAATTAAAACAAATTGAAATGAACTGAAAGATTACGAAACAGCTAGTGGAAAGTCATTACATAATAAGCAATGCAAATAATGGGCTGGCAGTAATTAGCAATGTTAGCTCTGTTGGAAAATAGAAAATAAGAATGATCTTACTGATAGAATGTAAAGTCTATCCAGTTGAATAACCTGATCTCAAGCAATAGCCAGAATGATTCATGACAGCATATAAAAGCATATAGTGATGCTGCCCTCAGTGTCTTCTCCTGGTCCTGCCCACTGGCATTTTAGAGCAAGACTTGTATTCATGACTTTATGTCTCGGATGACTTTACTGTCTCAGATGAATATTTTTCCAGGAACTTCTCTACTTGCTTTTTGAACCCAGCTATGCTCTGGACTACCACAATGTTCTTTGACAATTAGTTCCAGTTTCCTATCTTCTGTATGAAATAATCCTTCCTTTTGTTCCTATTCAGCTTGCTGCCTGGAAATTTTAGTTGATGTTCATCACCACCTTACGTATACCTTTCCTCTGCTCTTCCTGACTTTAAAGAACTCTACATTCCTCCTCATCTCTGGTTTTGTCTTTGATTATTTAGAAATTCCTCACATGGTAGCAAGTAAAATAAAACACATCGCCCTCAGTAGTGGGTCAGGAACTGAGGTGCCATGGGCACAGTCCCTGTCCCTGGGGTGTGAGGGATGACTGGGGCAAACAAGAATCCTGCAGCATGAGCAGAGCCTAAGCGTGGTCTCTGAGTCCCATGAAACCAGCCTGTGGTTTCTTGTGAAACCCATCAAAGTACCCCTCCACGCAGCCAGAGGTGTCCTGCAGCTCTTGTGCCGAGCTTGCCAACATTGTACAGATGCCTAAGGTGGGTGCAACTGCATGAGGTGGCAGCGCATAGGCACCTACTAGCTCCTGCTGTGCTAAGCTTTTAATTAGCAAACCAGTAATTGCCTGGTGTTGACAAAACAGCTGGTGTTGGTCCTTGCTTACAAACCAGGATGGCTGCATGCAAGATCCCTGTTGAGAGTGGCCCCTGGCCTTGGCTAATTCCTGAGCTGAGGCTGGGAGTTGCACAGGAGGAACCTCCAAAGAACTGCTTTGGTGACTCAACCATGCAGGTCCTGAGGTTCCAGTACCCAGCCTCAGTTGGCCCTATTTACTGGCGTGGACAACTTCAGAGGCATGCCAGCATGCTGAGAGGGCACAGCCTCCTGGGACTTGTCCTGCTCTGTGCTGTGTTAGTGTGGTCTCACATCAAGTGCTGTGTGCAGCTTTGAGTGTCACAAGAGAAGACCTCATGGCGACTGCAGCTCCTCACAGGTTGTGGAGCAGCAGCGCTGAGCTCTGCTCTCTGTGACAGCAACAGGGCCCCGAGGGGAACGGCATGGAGCTGTGTCAGAGGAGGGGCAGGGTGGGGATTAGGAAGAGGTTCTTCACCAGAGAGCAATGGGCATGGAACAGGCTGCCCAGGGCAGTGGGTATGGCCTCGAGCTGCCAGAGAGTGTTTGAACAACACACTCAGACATAGGGTTTGATTTTGGGTAGTTCTATGTGGAGCCAGGGGTTGGGCTTGGGTCCCTGCGGATCCCTTCCAGCTTAGGATATTCTGTGATGCTTTGGTTCTCTGCTTTGCTTCCTCATGGATGTGCTCTGTGTTTGGAGCAAGAGAAAAGTATTCAGAATTTAGATTCCAGCTGTTTTATTTTAGAGCTTACCTAGAGAAATAACAGCACAGGAATAATGCTTAGGAATGAGGTAACGAAAGATATGCACTATTTATACAGAGTATATATTTAAAGAAGATGATTCATGTTCATGAACAATTAGGTATTTATAAGGTGATCCAGGAATCAAGATCAGGTGATGGCAGAGGGGAGGAGAGGATTTTCTCTGATTTAAGATTAGGAATAATCAGGATTAGATACATTCAACCATTGCAGTACACGAGTCCTGCAGAATTAGCATATCCAGAAATATTTAACATACACATCCATATAGAAAACTGGCCTGGTATAGGGACAGATATCTCCCTAACTCTCTTTTCACGTAAGGGCATGATTTGTATGTAAATAGACAGACATTAATTTATGGCTGGGCACCCTTACAATGAAGAATATTCTGCTTATTCATAACGACGATCTTGCTATAAATAGAAAACTGACAAAAATATTTTTCAACTTCTGTTCCAGTTATATTGAGGAGACTTTTTTACGGACAGAAGCAATAGCACAACATCTTTCTTTTGTGTCTCTATGGCTGCATGTACTTTTGGTAAATGAATACCTTTTGGGAACAATTTTATTGCTCTGTTAATTATTTAGGTGTGGTACAAAAATCAAAGTTTTAGATTAAAATAACTTCTGTCTGCTTTTATAAACAGTCAGAAATCAGGTCATTGCAGGAACCAAAAAAGTCTCAGTGCTGTGTCACAGATCTGTCATATTCCCTATTTTTCTGTGTCAATACACAGCGGACTGTGAGTGTGTGATCTGGCGTGCCATGTTTTGGCGGTGACAGCTGTGAAACTTGCATGGGGAACATGGGAGGAAAGCCAAAGCCAGGCACAGCCTGTGGGTCCTAGGGTTGCTGAGCTGCTACAGCATGTTTCCCATGGCTATTCAGCAGGTTCCTAACATCCAGACAGCACATTACATGCACTCCACTCCTGTGCAGCATGCATCTCCCTGCATTGGCTGCTGCTGCCTGCTGCGTTCCTGCCCTACATCTAGGGTGAGCTGCTCTTATCATAGCTTCATGTTATGTGAGTTAATCTTTTTATACATCCTTTGTCTTCAGTAGGTCTGGCCTTATAAGTACATTCCCCCCCCACCCCTTCCCGAGCATAGACCATTCATCTCAATGGGATTTTTCCAAGGTAGCTCCAAACAGCCCAGGGAAAAGAGGAACAGCCTAAAATAATAGTTCAGAGTGACGCAAAGCATTCTGCTTCTTGTCCTGCACACCCTTTCCTCCCTTCCCACGACCCACAGCCCCTCCTTGCTCTGAGGAAGTTCATGAGATGGTGATATAAGCACAAGTGACAAGACTGGGTATTCCATACAGCTGTTTTCCCCAACCATATATTTTTTTTCTGGGTGATTAACTCCTAATTTATGAAATTGTTTTTGATCATAAAGTTAAATTCTGTGGCATATTTCCCACAACAAACCTCTCTGAATAACAAGAGATGTTATAAGAAATAAAAACGTAATAATAAATAATAATAAAGTTGTCATTTATTATTATTATTGCTTGTGTTGTAGTGCCCAGGGTTTATTAGATGTTTAGAAAGTAACAGAGAATAAGTGAACTTTCATCTTCAACCCAGATGTGTCAAATCATCCTTTAAACATGACATTCACCTGACCTACCCTTTCCCATGGTCCCACGCCATAAGACCAAATGACTACATGTCTCTAGGACATCCACAATCTAACTTGCACCCTTCTGGCTCCAGGATTCCATGTGCAAGATGCAAGGCTCCTTGGCCTGCTGCACATGGCCAGGAGGATGAGGAGGCCCTGGGCTGAGGAGTATCGTATCCTGCAGGACATGCTGGGAGATCCCTGGTTGCAGCTCAGTGTCTCTGTCACATGTCCAGATTCAGGAACAGAACAGCAGGTGACAAAGATGGCAAGGAGTCTGAAAATTTCAGAAGCTGAATATGGACTATGTGCAATACAGGAGAACAAAAAGAAAAGAATTCTGGAAAGAAAGGGTTTCACAACTGCTGAAAGACTGAAGCCAGGATAATTCCAGGAATCCTATCCTTCTATGTTCTCATTACGAGATGTTAAAAAGTGCCCATACCTTCAAGTATATATCCTCCTGGGTCCCTGTCTAGCTCTTTAAAGCACACTAATGAGCCACATCCTGACCTCTGGGAAGTACACTGGTGCATGGAGGACAACGAGTTTGCAACAGAAAACTATAAGTGCACGTGTCTTACTGGACTTGGATTTGCTTGCTCTCTGCCTGTAAGTGCATGTTCTGAAGGCCTGAGGTGATACAGGAAGCGACACAGAGGAGAAGGATGAGGGCAATGGTTGCAGGAAGGCATGTTTTAAAGGCAAAATAAAGTAGTCTGTAGGAAGGTAAAGAATGTGATGGGTGAGCTTAGGAATGCAGGGCAGGAAATGGGCTGGGAATTAGTGTCTTAACAATGGGGGAAGGTATATCCCATCCATCATCATCACTGTCAATGGTTAAAACTGATGTTGTGAGAAACATCGATCTATAATTCTGTCTTAAAATGTTAAAGATAGAAAATCACATACTGAGAAGAGGGAGACAAGTGAATGCCACAGAAGCCAACTAAGCATCAGGCAAAGAAAGAAAATGCTTCTTAGTGGAACACAGTAACTCTATTAGCTATCTTCAGTGAAACCTGAGCTGGGATTGTACTGACTGATGTAAAGGTACCCATGAAACCAAGGGCTCGAGGAGTTTCTGGTGTGAGAACCGCATTACCTACAGTAATCAATTTTGCGATGTCAACATGCTCCTTAAAGGGCAAATTCTAATAGAATGCAATTAAAAATGTAGAAACATAAATACGAAGAACTGACTGGTCTGAAAACTTGATTTTTGTGCGTTGGAAGCATTGGGTTTTCTTCAGAATGTATCTATGTCAGATCTATTTTTAGATAGGTTCTGCTATTTCATTGTCTTGCTGACATTTTGTATTTCTTCAGTGGTACCAATTACAAAATAATTGATGAGCACTAAATCGATGTGTGCTAACTCCTGAGTCTATGGTTCTACATCCCTGGTGACGGCAGCAGCAGTCAATATGTCTAGCTGCTTCTCAGAGAAGAAAGCAGGCAGAAAGGAAGTGATTTTGTAACGCAAAGGAGACGATTTCCAGACAAACTACAAGATAGAAGCTGAGAGAAATGAGAAACAGCATCTTTTTATCCTTTACCTTTATGATTTTGCTTTGCTATTTGCAAGGGATTAGTACAAGTAAAGGATATTGTTACAGAAAGTGATGTGTCAGAACATTTTCCAATAAGGGGTGGGTGGATCAGGAAGAAGCACCAATACCCCAGAACATTTTCCATGTTTGTCTGTCCCCGGTGTGTGGGCAGTATCGGGAAGCTGCAGGGTGCTGGATCTGCTCTCCATCACCTCTTGACCCCCAGAAAGCCCAGAACCAGCCAAGGCCACCATGTCTAACTGCGTATTACAATGCTTGCTCTTCTAGGAGAGCATAAGCAAATATAAGAATATGAAGGGAGACTGACAACCATCAAACAAAGTGTCATGAAACTCAAAGGCATGGTGGGGGAATTAAATTTTAAGGCCAAAGTAACTCTAGTAGAAGAGTCAGCAATAGAGCTAAGGAAGGGACAGGGCTTAAATTCCTGGTAAGCCTTGGGGTGTCTTAGGGTGTTTCAGCTGAGCTCTCAAGTTGATGTGTAATGGTTTTAATTGTGTCCTGGACAACCTACCTGTGGTGGCTGAGGGGACAGTACTGCAGCTGGGCTCTGTATCTTGCAGCAAAGGAACCAAAAGCAGACCTGGATCAAAGCATCTTTGGATATTTTTTCTCTTTTTTTTAAAGCATGGGTGAGATCCCGCTGGGAAATCTGACCACTGCAGATCCTGGGTATCACTTGAACTTTTTAAGCACAATTGAAAGGCTGTGTGGGCTGCAGAAAGGAGGAGCTGGGCAGAGACATAGAAGCAGGAAGCAGCTCTGCTGTCAGGAAGTGAAGCAGCACAGCATAGACTGGCAGGAACAACAGCAGGAGGCTGTGACTGATGGCAGTGGCTAATGATAAATCTGGCTAATGTGTACCGCTGGTGGCAAACACAAGAGCACTGTTCATGTGAGCGGCTAGAAGTAAGAAGAGCATCCATTTGAAAAAGCCAGGGAGAGCGGAACTACTCGGTCAGCATAAGAGGCAAGCTGAGGGGAGCAGATTGCACAGTATTCCAGGAACAGCGATCAATGGAGCTGTCACTTGAACGTCTCCAGAGCTGTACTGGAAAGTGGGATTTTCTCATTATCTCACAAGCATTCAGAACTGCAGGACAGAATTGTGGCCAAGAATATTAAGAGAGTAAAAATAACTGTATAACACGAAGGCAGAAGTCCATCCGGTTTGATACCTCAGGCAGCTCTGATAGCTGATGCTTGCTGCAGGGTGACAAATTCCTGCTTTGACCTCGCTGTGAGCCTCCAGCAGGAGCACTACAACCTCAGTGCCTTTCTGGTAGAAACAAACGTGCAGAGGGACTCTATTAGGAGCTGATCAGTCTTTTTCTGAACGTGAGTATGACAGGGAATATTATTCTTAGATCATTTTCTCCACAAAGCCTCCAACACGATAAACACAGTTGTTCCCTATCTAGTTACTTATCAGGACAGAGCCGACCAGGATAACCTGCAGTAACTCATTAAGGCTGACATCTTGTGGTTGCTTCTTGTATGCAGCTTTCTGCTTACGCTTATAAAAGACTGAATTTCTCCCTTGACTTAAACAGCTGTTGTACGTGCTCTCTCTGTAACCTATTGCGCACTAGCTACACGATTCTGAGAAGTATTCCACATCCCAAACAGGCAGCTGAGAAAAGAAGTAGTGCTACTATCAAAACTTATTTCTGTCTGCCTTCAGAGATTTAGGTTTTTGAATTGCCAATGTAGCAATGCCTTTCTACTCCTGGAATCACAGCTCACCTTGACATGTCTCCTTTAACATGTGGATATTTAACAGCTTAAATATTTTAAAATTTAAAATTTCAAATTAAGCAATTTCACTCTGGTACACCAAACAAACTTAAAGGCATTGTTTACAGTAATCATAGAATCATAGAATTGAGTTGGAAGAGACCTTTAAACGTCATCTAGTCCAACTCCTCTGCAATGAACAGGGACAAAAGAGGGAGTAGCCTTTACTCTGGAAATCTCTTCAATGATGCTCTCCATCTTTAGGGAATTAAAAGCTACCAGAGTCCAGCTGGAGCATCAGAACTAGCCCTGTTTTTGCCATGTCAAGAAAGTTACTGGGAACGCAGAAATGCTCCCTCAGGTTTCACCGCGTCTTTTGTTGTGGTGCGAGAGTAAAAGATGCACTGCCGATGTCTGCTGCAGAATAGAAAAACCACTTCAGAGCATGAATGCTATCACTTCCAATCCAAACCGTATAGCAGTTGCTACAATTTTTTGAAAGTTGCTGAAAGGATTACTTAATACTATCAGGCTGTATCTTCATACTCTACTGAATTTAATGTTAGAATTTTCTTTCTTGGACAGCCATGTGAAATGTGCAATATGTTGACACAAAGCTGGAAAGTAATTTGGACATTTATCTAAAACTTTCTGATCTTCCATTGGTACTTTATTAGCTTATTCGTAGGCATCATCAGCTTCCGCAGCAACACCTTTGGGACCCAAAGGGAGTCCACTGATATAGCTCAAGCAGCAAGTAGCATAGACACAGCAGATGGGTTGTCTGTAGTTATTTCTGTGTTAAGTAAGAATAAACACAGTATTTTCTGATGATAATATATATTATTCATTTATTTATTTGTCTGTGAAAGGAATTGAGATTGCCTTCCTTTGAACTTCTCTGAATGACAGAACTGAATGACAGTAACTAAAATCAGCCCAGTTTTAATTTATTTCCAGGAAGGAAATCAGTTTATCAGGAATACGAATAGATTTTGCTTGTCCTTCAAAATGAAATAAATTCTAGAACGATGGAAAATAGTTCTAACCTGAAGGCAACTTTTGCAGTTACCAATGGCCTGAAACAGAGTTAGATAATGAAAATCGCAGTATATTGGAAGCTCTACATTCAACCAATTTATTTCATATTCATTTAAAATATTTAAATTATTGTTCAGGATGTAATATAGCATTTTAACACTGCTCACCTTGCAGGTTTCCTTATGGTGACCTCTGCTGAGTATAAAGATAATTATCATCGAAGAGCTGCAAATACGCATGTTCTTGAAAAAATGAGAGTATAAAGAAATTGCTATAATTATCCGGAGGAAGAAAACGTCACATCTGTAGACAGCTGCAGCTGCACAGAATAAAGACGGGAACAGAACTATGGAGGAAGGGGCAGGGAAAACAGGTCATTTGGTACAGCAGACAGCAAGATTACATCGCGTGGATGGTATGACCGAAGTCTGACAGACAAAGACAGAAAAACTATATACTTGTATTGCCCAGGCAGATGTTTAAATGGGCTCTTGGCTGATTCCACAAAGGCTGATACAGAGAGGAGCACAAGGATTAGCAGAACAAAGGGATGTACCTATGTTTTAAGTACCTCGGTATTTTCTGCTCAGAAATGCTCTGTGCTTTACCCAGAGAAGTGTGATTCTGTTTTTCAATATGAGACATAGTGATAGGATTTTCAAACCCTGGTGAAGGTCTTGCAAAGTTAAGGACTATGACATTATAAAAATAGTTCAAAGTACGTTCACTCTAACCCTTGAGCACTGCTGATTTTTGTCAAGGCCCAGTAAAGCTTCCTTTGGAAAAATTAATAAAGAGAAATACGACATCACCGACAGAATTCTTTCAGACCAGGAACATGGATGTATTAGACAGTGAGAATTAAAAACATATCACTGAGTCTGGGCTCTTCATTACTGAGAAATTTCAGCAGCTCTGCCTCAAGGTATGAGTCAAGTAGAAGTAACTGCTCCACAGAGAGCAGAAATGGATGCTGAGCAAATTGTAATTGATGGTCCTTTTGCTTAGAGATGTTGTTGAGAGTCAGCATAAATCCCGTGGGTCATGAAAATACAAAACATTTTTAATCATATGTAATCAGACAAATTGTTCAAGTTAGAATTAAAACAAATCAAGAGAGATCTGTACGTATTTTGAAGCACTGCTGTAAGTCTCAGAAAGGAAATCACAAGTAAGGAAAGTTTGTATAGCACAGCTGAAACAAACAAACAAACAAACAAACAAACAAACAACCCAGAAGGAAAGAATTCAACAGTTTAACAATGCAGCTAGGTAAAATAAAAACAGAAAAGTGAGCAGGGCTTTGTTTGATGTCCTGACTCACTGTCACTTGGCAGAACTAAAGCGATGGCAGTGCTTTCTGAACCTTCTTGGAGCAAGCTCGCACTTCTGGATGAAATTCCTTCACAGCAACACAAAAAGAATTCCAGTCAATATACGCAAGATTTGTAAGTTTCCAGAATATGGCGTTCAGTATTATTTGGGAAACTTAGTTCATTCATTGAAAGAGAATATTAAAAAGGGTTTAAGAAATTTCATTACATGAAATATAAAAACTACTTTTTTTTTTTTTACATAGGACAGTATTCCTCAAAAATAGGAGAAGACATAGAAACAATGTATCTAATTTTGTGAGATATGTAACATATTATTATTATTGTTATTATTACAGCCTTGGTTAATACTGCTTTGACACCTATAACAGAAACAGCGAGGCTCAGAACTCACATCTGAATGCAGCCAAGTTCATGTTTCATTTGGCAGCAGCCATAAATGTGCACAAAACACTTATTATTATTACCTTCTTATAAATCCCACTGACAACAAAATAAGGTTGCATTGATTGTTTTTAAGGTGGATATGCAAATGAAACAATTGATTTCCAGTCAGGGTAACAGACAAAAGTGAGACAGCTCAATGCTGTATTTTCTTATCCTCAATACTATTGACAACAAAGCTAAATAAAGATTTTTTGTGATAGAAGAGCATCTGGAAAAACAAAGGTCCATGTATATATGCATGAAGCCTCTCTGTCCCATGATAAACAGCTGTTAGATTCTGAGAAATCTAACTGCAGCCATGTTTTAAATGGTCAGATATACTAAAATAAATCAGTATGAACTTGTGTACAGTACAGGCACGGAGCTGCTTTAGCAGTGAGATTTGCAGAGGTCCATATGGATTGTTTGCCACCATTTTCATTGGGGTTAGGCGTGGGTCTGCGTCTGAAGTGGACTGAGCTCATTTCCTCAGTCCTGACAGCATCTCTAGCGACAAGAGCGGTCCTCTGGAGAGCACAGGGAAGGAGGCTATGGACTTGCTTCCCACGGATGTCTTGTGGCAGCACCATAGGAATGAGGAAGGTAGCTGGTGCAGGTCTTTGGGAGTGAAGCCAGCTTCTTCTGTTGCTCTGTGAACCCTCTGCTATGTACTCTTGTCTTTAGCAGAAGACACGGGTGGTTTCCATGTTTGCAGTGACTGGCTGCTGGGACAAATGGCTCCACACCATGCATGGAAGATGTGCTGGCTGCCATCATGGCAATGCAGAGGGAAGAGAATCACTGTTGGCAGAGCTGGAAGCAAGTAAAGGCCAATGCAGCTGCAGGGGGGAGCACACCCAATTGTGCTTCTGTATTTGGAATATCCCATAGAAATATCATACTCTTTTGGTTTATTCCTTGATGAAAAATGAGCAACCATACTATCTGCTCCTTCAGAACGAGCAGTGGACAAATAATAAATCCAACTCTCTCACCTATTTTTACATATTTCATGATATTTTTGCTCCCTAAAGAGATATGAGATTTCTCTTAAGTAGTCCTGCCTCATAGTTTACCAACAGTTGAATGGCATAAAATGAAGAATCTCCCTCCCTTTATTATTATTATTATTATTATTATTATTATTATTATTTTTGTAAAAGAATACAACAGAATATAGCTGAAACACATTTTCCCACACACTAAATTTGCTCTAATGCTTTGTCATCCAGTGATGCCCAAAGGGTCTAATTTAGGCCTGGGTGCTTAGGCTTAGCACGGTGTGGAGAAGCCTCTTTGTGAGGACCTGAGAACCCAGTGGCAAACCAGATGCAATAAAAAGGAGATGCAGAGTTCACGTCAAAGACACGGTGTCACAGATTGATTTGGGGATTTAAAACAAGAAGCATCAATAGCAATTTCTCTCTTTCTTCTATGCTGTAGGCTAACCAGCTTAAAGATTTCATAATTTGATATGGCTGTGCAAAGAACAGACAGAGGAAGTACAGACCAAAAGAGCTGAAGGTTTTTATATTTATTCAGTTTTGCATTTTCTTTCTGACAACAATCCAGAAAAAAAAAGAGAACCACACCTCTGAAGAAATGTTTGGCGAGATAAATGCCGTAAGTTCCACAGTTTTAATTTTTTGATGCTATTATCTTTTGGGAAAGAAACATAGTCCAGCTCTGCTCTCCCCAAGGAATGATCAAGGCCATTGGCAATCAGCTTCCTGTAAAACCCAGAGACACTTCTCTCACAGGAGGAATAATTGAATTAATTAACTGTGAAAGCCAAATTTCACTAACTGCTTTTATGCCTGAACATGGCACCTTTAGATATGTGAGTGCAATGGGCCGATAGGTTCGTGCCTGTTATCTGGATATTGATGGGAAGGAACTCTGCCGATTGTGTTCAGGGAGCAAGTGTTTCAAAGGCTTTCCACAAGCTGGGAATCTTAAGTCCTTCTTTGGGAAGGCATATTTTCCTTGACAACAAGGAAGTTAATAAAATTGAGAAAAATTATAAATTATACTTTTCACAATGTAACAAATTTTTCCTATTTTTACTACTTTTAGCTAATTTTAGTCAGTTACAAGTTCTCAGTTTCAGACCTAGGCATACTCCAGAAAGACTCGGACACATCCAGAAGGTGCTTCCTCCCTGTGTAATACCAATTTCTAAAGCAGATGGAATTCATTACCTCCTGGAGATGCCTAATTCACCTTTCCAGGACAGTCAATATAGGCTGGATAGTAGGAGTACCACTGGAAAAGCACACTGTTCAAGTACCTATATCCCAAGATACGCTAACAACTCATAGAGTTAAGCTGAGTTTCTTTTAGGTGATGAAGTCTACTAAAGTAGTTCATAAAAAAAAAAAAAGGCCTCACCTGAGGCCGTTTATGGACCCTTCAAACTACCTGGATGGATCTAAAATTTAAGACAGCTTCTGAAAGCGATACTGACACTTGTGATCACTGATGCTGAACACTGAGATCATGTTACCATTATCTGGTTTGCTCTGGATTTTCCTTCCTTGAGTTTTCATACAGTTCACAGCTAAAGGGGATGTTAACCTCCAGGCAATGCTTTTTTCTTTTAGACTTCCTCCTGCTATGGTGAAAAGAGTAAGGCTTCAAAGCTGCAAGTGCCCATCAACATGTCCTCTATCAGTCTGGTAATGTCCTGGTAAGTAGAATGAGTTTCCACAAGAAAACCTGAAAGAGGGACAAAAATTGCAAGAGCAAAATTAAAGTCAGGGGGACATGGCTGGTCAGGGAAAGAGGATTGTTTTTCCTACCCTGATGAGGTCCAAGTTGTCTGGTTTGATAGCAGGTTTCATTGGATAGATAGTGGAAAACCTTGTATTTAGGTTGAGGAAGATGTTGTATTCAGGGTTGGGAGACTGTGGAACTTATTGCTAGGGAAATAAGTCTGGGAGTGAGTATCTTCCCTTCTTTCTTGAGCAGTTTGTGACAATATGGAAGGTAAAAATCATCAATTCTAACTAATCTGTGTCTCAAGAAGAACTGAGAAATATCATCAAATATTATGTTGCTAGCTCTTCGTTGTCTACCTGCCCTCTAGTACTCTTTCTGCCCTATTGCCTGCAGATCACAGTGCATCTAAGTGTGTGACTGTAAAATATTCTCCATTTAAAATAAAATTCACTAATGGTTTTACATCACTGCTGTAACAATCCTTTAATTTTGGAGACTATGCATTTAGCACCACACTAAAAGCTAGGTATTTCTAGCATAAATCTCTAAAGATCAGTAGGCTTAAACATTCTTATTCTTAATTAAAACTAAAATATACAATTTCATCACCAATAAAACAAAGTCTTCAGAAGCAGATAGGCTTTGCAAGATTCTTGAAAGCTGATATTCAGACTAGCAGACCAATGGAGTCAAAGCATGCTAATAATGGACATCTTTCCCTTTATATGCCTTCAAGTACCTTAGTTTTCTGACTTTTGGTTGGAATACCTCAGCTGCCACTACCTACCAGAGAAGATCAAACTGTCATCTGGGTAGATAAAATTTTTTAAAGGTCAGACAGTGTCAGTATGTGTTGCTGGTTTATTCATTTGTTTATTTTTTCTTTAAGATATGTTGGCAGGTTAGCAATCCATTTCCCTATGTCTGGGCCTTTCTGTCCTTTTTTTTTCTCTCTTGTTGAAGGCTTTCTTCAGAGTTTTAACAACTACCCTGTTTTTATCTGCTATCGGTAAACTAAGGCTGGTCCTAGGATGTACAGACTTCTTCACTGATCATTAGGGGATGTTAAATCCAAAAGTCTTGTCTGCACAAAATTGAGTAGATTTTTTTTTTTTTGACATTTTGACAGCATTCCATTATCCTTTGCTACAACATTAAAACTCCTTAGATAATTTCATTCCTCCTCAACAGTTTTGCTTTTTTATTTACAATAATCCTCTTCACACAGTTTGGTTATATATATTTTTATTATTATTTAAATTGATTGCTTTTGTGAAGGGATTTAGGGATTCTTGTTCAAAATGCATTTGTTCTATTGTGATAAAGTAAATGGATCTTCAGTATTTATTACCTTCAGATCACCACCAACAAAAAAAGCACATTATGACAATGTACCAGACTATAAAGACAGGTTGAGGATCTCAGAAAACTATACATTATCCATCAAGAATGCAAGAATCAGTGATGAAAATAGATTTGTATGCATGCTAGTAACTTTCAAGGGGACAACAATAGTCAAAGTCTTCAGTATGTAATCTCATTGTTACTACTGTTAACATTCCTCAGTATCTAAATCTTAAATTAAGGACACTTGTTTAAGGGTAAGATTGAAGCCAAGAAAATAAGCTTGGCGGAGTAAATTACTAAGACCAGTAATAAATATCTAATATTTTCTACAGAACTTTATGAAGGGACTCCAGTGTAGTTATCCAGTCATCTCTTTATCCCAAAGAAAGATCAGTGGATGATCAGGCCCTGGCACAGGCTCCCCAGGGCTGTGGTCACGGCCCCAAACTGCCAGAGTTCAGGAAGCATTTGGACAATGCTCTCAGATAAGTGGCTTGAATTTTGGGTGGTCCTGTGTGGAGAACTGGACTTGATGATCATTGTGGGACCCTTCCAGACGGGTATATTCTATGATTCTATGATATGCTCCTTTCACAAAGCATCTAATTGTAGGTCTCCTTAAACTTCTGCAGTGTCACTACATCAATTTTCAGCAGTCCTCGCTCCATTTGGCATGCTTTTTTTTTTTTTTTTTTTTTCAGATAGCAGAGTTCTGCCTTAGATATCACCATATGGAAGCCAATCTATGTCTTTCATTATCTTTATTACCTCTTCTGAATCTTTTTCAATCAACGGAGCTTTTTCTCTCCACTACATACTTTTAAGTCACTGGAAGTTGTAACAAATGTATTTTGCTCCACTACCTCACTGTAATATTATACACTTCAGTTGTTGTACGTGGATCAGATGATGGATCCCTGTGGATTCCCACACATCCCCTTGCATTAACAATGCAGTTATGATTTTCCCACCTTTTTTACAAGATGTACATTAGTTCACAGCATTTTCATGTAACCCACACTTTCTTTGCTTACCA
Source organism: Aquila spilogaster (assembly GCA_024606505.1). NCBI lineage: Eukaryota > Metazoa > Chordata > Aves > Accipitriformes > Accipitridae > Aquila > Aquila spilogaster. The sequence goes on from JANHGO010000042.1 coordinate 81,103,711, forward strand.
AGATGACTTTAAATAGCACCTGAAGTATTACGGAGGACAAAATATATAACATTTAATATTTCTTGCCATTTGGCAACAGGTATCATCCTGTCAGAAATAAAACGGTAACAACAAATCAGTGAACATCATCTGTTAGTGATGGGCTCATGCCGGCAGTTGTCTCCATGTGGACGTTCAGGCACCCACAAGCAACCTGCATAGCGGGAACGACACAAACCCTCAACGCACCACCACAACCCCAACCCATCTCCACGCCCATCTCACTTCCGGCCGCTGCCCCTCGCATGCGCACTGCCAGCCTGCTACCGCGCATGCGCAGAGCGCCGGGTGCCGGTGACGGCCCGGGTAGCCTCGGCGCGGGCGCCACCGCCATGGGCTGAGGGGAGCGGTGGGAGTATTGTTAGCGGCTGTCAGGGGAGCTGCTCCGAGGATGGAGAGAGCGATGGAGCAGCTCAACCGCCTCACCAGGTCCCTGCGCCGCGCCCGCACCGTGGAGCTGCCGGACGGTAGGAGCTGAGGGGCAGCCGCGGTCGCGGGGACCGCAGCCCGGGGTTAGCGGGGTTGCGTTGGCTCCGGCGGCCCGATCCGGCCCCGCCGGCCTAAGCGGGGGCCGCGGCCGCGCCGCCAGCGGGGCCGCTCGGGAAAGTGACTCGCGGAACGGGAGCCGGCTCCCCTCCCCGCTCCGGGCACTTCTTGTTTTTCTTCATCCTCTTCCTCTCCCCGGCGTCTAGCAGCGTCCGTCTGCCTGTCGGGCAGTGCCGCGTCCGTGCCGCCTGTCACGCCGGCTCCCAGGTGTGTGGCCTCCCTGTGCGTGTGCCGGCGTCCTGCTGCCGGGAGGGCTGCCCCTGGAGCGGCTGCGGGAAACCCAAGGGTTCTGCTCCGTGAGTCATGTGCTGTCACTGCGCTTCCTTCAGGGAGTTGTTTTTACAGCTGAGCCTAATTGCATGGCTGCCAGCTCTTGTGTCCAGCGTTGTGGGGAAGGAATAGCTCTGTTTTCTGCGTGCTTTCCCTGCTGGGACTTTCTGCCTGGTATGTGGGGCCTTCCGTTGCTCACGGCTCCTTGTCTCCAGGATTGGCTTCAGTGCTGTGGTGTGGTTACTGATAAATGTCACAGCAGGACAGATGCTTCAGAGGGGCTTTACTGCTTCTCACAAGTTCTTGAATAGTGAGAATTGATCTGGTACTGCCAAACATAAGATCGAACTTATGGGAATAACGTAGTAACAGTTTGACCGATTAACAACTGGCAACATCATAGAATCACCAAGGTTGGAAGAGACCTCCAAGATCATCCAGTCGAACCATCCACCAGTAAGCAATCCCACTAAACCATGTCCCTCAGTGCGACATCTAAATGTTTCTTGAACACCTCCTGGGACTCCATGACTCCACCACCTCCCTGGGCAGCCGGTGTCACTGCCTAACCATTCATTTGGAGAAGTTTTTTCCTAACAACCAACCTGGGTCTCCCCTGGTGCAAGTTGAGGCTGTTGCCTCTAGTCCTGTCACTAGTTACAATGTGAATTATGTTCCAAGATAACCTCTGTTCAATGAGTGTCTTCCACTGGTACATCTAATGTCTTCTTTCTGGATCTGGCCATTCGTTGCCCTGCTCAAACATTTCTTGAGGAACAACTCTTGTGTAAGAGGTTTGGGATTTAGTGCTTTGCTCCAAACATGTACTGACAGGATCAGCTTAGAATATACCACTCCCAGTCTGGTATGACATGTGGTTTGATGGCTTTTTTTTGTACCATGAATAGCTTTAAGTGTAAAGATGTTGAGTTCACCTCTGCTCTCCATCCTTAACTAAAGAGTTACAGTATTCATAGGAAAGAATGGAGGGGTGGGGAGAGCACACCATCACAAGAGTACTGTCCCTGCAGAAGTGGGTCTAGAGGTGTTCAGGAAATGTGTAGATGTGGCACTTAGGGACATACGTGGACATACTGGACATAAGTCCAGTGCCAGTGAATACATTGAGCTGACCTTGCCAACATAAAAATATTTATGGTATTTTTTATCACTATTCAGTAGGCATTTTCTGGGCATTTAAGAGCTCAGCACAAATATCTGGATTCTACTCTAAAGGCTCAGTGCCTGAAAGCCAGGCCTTGTAGCCTGAAGCTGCAAATTTTAATAAATGGAAGCAAATTAGATAAAGAGATCTGTAAGTTCATGAGGCATATAATGCTTTTCTCCCTTGTATGATGTGTTTTTACTTTGAGTCAATAGGAGCTTGTTTATGAATAGGGATAATATTTACAAAAAATAGGCAGAAAAGCTCCTTAGTTAATTAGCTCTGTACAGAAAAAATCTGGTAAAATCTGTGTGTTGCACAATGTACATCCTGTTAATGGAATAGGAAAGAGCTCAGGCTAGTAATTATATCATAAACATCCTTTCTGGCCTGGCTACAGTCATAGTTAACTACTGCTTAGATTTACTTGATTCTCTCAAGTTCTGTTGTTGTTTTTTAAGCAGACTTTTATTTTCCTGCCAAGAGACCTTTGGAGCAGAGTACAAGCAAGAGGTTTTCTTTATTTTTTTCATTTTGTTAGTTTATTTGTGAGATAATCATGTATATTTTTCAACAGCTCTTCCCTCGGGGCTGCTTTAGTACGTTAAAGTCATTTTTAAGTTTTGTCAAATTAATTCTTTAAAACAATACTTCACTCCAGAAAGTCAGTAAGTGGTCAGACAGGTGCATCTACACATGCGTTATTCTGATATGTGAAGTGGTAATACTGACAGAGACTATCATTGCATATCAGTCTATTTTCATCATTGATCTGCATCTTTGTGTTGCAGCTTTTTTGCAGTGCAGTCAGATATGGAATATGAAGCATTGCAAATAAATTATACTGTATTCAAGTTTTCAAGTCGAGAGACAAAAATAAATGATTGTGGTGTAACTTTCACCTTCACAAACTGATAGGTGTGAGGATTATAAAAGTCACCTTGGAACATGGGAAATTTATGTCTTTCTAAGATATATTTTTTAGTTTTTTGCTTAATGCACATTTCATAAATGCTTTGATGTAGCAGAACTATCAGTTAAAATAAATTGATGAAAAGAGAAAAATGCTACATTGAAGTTTTGCATACTACAGTCACGTTCATTACCTCTTCTTTCTGAGTATGGTGGATCTTTCTTTATGATGTAATTCTAGGTACCTATAACCTATGTAATAAGAGTGATCTATTGAACAGTGGACACTTAAAAAGGTGAATAATTGCTGCTAGATGAAGTTATTTTAGGTAAAATGTTTCTTTATGATAAACGAATCATTTAATTTCTTTACAGATAATGAAACTGCTGTTTATACTCTAATGCCAATGGTGATGGCTGACCAGCACAGGTGAGAGCTTCTTTACATTTCGTGTTTTTATTTTAAGGTCATAGAAAGTGGCATGTTTGCTACGGCTACAGCTGCTGGCGTGTTCTCAGTAGTTCTAGTGCTGAACTGAGGTATCTTCTATAGCTGAAGTTGACTGTGACTGAGAAATCTGATTTATTTTATACTTTAAACTGGAACTGCATCATTCTCTTGATGCACAGAGAAGAATTTGCTCTAGAGTAAGGAAAACAGTTTTGTAACTGGGTTGTAGCTCCAAGTGTGTATTTCTTGATGATGTAAAAGCTGTTAGTCTTATGCAGATGTCTCTAGAAAAACATGGAACGTATACTGGACAATGAGTTTGACACTTCTGGGATTCCTCAGATAAGCAGCTGTTTCTCTTACTCAGTTGGGTCCAGAGGAGGGCCACGAAGATGATCAGGGGGCTGGAGCACCTCCCCTACGAGGACAGGCTGAGGGAGTTGGGT
>JANHGO010000042.1:81113455-81133769 GCA_024606505.1 Aquila spilogaster
GAAGGCTGGAGGGGCACAAGAAGTTGGGAGGGGACACAGCCAGGGCAGCTGACCCAAACTGGCCAACAGGGTATTCCGTATCATGTGTCGTCATGCCCAGTATATAAACTGGGGGGAGTGGGGCTGGGAGGGATCGCTGCTCAGGAACTAACTGGGCATCAGTCGGTGGGTGGTGAGCAACTGCATTGTGCATCACTTGTTTTGTATTTTCCAATTCTTTTATTATTATTCTTGTAATTTTATTATTGTTATTATTATAATAATTATTTTCTTCCTTTCTGTCCTATTAAACTGTTCTTATCTCAACTCGTGAGTTTTACTATTTTTTTTTCATTCTCTCTCCCATCCCACTGGGTGGGGGGGAAGTGAGCGAGTGGCTGTGTGGTGCTTAGTTGCCAGCTGGGGTTAGACCATGACACTGAGAAAAGAAAGTTGTTAGCTAGTATCTCATTTATACATTAATGGTAAAGCTTCATTTGTTGTTAAGCTTATTAGCATTTTCAAAATAGAAAATTTGCACATCACAAATTAACTTATAGAGTTCTTTTTTACAATGCTGTGGGTATTTGGAACATTTATTTTTGAAAAATGGAATAGTTTTTTTTACATTTTCACAGAATTCTATCATCCTTTGCTACAACATTAGAACTCATTGTATAATTTTATTCCTCCTAAAAAATTCTGTATTTTCACTTCAAATTATCCTCCTTACATTTTTGATTTTTCATATTATCTAAATTGCTTATTTTTGTGATTGGGATTGGGGGTTCTTTTTCAAAGAATGTTCAGTGTTACTGTGATATAAGTAATAAATATCTAGTATTTTCCACAGAATTTTAGGAAGGGAGTCCAAGGTGGTCATGCAGTCATCTCTTCATCCCAAAGCAAGATCAGTGAATCTATATCACTCCTCTCATATGCTCCTCTGGCAAGTTGTGTAATCATATGTCTCCTCAGACAACTTATTCTACTATCTCTATGGCTATCAGGAAATATTCTTCTAGTGTCAAAGCTAAATCTAAGCTCCAAACAATTTGAGGACAGTTAGGGTCTTCCTGAGGCAGATATGACTTTTATGTGTTCAGTTGTTGTATTGGGTTTTTGTGGCAAGGTTTTGGTAGCGGGGGACTACAGGGGTGGCTTCTGTGAGAAGCTGCTAGATGCTTCCCCCGTGTCTGACCGAGCCAATGCCGGCCGGCTCCAACATGGACCCGCTGCTGGCCAAGGCCGAGCCCATCAGTGGTGGTGGTAGTGCCTCTGGGATAGCAGATTTAAGAAAGAGCAAAAGATGCTGCACAACAGCTGTGAGAGAGGAGGACATGTGAGAGAAACAGCCCTGCAGACCCCCAGGTCAGTGAAGAAGGAGGGGGAGGAGGTGCTCCAGGCGCTGGAGCAGAGACTGTTTCCCGTGGGAGGGACTCCACCCTGGAGCAGGGGAAGAGTGTGAGGAGTCCTGCCCCTGAGGAGGATGAAGTGGCAGAAATAACGTGTGATGAACTGACCGTAAACCCCATTCCCCATCCCCCTGTGCCGCTGGTGGGGGTAGGCAGAGAATCTGGGAGTGAAGCTGTGCCTGGGAGGAAGGGAGGGGTGGAGGGAAGGTGTTCTGAGATTTGGTTTTATTTCTCATTACCCTACTCTGGTTGATTGGTAATAAATTGAGTTAATTTTCCCCAAGCTGAGTCTGTTTTGCCAGTGACGGTAACTGGTGAGTGATCTCTCCTGTCCTTATCTCAGCCCACGAGCCCTTTGTTATATTTTCTCTCCTCTGTCCAGCTGAGGAGGGGGAGTGATAGAACGGCTTTGGTGGGCACCTTGCATCCAGCCAGGGTCAACCCACCACAGTTGTCTTCTGTGGTTGTCCGTTCCATGAAGTTCCCCAGTGTTACTATGTCAGTTTTCAGCAGTCAACACATCATTTAGCAAGAACTGCAGTTGCATTATCTCTTTTTGTTTGCTTCTGAAACTAATTGTTACCAGCTTCGTTCAGTGTCCCCTGTCTGACTGCAGAGAGTGAACAATAGATCCCCATCTCTCCTCTCCATGCCACTCATCATTTTTCCACTTCTACTATTTCCCCTCCAGTGTTTCTTTTCCAGATAGCAGAGTTGCAACTCAGTTTCCACTTGGATGGAAGCCAACGCACATCCTTGATGGTCCTTGTTGTCCTTTCCAAACCTTTTCCAATTCTTAGATCTCTCTTCTCCAATTTATCCTTCCAGGTCAGAGTCACGGGAACATGTTATGGCATTATCTCACTAAAACATTGTACAGAATGAAACAATGAAACCATTACACAGAATCAGATCACAACAGATCCCTGTGGATTCCCACACACGTCCTTGCATTTGGAAGTAGATTATTAATAACAACTTGTTGGGCTATGTTTATCCCACCATTTTTACATTACCACTTTACAGCCTTTTCATGTAACCCATACTTCGCTGTCTTGCCAAGATTACATTAACACCTGGAGCATCATTAAAGCCAAAATACCTGACATTGAATGCTTCTTCACACTTGTGTGTGTATGTATTATCCTGCCAGAGGAAGAAATGAATTGATAGACTCCTGCTGGCAGTTGTTTCCTTGCACAATTCTAGGTGCCTACAGTTTTTGTTCTGGCACTTTTGCTGGAATGTAAGTTGCACGGACTTACTGATAAATCCCTGGGTTTTCCTCCCCCGCACCTACATTTGCTGTTTTCAAGCCCCACCAGTCCTTCAGGAGTCCATGTCAGCTAGGTCTTGACAAGTCTTAGGAGGGAGTTCATGAGGCGCAGCTCACTTGAGAGCACCTAACAGATCTTTCCTTAGTCTATTCTCAGAGTGTAACAATTTCTCCTTGGATTCAAGTGCTTTATCTGCTTTGTTGTAGTTGGGAGTGACAAGTGAAACACAAAAAGAATTGATAAATAATTTATGAACATTTGTTCTTTGCTTCTCATGTCTTACTCTATGTACTATTGCTATTATTAAATGCTGCTTACATTTTTTTTAAGGTTACAGTTCCTCCATCTTGCTTTTCCTAAGCTTACTTTTAAAGTGCTAGTAAAGTCCATCACAGTTTTCATCCTTGCTACATGCTTCCTTCTTCATTTTCAGTAACACCTCAGGCTTAAAGGTCCCAGAGTTTGACTGGTGAAAACCCCTTTGCCCCTGGCCTGGGGCTTACTCTCATCAACACTGCAGCCTGGCTGCAATTTCAGGGCAGGGATGACAGCGGAGCTGCCCCATCCTGCTCAGCTGCATTTGCCAGACGCCATTACGGCCCCTAGCTCGTAGGCCCAGGAAACGAAGGCCTCGAGGCAACACTGGCAGGACCACTCAGGGGAGGCGATCTCAAAAGGCAGTCTTTTTTTTTTCAAAAACTGTAACAAACAGAAGTTTAAATGTCCCTATACCACAGGTTTTTGAAAATTTACCCCCCCAACCCCTTTTCTTTTGTCCCCTAGGAAAAAACTAAGCTGAACTAAAGCCGGCTGCAGGCGCGGCCTACTCCCGCTCGCGACTCCCGCTCCCCCCGGAGACCGCCCCCCGCGCATGCACGCAGCCACTGGCCTCTGCGCATGCGCAGTGGGTCGGGGGCCGGCGGCGGCCAGGGGAGCCTTCGCGCCGCCGCCGCCGCCGCCGCCATGGGCTGAGGGGAGAGGCGAGGCGGCAGTGGCGGGGGGGGGCGGTCAGCGGCTCCAGGCTGGGCGCCCCGAGGATGGAGAGAGCCATGGAGCAGCTCAACCGGCTGACGAGGTCCCTGCGCCGCGCCCGCACGGTGGAGCTGCCGGACGGTAGGAGAGGGGTGGCGGGGCGGTGGCCCGGCGGTCCGTCCCGGGGCCGCGGCGGCCTCCCCGGCCCGGCCTGGCCTGGCCCGGCCCGGCCATCCCGGGCTGGCGGGGGTGAGCTGAGCCGCGGGCCGTTGCGTGGCTCCCCCCGCGGCGAGGCGACTCGGGTAATGGAAACCGGCTCCCTCCCTCCCTCTGCCTCCCAGGGCCTTTTTTAATTTGTAACGGTGATAACAACAGCAGCAACGGCTTCCCCGCCCTCGCCCTTTCCCCGGTGTCTCGCCGCCGGAGGACGCCGGTGTCTGTCACAGGGCGGGGGGTGCCCCTGCCCGCTGCTGCCGCCCCTGGGCCCGGGCGAGCAGGTGGTCTGGGGTGCTGGACCCTCTTTATCCGGTTTTATTTAAATCCTTCATTAGGTGCTTCGTGGATGGCACGCTAGTGATGACAAGTCTTTGCGCTTTTTTTTTTTTTTTTTTTAATATTGCTGAATTTTGTTTGAAAACGTGTTGTAAGTCACTATCCCTGGTCACAGCCTGATTTTTTTGGCTGTAAGCTACTTCACGTGGGTGCTAGCCACCCAATATCGGGATGGATTTGAAAACACAGCTTCAGGCTCTTATGGCAAGTAGTTTAGTGGTCCAGCCACGTCCAGCTTTCGGGAGGACTACCTCTGCAAAAGCTTTTGGATATGCAAAAGTTTCTGTTCTTGTGAGTCATGTGCTGTTATTGTACTCTCTTCAGGGTTTATTTTTATGGATGAGTCTTTGGCTGTCTGTCTGCCAGCTTTCATCTCCAGTGGTGGAGGAAAGGGAGTAATATTCTGTTTTCTCTATGCACTCCCTGTTCGGACTTCCTGGCTGTTACATATGGACTTCCTCCTACACCGAGCTGCTACAACTTTTCCTTATTGTCACCCGTCAACGGTTTTGATGTCTGCCAGTGCAGTTGCTCATAAGTTTCACAAATTGACAGACAAGTTTCAGATGGATTTTGCTGCTGCTTGTAAGCACTTGAATGACAGCAGCAAAAACTGACTTAATACTGTTAACGTAAGCTCAGACTTACAGAAATAATGTAGTAGCACCAGTTTAACTAATTGATGATGGTAACGTGAATAATGCTTAGCACAGCCTATGCCAGTTGGAGCTGCTTTAAATTTACTTCAGTGCTAGTGTAGGCAAATTCATTCTGAATTTGAGTTCAGCTGTTTTCTTCCCATCTTGGGCATTATTATCTTACATTTCAGAGGTAATTATGTCTGTGGTAGTGCAAGTGCAAGCCCTGTGACCTCTGGAACAAGTACTACTTTTGCCCTGTAGTGGAGAAGGAATGTCAATCCTATGTATTCTCTAAGAATTACATGAAGCAAGTCACAGCTGGACTGAAATAAGGAGGTAAATGGACTTCAGGCTCTGAACTCTCAAATTACATTCCAAGAAAACTTCCTTTCAATGGCCGTCTAACTCTGGGTACATCTTAGCTCATTACATGTCTTCTTTCTTGACCTTGGTGTTTCCTAGGTTCATGCAGGCCTGCCCAAACTCTTCTTGAGAAGCAGGTTTGGGTTGTAGTGTTTTGCTCCAAACATGTACTGGCAGGACCAGCTTAGAAAATACCACCACCGGTCTAGCGTGGCTTCCTGTGTGCTGTGTCTGGCATCTTGAATTGTGATTTTTTTTTTTTTTTTTTTTTCCTCCTACATACGTTTGAATAGCTTTAATTTGAAAGAAACATAGTTTACCTCTCCACCCTTAAATGAAGAGTCATAGTACTCTCTTAGGAAATGGAGATGTATGTTTGAACTTCCTTATGCTGAAGAGGGCACTAAATCCAGGTATTTAACTTCCTTTGCATGTGCTGTAGCCATTAGGGTATTATATGGATGGTGCTGACACTTCTTTAAGATTGTGATCTGTGCCAAATTCAAGCCAATATCTCTTGCAAAATAAACCAATAAGTGTATCTTTTCAGGGCAGGCAGGATTCTAGATGATGAATCTTAAGTGATTTTTTTTTTATTTATTTATTTTTTTTTAAAAGCAAGCATTAACACCTGAGTCCAATGCCAGTGAATACACTGAGCTGACCTTGCCAGCAGGAAATAGTATTAGTTTTTTCATCACTCTTCTGAAGTATGCTTCAGCAGGTGTTTTCTGGGAACTTAAGAGCTTGACACAAATTTCTGGATTCTACTGTTAAGGCTCAGTGCATGAAAACTAAGTTTTGCGGCCCAAAGCTGTAGGTTTTAGGCCCTTTGGCTCTGACTTGGCGTTTTGGGTGCTTTTTTTTGTCTTTGGATATTCATGACTTGAAATGCAAGCGAGTTAGATAACAAATAAGTTCTGTGAGTGCATGAGGCATACAATGCTTTTTCTTTCCCAGGTGTCATGTACTTTTATTTCAAATCAATAGGAGTTTGTTTATGAATAGGGATAATATTTACCAAAAATAGGCACAAAAGCTCCTTAGTTCCACACCCTTTTAATTATTTCTGTACAGACAAACTCTGGGAAAATCTGCATACGCTCCACAGTGTAGATTCTGTTAATAGAATAGCAAAGGGCTTAGTTTTGTAACTATACCATAAACACCTTTGATGGTCCAGCTACACTTACATTTAACTATTGTCTTTTTCTAGATCACTAGACTTGCAATATAGGTTTTTTTGGTCTCTTTAATAGGACATGAGTGTGGAAAGACGTAAGGATGTCATGCTTAGATTTAGTTGGCTTTCTCAAGTTCTGTTTTTTTGTTTCAGTTGGAGAGCTTTGTCTGCCTGCCAAGAGATCTGTGGAACAACAGCTTAAGCAAGAAATTTTTTTTTCATTTGTATATACTGGGAGCTAATCATGGATACATTTTTAAAAAATGATCAAATCTTTTCCACAATTGATATCTTTATCTAGCATCTATTTAATTTTATTTCCAGGACTCTCCTGCTGCATGTGTCCCCTCCCTCCCAGCTTGCTCCTCCTGCCCCAGCAGTCAAATTCTAGTGGTGCATGTTGGAGATGGAGTTATTTGATGCCCACAGAGCTGTGCCATAAGGAACAATTTATAAACCGTTCAAACTCTTGAACTTAGTGATGGTTAGAATGACTCTCTGCAGCTTTGAAACATCATTTGGTGTTTTGAGAGGCTTGTGTCTCTTCGGCCACGTGTTCATTGTAAGCAACATAGATTTTTTTTTTTAATTTTTGTAAATAACAGAATTAGTGATTTCAATTTGAACATGACTTATGTCTTTTCAGTGTTCAAAGGTAATAATAGATTAGCATTGCTTCTTTCTTTTGTTAGCTACAGTCTGCTTCAAATAGTGGGTAGCAGCACTAATCTTGGACCACTGTAGAATAATAATAACGAATAGCATAGCTGCAGCATGATAAGGGTTTCTCTGACTCCAGTTGATAACTCTTGAAGACTTCTTTGTTTAATATTTGGTAAATGTCAGCTTGCCTATCTAGGGAAAGTAGTGAATATATAGAAGCATGGTATGTGAAAGATATGAGGAACTATACTTGTTTGGGTCTGTTTTAATTCTTCTTATTCTGATTGCTTTGTAACTTCGGTATTTGGATCAATTAAGATGGTGAGGAAAGAGTTCAAAATATGTTTTATGAGAACAGTCCTATATTTTCATATCGTGGAACCATATACCTGGGTTCTCAGAAAGTGTAGTCCCTTCTGTCATAAACTGATGTCTGTGTGAAGAGTCTGCAGAGATTGTACTCCCAACAATGGGTAATTTACTTTAAGCTAGAAAATATAATCATTATACATCAATAATAATAATAATTATTGTACATTAATATTAGTAATTATTATACATTAAAGCCTTTTAAGTTTTGTCAAATTCATCCTTTAAAAATAATATATTACTCCAGAAAGTCTGTAAGTGACCAAACAGGCACGTTATACCCATACGGCGTGCTGGTATGTGCAGCACTAGTAATGACAGGGACTGTATAGTTGAATGTCAGTCTGTTCCCACCATTGACTTGGATCTTTGTGTTCTGGCCTTTTTTCATTGCCTTCAGATGTGGAATATGAAACTGACTAGGAATTAAAATGAAATTTATTGCATTCAGGTATTCAAGTTTAGAGACAAAAATGAGTGGTTGTGGAGTAACTTAGTTTAAAGAAATCACTTTTACAAACTCATAGGTATGAGGACTATGGAAATCACCCTGGAACACAGGAAACTTCCTTCTTTTTAAAATAAGGGGTTTTTTTTGTTGTTAATGCACATTTCTTAAATATTTTGACTTAATTAACAGAATTGTCAATTTAAAGAAATTAATGCTCCATTGAAAATCCTGTAATTATTACTTTGTAAAAGAAAAAAGCCACATTGAAATTTCATGTACTGCAATCCTGTTAACTGCCTCTTCTGAGTATGGTGGCTTTTTCTTCATAATGAAACTTCAGGTATGTATAACCTGTGTAAAAAGAATGACCTATTGAACAATGGACACTTTAAAAGGTAAATCAGTGTTGCTAGATGAATTTATTTTACATAAAAGATTTTTTTATGATAATGGAGTAATTTAATTTCTTCACAGATAATGAAACTGCTGTCTATACACTAATGCCGATGGTTATGGCTGACCAGCACAGGTGAGAGCTTCTTTAAATCTCTCTCTCTCTCTCTTTTTTTTTTTTTTTTAAGCATGTTTGCTAGAGTTGTAGCTGCTAGAGCATTCTCGGCAGTTCTGCGGAATTGCTGAGATATCTTCTGTAGCTGAAGTTAGTCACTGACTGTGTGCATCCCAGCGTATTCCCACCTGAGAAACCTGTTTTGTTTTATGCCATAGACTGGAGCTGGGATTTGTTCTGTTGATGAACATAGAGAAATTTGTCCTAGGATAAGACCAAAAGCATTGTTTTGTAACTGGGTTGTAGCTCTGTGTATTATTGATGACATAGAAGCTCTTAGTCTCATTAGATGTTCCAGAAAGGCATGGAGTAAGAGTTGGACAATGAGATTGATACTTCTGGGATTCCTCAGATAGGCAGCTGTTTCTCTTACCCATTTGTCCCCAGAGTGGTTGGGACCTGGGGGCTGTATAGTGCCAGCTAAGTGGTGCTACCTTCTGATGAGTTTTGTAGGCAAGCAGGTAGTAACTCTTACTAAACTGTAAACTGTTTATCTAATCAGGATAAACATTTGTTCTGCTATGTAGTACCTTGTTGAGATGGTGTGCAAGAGCTTTAAATTAGGTGATCAGCTCATTACTGGAGGTTGAAATCACTAGTTCACTTGTGGTTTTCCCTATTTTGAAATATTTTATCTTCACTAATATTTTATCTTTACTAATTCATCAGGACTAGAAGGGTCCTGTTTAAATTTCTTAGCCTATTGGCATATCATGTGTCCTTCTACTTCATCATGATGATTTCACATACCAGTCATCCTTCTGAACTTTGCCTGTGTTTGGGAAAGCTGCTGGATATCTGGTTAGGGTGTCTGTGTTGACATAAGGAGGAAAATGGGAATTTAAAGTTTTGAAACCAAAGCTATTACTATGCTTTTTTCCATATTTGTAAAGAAGGGATTTGGCCATCTCATCTAATTCTAACTAGTTTACATCTGAAACAGTTGCATAGTGTCAGCAGTTCATTTTTTATGTAAAAGTAAGAAGTGAAAGAGTAAAAGTACTGTTAATATGCAAATGCTTGAAAGCTGTTGGGTCTCTTGTTCAGAAATCAGTTGGAGAGAAAAGAAATAGTGATCAAGTAAGAAATAGAATACTTGTGTACAACTTACAGTATATACTTTGCTTGGATATTGTGAGCTATTTTTTAATTAAAATTATATTTCTGTTTGAAGGTCTGTCTCAGAGCTGCTATCAAATTCAAAATTTGATGTGAATTATGCATTTGGACGTGTGAAGAGAAGTTTGCTTCATATTGCAGCAAAGTAAGACTTACTTGAGTCCAGTCGAGAAGTTAACAATGAAAGTATTACCACAAATCTAAGGCACCAATGTAAGCTGGAAAACTCTGTAGTACCAGTTAACGTTTTGTTTTTACACTTCCTTTTTGTATTTTGTTTGTTCTTTTAGCAATGTGCCTGCCTCATGGAAAGGACAGGTTTTGCACGTGGTATCAAAAGGCTTTCCAAATTCTAGTGAAGGAAGTCTTGGTTGATACTTTTTTTCCTTTCTGTGAAGAAATGTAGCCATTATGTGTATCTTGTATAGCTGGGTTACTCTTGCCTTTGTAGATTGTCTGCAGGTGCTGCTTGGTTTTAAAGTATTCTAAAACAGTGGGAAGTACTTGGGTGTTCAATGGGAAGCAGCTGTTCCAAAGTACTTCATGTGACTGTAACTTGGCCACTCACTTCTAATGATTTTTTTTGTATCCTGGATAAAGGACTTAAGTGCAAATTTCAAATCTGTGACCTAGATTATTATTTATGTAGCTCTTCAATGGGGATAAATCAATATTCCCAAGAAACATCCAGATTAACATAACCTTAATAGAAATGAACCAGCTAGTTTTTGAAATGGCCTTTCAGGAAACTAAACTTTAAACTAATGAATGAGTGCTCTATATTTGGGTCCCTTTTAAATATGTTTAAATTTCTTACATTTAAACCGTTAAAAAAAAAAAAGTAAAAATAAAAGAAATAGTAGTAGTATTGCATGTAAATAGCAGGTATTTGGGTACAATAAAGGTAGAACTTCCAGCTTTCTAAGCAGAATGTTTTAGAAAAATCTGTTTCCCAAACATTCCATCTTGGAATTATATGCTGCTTATGTAAAGTTTACTTAAGTACTTAAAGAAAAAAAATGCAAGCAAATTTTTAGCATACATCTTGGAAGTATCTTTGAAAAGCTGTATTTATTGATCGTAAACCCCAAGAAATTGTGTTACACTTAGTTTCTGGATTCTCTTTTATCTTGGCTAGTTGTTGGGTCATTAAGAGGTAATCAAGATGCTGTTTTTGCAACTTATTGTACAGCTAGTCTTCAGTTTCTTTGGGTTGTTGTGTAGTGGTTCTGTCATTGGGAAGACTAATAACAATGGATAAGCTGGTTGTGATGGATACAAGAACACTATATGTTTATCCTCCCAATTGGCTCTTCCCCTGGAAGAGTTCAGGGGTAAAATAAACATATAATGCAAAGTTTCTGTGTTCTTGGTGACATTGATTATCCTGAAGAGCTGCTATATTATGAAAAGTAAAAAGGAGTTACAGGTTCAAAACAAATGGCAAAGAAAGATTTGTATGAGTTTTGGAATTTTTCTGATATTTAAACTTTTAAACCTAACTTCCAGACACCGAAGCATAACAAAAAAAAAATACATTGGAATTATTATTTAATGGAAAATTCAGTCCTGCGAATAGATTAAAGATGAGGGACATGAGAGGAAATAGTAAGCAAAACATTTTAAACAGTTTACATTTTAAACAATTGGCAGTCTTAAAGATTTACTCTTGGGTTTTAAAGTCACTAAAATCATATAGAAGGCTAGCATCTATTCATTAATACAAGTTATGATCAGTCAGTTCTCACTGTATTTGAGTGTCTTTCCTTTAGCTTTGTGTAACTTGAACTATGAGGGTGTAAAAAATGGTTTTGTGTAAAGATTTTTCTACTGAATGTAATCTGTACATAGTATTGCTGTCGTCTTTATGTCAATGTAGATTTGGTTTGTAAATATTCTTGTTACAGTTTTTCCCTTCCTTATTTGTTCTTAGCTGTGGTTCAGTTGAATGCCTTGTTCTATTATTAAAAAAAGGAGCAAATCCAAACTATCAGGATATTTCAGGATGCACACCTCTCCATTTAGCAGCAAGGAATGGGTAAGAAAAAGTTTTTAAAACTCTTGAAAAGGTTTTGTGCATAATGCACTTGAGCTGACATGTTCTGTAATATTTTTGCATAGTTCAAACAGAATACTTTGGTTTTCACTTTTGAAAATATGGGTGGCTCACAGGGAGTGTGGAGGTTAAAGTTCATACTTTGCATATTCAGAAAATAATTTTTTATAAATAAGAAGTTATGTCTGAAGTGCCAATTTCATTGCCAGTCATTTTAGTGTGTTCTGTTAAGCAGGAGCCTAATGATTCTTACAACAGTGATCGAACAAGGGATACATTCACCTTCCAGTTAGCTAAGTAAGAAAAGATTTCTAAGACACTGGAGGGTTTGGAAGGGTTCAGAGATTTCAGATTTTTCTCAGGTAGTGTCTCCAAGGAAATTCTTACTACAAGGAAAGGAACACAAAGTTCGCCTGCACAATATTAGGAGGGGAGGGGCAAAACAAAACTAAAAAACCAACCCAAAACCTGAAACAGTGAGCAAGTCCCTTTTTAAGATCTTTTAAGGTCTTATTTCTTGAATTGTAGTATGTGGAAACGCACAGCTGATAGTGGTAATGCTGTCTTTTTCTTTTTAGAGTACGTATGTGTTACAGTAACTGAATTGTATCATGGCTGGTACTTCAAATGAGGAGGAGGTAGTGTTTAGAGGCTTTTAGGTATGTGGGAGGAGTATTTGTAGGAGCATGGAGTAAGAAGCAGCCAAGTGATACATGATCAAATGCAGAAATACACACAGGAGACAGTTATGTGGAAAGGAGGCATGAGAAGGGTGTGAGACATACCAAATAAAAAGAAAAAGTATGAATAAACTCTTAAGGGTAAAGCACCTGGAGCATTAGAGAGTGTTAAAAGACCAAACAAAACATGAAGCAGGAAAAACACTCCTACTTTCATTAAGGCAGTTCTTGTGCTTGCCAAAGATTTACATAGTGTTACAATGGGTGTCTCATTAAATAATGATTTAGTGGTGTACTGTAAATGTGTTCACTGAAGTGCAGAGATGATGATGAACTTCATGGATTTTCATTAGCTGAACTCTAGCTTCTTGTCTTGAGAGTGTAGTTCATGCTGAGCTGAAGCTGTTAGAGCAGTGGTTAAGTACTTCTACACTTTCCACAAAAACATTCAGCTACACAACTATGTTTTTAGCCCTGTGCTGTCATATGCTACACTTGCTCTGTGTGAGTGTCTGGTGTTACTGATCATCACTTCTCTTTTTACATGCTCAGTACCATACTCCTTATGAAGTAAAACTGCCTGCTGTGGTTTGTACAATGATGAATTAGAGTGAGTGGAGCTCTAAGATCCTTGGTTTTTGTAAATGATTTTCCCTGGCTGGGTTTTAATGTATTCTTTTGTTTATAGCCAGAAGAAATGTATGAGCAAGCTGCTGGAATACAGTGCAGATGTCAACATTTGTAATAATGAAGGTTTGACTGCAGTAAGTTCTATTGATTATCATGGTGCTCTTAAAATGAATGAAGAATTTGAAGATTCTCATTTCTTAAGCTTCTGCCATCTTAGACGTAAATAAACAAAACTGCTGTGTGTCCAGTGCCCTTAAGAATCAAAAGATATGATTGAAGTACCTAAGCATGTGATAGTATTATTCAAAGCTTCTTGTTGTGAAAATGTTGACAATACTACAGTCAGGTTTTAAACCATATTTATGAAATATCATTGCTAAAGGAAACATATCATCATTTTGTACTTAGATTCATTGGTTGGCTGTCAATGGACGAACAGAATTGCTTCATGATCTTGTTCAGCATGTCAGTAATGTAGATGTTGAAGATGCAATGGGACAGACAGCCCTTCATGTAGCTTGTCAAAATGGACACAAGACAGTAAGTTTCTAAGTTTTATTGACACATTGGATTTATGAAGAATTGGGTAATGCCTCAATGTTGTTGTGTGTGGGATTTTTGTAAACTTCAGGCTAGTCATGTGCATGATAATGGTTAGAAGTGTGAAGAACTCTATTGTTTGTCTTAGTATTGACTGCATACACTTCCATGGGAACAACTAATTTATTCTTGTGGAGATGATTGATCTCAGTGCTTATGGGAGTTTAAGTGACTTACTGTATACTATTCAGCTGTTCTGTAGTACTATTGTTGCCTTGTTGATTACAGGTTTTGATATAATGTTAAACATTTGAAAATGTTCTTCCTTACTTTTTAGACTGTGTTTGATTCATAATTGTACCAGCTATCATGTACTTTTGAAATCCGAAATGATCTTAATTTACTGTGAATAAAAAATGAACAGAGTTGGGTCAGTTAAATGTTTAACATTGGAAGTAAACAAGTTCACATAGACTCTTCTATGGATCTGTGTGAATAATTTTTAGGCCTGGCCTTGCATTGCGGCTGACTGTTTACTCCCAGAGTACAGGTCTGGATGCTTTACTTGAAAAGCTTTACAGCCATGTAGAGTCATACAGATTGTCTCCAGGACTATTTACTGTTCAAAAACCCCCCATCTTTCTACCCAGATCCTTTCTGTTGTCATTGTCGGAGCTTGACTTTGGAAGACCAATTTCTGACAAGCTGTTATCTATAGACTTACCTACTTTATGTGACTGCAATATAGCAAAAGTTGTTTGAAAGTCTGCTCAATGCTTTCATATTTTAGAATTTGCTTACTTATTTCTTCTATTCTAGTGTGTGTTTAAAACTTCAGCTTGTGATAAGGCTGTTTATGGCTGTCACTAACTTGAGGTTTACTTCTCTAAAAAGTGTCGTTTTCCTTTTTAAATGGCTTGTAGTTCCAGGGGTCTTTGGGATTAGCTGAAGTTCAATAAAAGGCATTGTTATTAAAATGGGAAGTTCAAAGGAAGCTTTATGAGCTCTGACAGCCATGATTTTCCATATAGTGTTTAGGATTTTGAATTTGAGATTCATTACTGAAAATTAAATCCTTCAATGTAATTAGACATGCATGATACTAAATAGTTGCAAGCCAATAGGCTTTTCTGTTGCTGTTTTTCTAATGCTGGTATTTTCTTCTGTTCTAGACGGTGCAGTGTTTGCTAGACAGCGGTGCGGATATAAACAGGCCAAATGTGTCGGGGGCAACTCCACTCTATTTTGCTTGCAGGTTATATATTCTTAACTTTTGAATACTGTGCTAAAAGTGAAATCTATTTTTTTTTTTTTTCTGCCTTCTGCAATAACAATGATCAGAAAGCACAAAATTTAAGGAACATAAAAGCTGACTGGTATTTAATCTTGCCCCATGTTTGAATGTAGTTTGGTGTCTCATCTAAATACTTATCTTAGTACCACAGGCTTATATACCTCTTTTTAACCAACATGTTAAACATGTAGGCATGCATGTTCTAGCATGAGTCATAAATCAATGACTGCTGAACTTTTTTCTGAAAAAATGAGATCTATCAACTTAGATTATTTTGAGTAAACTAAAAAGGCAGCCTTTTATAACGCAAGCTTGACTATTCTTTAATGTATGTTATGGTATTACAGTATACATGAAATGTGCATATATGCCTTAAAGTTAGAATGTTGAATTTGTATTGTTGCTTTGATCAGTGCTGTTTTCTTCACAGTTTAGTTTTATTTCAAAACTAATCACATATGATAAATGACCTTTTGTTTTAATTGGAGTGTTTTTGCTATTTGGTAGAACATTTACAATTTTATAATCCCTGTGCTTTGGTTACAGGTTAAATAGTTCACTTATGATTAAATGCTAATATAAACAAAAGGAGAAATGGACAGACCTGGTGGCCTGCCAAGAGTTATGTTGTGGGGAGCCCTGGTCTCTGGAGCTAGTGTATGCTGACTCTTGGCAGTTGAGAAGAAGGGAAGTGGAGAATAAATAGCTGTTAGCTAATTGAATGCCTTGCTGCTTGATTTAGGGACTGGTATTGGCATCCACTTTAAAAGAAGTAAGCAACTTGCTTTGGCTTGGAGTTTTTCCATGAGAAGGGAATGTGTTGCAAGTACAGTGGTGATGTTCTTTTAGAAATTAACAGTTGGAGCAGCTGGCAGGGTAGAATGAACAGGGTGCATAGCAGAAGCCAATGTCTCCTTGTCAGAAGTGCCAATTGGTGGTGCTGCCACCTGGGAAGAAAGGTTACAGGTCCCTGATGACAGGGAGAGCAGGATGTGGTAGCAGTGGCTGGTGATGGCTGGAGAAAGGGTATTGGTGATCAAAGTCTAACTGAAACCCCTGTTTTTTCAAGGTGTTGGGTTGGGCACTTAGTCTAGAGAATTACAGTGAAGAGGTGCTTCAAGTAGGCCATTAGTCTTAGCTTCTTTCTGAGATCTGGTAGCAGACTCTGAATGTTTGTTTGCACTGGGGCAAAGTCTGGTGCATTAGATTAACCTGTTGGTTTCCTGGGCTGGAAGGAACTGAGAACTATTGAGAGACCAGTGAAGCTGCCTCTTGCCCCTCAGCTGTTGTCACTTTTCCTGTGTCCTTCCTGAACTGTTAGTGCAGGCAGCCATGGTGAGTTCCAGGACAGCAAATACTCATACACTTTTGTGTGAAGGGTGCGCTGCAAACTAGCTTGTGATCTAAAACTTCATTGAAAAACTTTGTATCCATTACCTTAGTTGCTATGTCTTTTGTATCAGTCTTTCACTTCATGGTCAGATACTTCTGTACTACACTTGTCAGTATATGCACTAAATATTGGTGAGGGCAATAGTCAACTAGTCTTTCAGCATGTTTTTAATGAGGTTAACATCTAATCACTGGTACCCAATTTCTCATTTTCTTCATAAGAAAGGGTTTTGGAAAGTGTATGCTGTAGGTGTTGAGGGATATAGATAATTTTTGGTCTTTTTTTTTCTAGGCAATGGTGGCCTGTTGGAATAATTGTTTGTGAAATTCTTGACTCAAGGAAACATAAGTGTCCTATACAACCTATAAATAGATGAGTGAGACTGAAATAGACTCTTAAGTGGAAAAGTAAAACACATCACTGTTCACATTTAAAGGCTAGGCAAGACATTCACATGTATTGGTTAAAAGAAATTAGAGCCAAGAGTGATGTATTGAACTCTTGTGCAAAAAAAGATGTTTTATCAATTAAAAAAAAAATCTTACTAATTTTTTACTGATGGTTAAAGCACAATTAGATTATTTTTTTCCCCCAAATCTGGCAGGAGTGAGCAAAGAACTTGGTGAAGAAAACTTTATCTGTGAAGTAAATTAGGGTGTGAATTGAGAAAGAGCTCGCTCTTTGCAGGAAGTGCCACTCATATGTATTTATGAGGCTAGGCTAAGATGAATAATTTCTGAATGATGAAGGTGACTCTGGCTTGATAAATGGGCCATACCTAACTTTGCACTGTACTTCTGCAGTGGCCTTGAAAGGTAGTAGAAGAATATAACTGGCATTATCTTCAATTCTGTGTTTCTGCTTAGTTTCATGCCATAACTATTTGTTTTCTCTTAGCTTATGTTGGTTTTGTTTGTTAGATGCAATAAAGTCAGATTTATCACTCATAGTAGAGCATAAGTGCTGTATTAACTCTCTTTCTTCTCTTATTTTGAATAGCCATGGTCAGAGAGACACTGCACAAATTCTTTTGATGAGAGGAGCCAAATATTTACCGGACAAAAATGGTATTACTCCACTGGATCTCTGTGTACAGGTATTGAGTTAGCCACACTCTTTTTCTGTGAACTTCTATCACTTACTACAGTGTCACCTGATCAGTGTTATCTTTTTTTATTTTTAAGGCTTATGAAAGATGGTAGTCCTTTGGTGAAACAGAAATGCAAAAATTTTTTTTTTGCCATTAAATAGATCCTACAGACAGGTTTCCAATTTGTACCCTTTTAAAAGTCTATAACATCTTTAAAGACTTTGCAAGATTGGCACTCATGAGAAACAAAGAGTTTACAGAATTCCATTTGACTAGAAAGTTTGGGAATCCCTGCTGTAATGGTGATAGACTCTGTTTAGGTGTTTAACTGTTAACCAGTAAGAGGTAAAGGCATACAGAAAGGAGTGTTGTGGTGGTTTTTTTTTTTTGGTTTTTTTTTTTTTTTTTTTTTAATCTCAATTAATAGATTTTCTTTTCTCTTGAAGAGATATTACTAATAAAAACAAACAAAACTTACATGGTGCTGACTTTTTCAAAGGCATTCCAAATACTCTATCTGTATGAGGAACAAAAGTCTTAAGCATTTTCAACTAGTGTGCAAAACGCAGTCTTTCTTGTTTGATACCAAATATTGTTTGTACTGCTTGCGAGTGTGTCTTTTCTTGATTTGTGAGCACTTACACATTTTTCTGTAGGATCAGTTTAAGGTCAGTGTGTAAATAACACTTAATGAATGAATGGAAGCTTTTGAACCTTTGCTAGTAATCAGCAGACTAGAAAACTGAGAACTGGATGCTAAAAAAAATAGTCACTGCACTTAGTGGACATCACATTATCTTGGTGCATGTCATTAGTTTGGCAGGATAAAGTTGAAATGTTTGGATTTTTTGCTGTACTAGCAGTTTATTTTAATCTCAAGTTATTTAATTTCTGAAGACTCCTCAGGTGCCTAAGACCTGCAGTTGAAGTAGCTATGTGCATGTGGTAGAGACTGCTGTCTCCAGTACCTGTGGGATATTTTTGGAATGTTTAACTCTGAAAAATTTATTTCATAGACTATCTGTGGAAGGTCTTGATCAAGTTAGGTTACTTACAGCATTTCTTTTTGGGTATAAGGAACCCTAGTAAGTCCTCATCTCTGGTAGCTCAGAAGTGCCAGATCACTATACTGTCTCACTACTGACTCAACTGTGAAGCTCCGAGGCAGATTTTTTTTTTCTTTATTATGGCAAAATGATTTACCGTTACCATAAAACCACATGAAGTCTAGTCAATGTTGAGGCTTTCATCAGCCACAGACCTGTTAGACAGTATACTAGTGTGTACTTAATGGTACTATTAGTTTTTATGATTAGCGTTTCGAATGTCTGCTTCAGTCTCCAGTTTTACAATCCCTAGGGCACCACTTTATACATCAAAATTCTGTCAACTTTTTTTAGGTATGAGTAGTGACACCTGGTGTTTGCTGTTTTGTAGTGATGATCTTACTGTGTTCAAGATCATCTAGTTTACAAGTTCATGATACTAAATAAAAAAAGGAAGAAACAAAATATTTTCTTTCCTTTTACATCAAGGGGTTTATTCTTTGCTTACAGGTCTGCTTTTCAGAGTAGATACATGTTTTTAGAAGACTGAAATTACAAATTCATATACTTCTTGCCAACATGGTATTACCTTGATTTTGAAGAGCTGAATTCCATTAATTCTTGCAGATTCTGTGTGGTTTTAATTTTAATACTTAATTTCTTGGCACCAGGAGCAATTAAACGAATCTGTTGTCACTGAAGCGAGTTAAAAACTGTCATGCAAAGAGAAGGAGGCTCTGGAGTTGCAGCATATAATACATTACATGATTATCTCTCCAGTGTAGAATTTGATGTATATTCAGGTGTTAGGTGCCTGCTTAAAAATGCAACTGTGCTAAATAAGAGTTGTTACAAATAAACCACAAATTCAAGTTATGGTGTTTCCAAAAAACCTTTTTCTCAAAAGGTTGTGAAGTTAGTCTCAGCTGTTGATCTCAGGCACAAGTGGAATCATACTTGTGTATTGATTTTAAAGTTAAATAACTCTTTCGTGGGTTTATCCTATTTCTTCCTTTAACAAGACAGATTTGTGCTCTGTGAACCTTTAGGAAAATATTTGTTTTGAAAGATTAGATTCTGGGTGTAATTAGGTAGACGTGTGTCATCCATCAGCAATGGGAAGAGAAGCTAAATATTGCACTGGTTTTAATCTCTGGTAAATTGTTAGGTGAAGCGTTATTCAAATGCAACTTTGGCTTTCTAAGTAGGAAAGTGTTTCAAAAAACAGAATGGAGCAGATACATGTGAGCTGGTACACTGAGAGAATTTGATTCTGTCATCTTCCAAAAGTTTTGTGATACCTAACTTTGATATGTTATTGAATTTCAGTGTATTTTAGGATTGGGTTTCTCCATGCAGCATTTAAAAAAAATAAATTTGTAATCCGTAGTAGGTTTTAATGCCTATAATGTTATAAACACCAATTCTAATGTTTCTTTTAATTAAAATGGTTTTTGAACTATTGCTTTTTAGGGTGGTTATGGAGAGACTTGTGAAGTCTTAATACAATACCATCCTCGACTTTTCCAGACAATAATTCAAATGACGCAGAATGAAGATCTACGGGAAAACATGGTAATACAGTATTACGTGTTTTATAGTTGTCTGTGTTGTGGAGATCTGATTGCTTAATGTGAGTGTCCTGCTTAGAAGATATTACCAGCAGTTGACTGTCAGTGCCACGGTAGTTGAGAACTATGTATTTTTCTTTCCCCCACAGAAAATGTACAGTCTTCACATAGTTTTAAACGCAAAAATTTGGGATTAAATGTAGGATCTATTTTAATTTAGTGTTCTAACTTTGTGTATTTAACAAAGTGATCTAGACAGTGTAAGAATTGAAAGAGCAGACTTGTTGCAAGCTTCGGTACAAAGGTGCTGGTAGAGCATTCTGTATATACAATTACTTTGTGTAATGGGGCCTATTTTCCTTCATTTTGTGGTTATCTGCAGATACTTGTTTTAGGATGTGTCTCGAGACTTGAATCATCTAGAATGGACTTGAACATTTGGAGTATGAGCACTCATCTGTA
>JANHGO010000042.1:81133869-81158267 GCA_024606505.1 Aquila spilogaster
AGTGTGTGAGGGACTGCCACCTTTCCTTCCGAAGGGCCACCGCTTCCTCTTCCCTGTTGCTGCGCTCATTAACAACTATCTGTGAAGCTCAGAGGTAGATATTTTCATCATTATGACAGAATGACTTACTACTACTGTAAAACCACACTGTCTACTTGATTTTGAGGCTTCTTATAGCCACAAACGTATAAGGAGGTATAGCAGTATGTACTTAATGGTACTGTTCTTATTTCTTTTTTGTGATTAAAGTTTCAAATATCTGCTTCAGTTTCCAGATCTGCAATCCCTAGGGAAGTAGATGGATGAACACCACTCTAGAATTCTTTTTTTTTTTTTTCTTAAGTTGTGAGTAGTGACACCTGGTGTTTGCAATTTTGTAGGGATGATAATACTGTATTTGAGATCCTCTAGGCAAGATGAGCTTGTGATACTGAGTAAAAAGGGAGAAAACAAAATATATTCTTTCCTTTTACATCAATAGTTTTATTCTTTGATTATGAATTTGATTTTCAAAGTAGATTTGTGCTTTAGGAAGACTGAGATTATAGATCTGTGTATGTCTTGCTTATGTGGTATTACCTTGCTTTTAAAGAGATGATATTCATTAATTCTTGAGAATTAAGAATGGTTTTGATTTTAATACTGAATTTCTTGGCAGTAGGAGCAACTTAGTGAATCTGTTTAATGAATCACCGAAGTGCGTTCTAAACCATCATGCATGGAGAAGGATCTTCTGGAGTTACAGCTTTTAATAAACAACATCTTTCCAGTTTGTGACATCTGTTCAGCTGCTAGGTGTCTTTTTAAAAATGCAGATTTGATAGAAATAAACCACAAATTCAAGTTCTGTTCATTCCAAATAACAGAACTGTTTCAGAAAAATGTTAAGTTGGTTAACACTATTGTTGTGGGGCACACATAGAATCGTACATGTGTATTCATTTTGAAGTTAAATAACCCTTTTGTATGTTTATCCTGTTTTTCACTTTAACAAATCAGATTTGTACCTTATGAAACTTTGGGGAAGGATTTGTTTCAAAGGATTAAATTCCAGGTATAGTTAGGTAAATTGATATCATCTACCAGAAGAGAGGCTAAATATCCCACTGTATTTAATCTCTTTGGTGAGTTGCTGGGAAAGTGTTAAGTGTAAGCTAACTGTGGTTTTCCAGGTAGGAGAACTTATCCACTCCATTCGAAAAGATATCAGAAATGTTTGATCTAATATACTGGAAGAACTTGGGTATGTCTTCTCCCAAACATTTAGTGGTCTAACATTGATGCATTATTGACTTTGAGTTTATTTTAGGACTGGATTTCTGTAGTCGGTGTTTCTTTAAATATTTGTAATCCTCAGTAGATGTTAATGCCTGTATTAGGATAAAGCCCAATTTGAGTACTTCTTTTAATTAAAAATTGTTTTGAACTATTGCTTTTTAGGGTGGATATGGAGAGACTTGTGAAGTCTTAATACAGTACCATCCTCGACTTTTCCAGACAATAATTCAAATGACTCAGAATGAAGATCTACGGGAAAACATGGTAATATGGTATTATGTTTTGTAGATCTAGCAGGGGAGCATTAGTATGGGTTACTTTTCTTCTCTCCCAACTTAGATGGTTTTTTTTTTAACATTGTCTACTTGAAAGGAATTGCAAACAGTCTTGCAGACTCTAAGATTAAAATGGGAAATAGTTTTAGTAAAGTTTTGGTTGCCACTTCACTGAACTTGGTTTAATAGATCTTGGAAGTTTTTTATTGTTTTCTGTAGTCCCATTACTTCCCCTACAAGGTTGAAGACATATAGGTCTCTATAGAAACAGTGCTTAAATTTCTGCAGCAGGGTGGAGTTTTATACAGTAAGATGATACATAGATGAGAATTGTCAGAGTGTGTTTTAGAAGCATGGGGAGATGGAGTTTATAATTTCAAATAAAAGAGAATGTTGAAGGATTAAAACCATGGAACAAAAATGACTTTCCGCAGAAAGGTAAAAGACAAAGCACACTACCATGTATCACGGAAGTGAAGACAATAAGCAAGGAAAATGGGTGTTTCATCTGAGTCATCATGGCAGTGTGTGTAAAAGTCAGATCTGAATGGAAGTCCATTAGATGATTCATTGTATAGTTATACTTCTTGTAAAAAATGAAACCTGTTTTCTACAACCAAGTCCAAACTGTTTGGCTCAGAGACTTGGATAATGACCAGTTCGTATTATCTGAAAGTGATGACGTGGAGTTAGAAGTCAAGACTAATGTTTTAAATGTTCTTGACAAACTGGAAAAAATATTGATAAACTGTAGGGTGAAAGAATGGATTTCACTGGGGATGAGTACAGTGCTCCTGTGCTTAGGTAGGAATAATCAGTGTCGAAATAGAGTATGGGAAGCTGCTGTGGAGCAGCTCTGTAGAAAAGGATCTGATGTTTGTTGTAGGCTACAAGTTGTGCTGACACATTGGTATCATGCTTTTGAGTTTGTGAGAGTGAGGAAGAAGGAAGGAACTTCTGTTTCCTTTAAGACACACCAAGCAGTCCTGCTGCACAAGTTCTCTTTTGCTGTCTTAGTTGAAGTACTGCATCCAGCTTCAAAAAGAATGTTCAGAGGAAGATGAAGACTCCTAAGAATTTAAAGTAAATAATAAACATAAAAAATGTGTGCTATAAAAAGGTTGAAAGAGTTACAGTTATGTAGCCAAAAGAAGTTTGGGATAGGAGGAGGCTTGCTAACTATCTCAAATACATAGAAGGCCACTCAGTATTTTACAGTAAATGTAACAAATGTTTTGCCTTAGACATTTGTAGCTAGTGATTCAACTTATCTCTGAGAAAAACTTTCGTGTAGTTAAGGATAGTGGAGTATTAGAAAAGAACTTGCTGAAGCTGCTTCCGGACATGTAGGTGTTTAAAAACGAACCAGGCAAATTGGACAAACTGTTTTGGATCACAGATTCAGTAAGTAGCTCTGTTCTCCTATGGGAACAGAGTGTTGGACTAGATAGCCTTTGTGAGGCTCCTTTTCATTTTATCTTTCTACAGTTCTGTGAGAAGGATTACTGAACTTTCTGAAAGTGGGAGTGAAAGAAGTGAAGAAAATGAGAAGATCATAGGAATGCATGATGAATGGTGTCACTGAAGAGTTAATTCCTCTGTGAGAGAATGCCTAGAATAGAGCAAAGTGTACACCAAAGGAGTTAATAATATGTTAACTAAAGTTAGGTTAGATGTTCAGTAGCAGAGGTGTGTACATTAACATTTCTAGGAATTAGAGCTAGACTATGTAATAATATTCTAAATTAAGCTTTGGTCTGACACCCTATGCAATCTCTTTTGTTTTAATGAACCAGTTGCGGCAAGTTCTGGAACACTTGTCTCAGCAGAGCGAAAGCCAATATCATAAAATCCTGACAAGTCTTGCTGAAGTTGCTACAACTAATGGTCACAAACTACTTAGGTAAGTGTGAGAGATTTAATAATCTAAACCATCTGATGTTGGGCACATGCTGGAGTAAATGGATCTCACATCTAATTCTGTATAACAGGACCAGCTTAGATCACTGTCTTCACAACGGTTTCATTAGAGAAAGTTGGTATCCTCCTTGTATAGCTTCTAGGACTGGGAAGATTGAGTTGCAGAGAAGTGGATTTTTTTTTTTAAATTAGATTAACACAACTGTGTCAGCTTTAGAAAAGGAAGCTTTTTAGCCAGCCATCATTATTACTTCCCAGCCCCTCTTCTTTTTTCCTCACGACTTTTCTTCCTGCATGGTGTGTCTGAGAAGAATTTTGTGTTTTTTCAGACACTTGTACCATGTTTGCTGGCTCTGGTTGTCTTCCATGGTTACTAATATATGTATGAAAGCACCTGTATTGCACCAAAGCAAAAATAGCATCGAACAGTGCACTACCTCAGCAGTGCAAGTAGCAGTTAATTGAAGAAGCATGTAAAATAGGCAAGTGTGTTTTCCTAGTATGCTTTCCTAATTTTTGTGGCATCTGTTAAAGGCAGTTTGCGCAAAACACCTCATCTGTAATGTGATGGAACTTCAAATGTGTTTAGTGTAAATTAAACTGAGGATTTTGCATTTCTATTTGATTTATTACTGTTATTGCTTCATTATATATAGCAACATGCAGTATGGCTGTAGAAACAGACTTTAGAAACAGCTTGTACATGTCTCAGAATTTGAGCTGCTATGTGCTTCTGTAGTTGGTGAATGTGGATTGTCTAGCTCGGGCTGAAGGCAAGTTAGAAGCATTCTGTTGTATGGACTGGCGTTTCTGGAGATGCCTGTACTGAGGGTGTCCTGCTGGTTCTTACTGACCCACTTCTTTTTGGTATATTGTCACAAGGGATATGGAATTATCTTTCTATTCCAAGATGTAAATTTCAAAAACTGCCTTCAATTTGTGCTTCAACTAAGTATTTCTCAGTTGCTCTTAACATTAATGTAATGAAGCTGAAGGTACTACTTGGTTCATATAGACCTCTAAGCTAGGGCCTTTCTTGTCTCTCTTCCTTCCAGCAAATTGTATGAAACATGCAATCCACGTATTTAAACTTCTGACAGCATTACTCTTGTGTGACTGAGCCAATATCACTGGAGTATTAGTGTCCTGGACAGTAATCTACAGACCATTGCTGCTGGGTTTGTTTGTTGTTTAGTTCGGAATCATCTGAAGTAAATTTTTGTAATGCTTCTAGCAGGTAGCCTGGAGTGACTGTGTATGTGGACTGCTGCCTTAAACACCCACAGTGATCTTGTTAAATTAACTTTCCCTCCATTGCCCATTTCCTCTTTCCAAGAAATAACTGTAATAGTTTGGTCTTGCTGTTTAAGTGAGTCCTCTTCCCAGAGACTGAGAGATTTAAACTGAAATTTTCATGAAGAAAACACTTGCTGATGATAAACCTGAATTCAAATGTTTATTTTTGCCCAACTTCTTGAATTAGCATACTGTATTCATAGATTCTTTTGGTCTGTAAGCAAAGATTTTCTCCACACTAATTTTCAGCTGTGACCAGAACTTCTGGTAATGTAACTAAGGCCAATTAGTCAGGAAATTTATGTTATGAAGTTGAAAATTAAACTTTCTCATTCTTGTCATGTTTACCATTGTATTCCTTTCTTATCCAGATTTATTGAAAACTTCCCTGGTTTAAGTCAAAATCATGACAAGAATGTTGTGCTTTCTGTAGTAGTTGTGTAGTGGTTTAAGTAGGTGTATGGGTGTATTTTTTTTTATCAACACCTCACTGGCAGTCATTAAAATGTTATATTGTAAACAGTAAGTCTTTTGCTTTTACCCATGCTGTAGGGAAGCAAAGTTGTGATGAAGGTACTGTGATACTACAGTTGTCCTAAGCACTGTTCCAACAGTGTTATGCGTAACTAATGTTAGAAATTTTTAATGCTGTTTAAACTTGAGAGCTATGTTGTATGTATGATTCTATTGGGTATATTTCAGTGGGACCTTTAGGAGCATCTAGTTCCAACCCCCCTGCAGTGAGCAGGGACATTTTCCACTGGGTCAAGTTGCCCATGGTCTCATCCAACCTGACTCTGAACGCTTACAGGGTGGAACATCCATAACTTCTCTGGGCAGCCTATTCCAGTGCCTCACCACCCAAGAGGAAAGAGTTTTTTCCAAATATCTGACTTAAATCTCCCCTCTCTTAGTTTAAAGCCATTACCCTTGTCCAGTTGATATACTCCCCAATAAAGAGTCCCTCCCCATCTTTCCAGTAGGTCCCCTTTAAGTACTGGAAGGCTGTAATGAAGTCTCCCTGGAGCCTTCTCTTCTCCAGACTGAACACTGCCCTTCTTATGAGAAGGGCTTTGGCCCTCTGAGCATCTTTGTAGCCATCCTCTGGACTCACTCCAACAAGTCCACGTGCAGCTGATGTTGGGCCTGGATGCAGTACTCCAGATGGGTCTCACAAGGGGGGACAATCATCTCCCTTGCCCTGCTGACCACCCCTCTTTTGATGCAGCCCAGGGTACAGCTGGCTTTCTAGGCTGCAAGTGCGCATTGCTGGCTCACGTCAAGCTTTTCATCCACTAGCACCACCAAGTCCTTCTCCAAAGGGCTGCTCTCAGAACTGTGTAGGGTTCAGTAGAAGAAATTTTACTTTCTTGCCTTTTTTTTTTGTGTGTGTGTGTTCACGATTGATGAATTTTTACCTCTTGGGATTTAAAAAAAAAAAACAACAAAGTTTGAATAAGAGTATTCCGCTTGTGCACGAACTCGTGAGTGTCTCCAATTCTACACTGTGTTTGTGGTGAAGGAATTCTTATAGATTTCAGTGTTGGCCAGTTACTAAGGCATAAAACTTTATATATATTAAATAAATAAGTAAAAGCCCAATACTCTTATGTTGTGTCTTCTAGGTCACTTATTTTCTTTGAGTAAAACAGTGGCATTTATCATCCTCACCCCTTAGCTGATTAAGGTAATTTATGGACATTTAGGACAGGAGTTAGGTTATGGATGAGTTGTGGCAGTATATCTGATTAATCATTACAGTTTTACCATTGGATATGATCTCTTCTGGAATGAAAAATGCTTTCAACTGGTTAACCCAATTTGTTTCATACACTGAGATCTTTACTGTAATAAGCTGAATTTCTTGCCCATGACCAGTGCAGAAGATACAAGTTCAAATATCTTAGCGTTTAAAGACAAGGATTTTTTTCAGCGTGTATGTCAGACCCTAACATTAGATTGCTTACTCCTTAATATACTGCATTGTTTCATCTAGGAAAAGAAACTTAAATATTCAATTTTTTCCCCCCAGCTTGTCAAGTAATTATGAAGCTCAAATGAAGAGTCTCTTAAGGATCGTGAGGATATTTTGCCATGTCTTTCGCATTGGCCCATCCTCTCCCAGTAATGGAAATGACATGGGCTACAATGGAAATAAAACTCCAAGAAGTCAGGTGTTCAAGGTCAGAAAAGTATATGATGTTGTTAGGAAGATAGACGTTAAAGAGATGAATTTCACAAAGCATGCATTCATTAATCAGACATCTCATGAACAGGAAGTAAGTTTGGTTGATGTCCCTATCCCTTCTTAAGTTAAACCCGACTCTTTCCTTTTCCTTAGTTATTTTTTCCACTAGATTCATTTGAACACTGATGCACATTTCACCTTATTATTTATGTTTATTTCTTGTTTGATAATGATGTATTATTTATTGGATGTTAAAAATTTAGTTCTCTACTGGTTTTGGTAAACTTTGGTTTTATTTTTAATATTTTATTTAAGAATGTAGTGATCTCAACATGTGGTAATATTAAGCAATATAAAAGAGATTGTATTAATCTTGCTTCAAAATTAGGTATTCATGTTCAGTTTTTAATCTGTTCGTTGTTTTCCCTCTGATCATGAAATTTTTTCCCAAGTTATTCTTGAATGTTATTATTATATGCTTTAAAATGAACTATCCTTGCAAGGTTTTTGATTTATAACTGCTTTCAAAAATATGCTCTAGGCTCTGGCCATTTAGGTATTTAATTTCTAAAATTTTTTTTAATACTTGTTTGTGAGGAATCCAGTCAAAAATTGTAGCTTTACTTTCTCTAAATCAGTCTCTGTTTCCTGAATGCCACTCTGTCTGCATTGGGAGAATAACTGATAAGCTATTCAGAGCATCTAAAGAATAACAACTGAAGGATAGTCTTTTTCTTTTCTGCTTTTTCTTTCTCCTTCCATCCTCTTGATGGCATAGTTCATATCACCAAATTTAGATGCCATTGATTAAATGATGAGAATATTCCTTAACAATCCTGTTTCTTTCAGGTGTTCTAAAAATGGGGTATTCTGAAATTACTGCATTTTTTTGTGATCTGATATGTTTATCAGATTATTTCTAGTGAATTTTAAAGCAGAGCTATGTTAATAAGTTCATGAAAATGACACCAATTACTGCTATGTTTAGTTATTTAGTTATGATCATATTATCTAATGTGAACATGTTCTTTTTTTTTTTGTCTTTTTTTGCATATTTTATTGCAGCCACTAGAACTGCTCTGGCACTCTTTAGACGAATGGCTAGTTCTTATAGCCACAGAGCTGATGAAAAACAAAAGGGACTCTGCCAACATTACTTCTATTTTGTTGAAGCAAAAAGGACCAGATCACCAGGATGCTACTCCTACGCCTTCCTTTGCTGCTGCAGGAACAGAGAGCAGAAAAGAGTTATCCACTGACACAAGGGACTTGAAAACATATGAAGTTGCGGGGAAGCAGGAAGCTTATGCTGATTGCCAGGATGTTATCTCCATGACAGCAAACAGGCTAAGTGCTGTCATTCAAGCATTTTATATGTGCTGCTCCTGTCAGATGCCTCAGGGGTAAGGAGGATACTGTTCGTTAACTCAGCTATTACAATTTTAAAATCATATATACTTTATTGGAAGAGTGTTGGTGCTGACCAGATGATATTAATGGCAGTCAAGGGCATACTTCCTGATGCTTTCATTAGTTCAATTATTTGATTTTTTTTTTCCCTGCATTAATGACACCAAGTGGCACAGCAAATTTTACTTAATACTGTTGGTAACTGCATTGGGGCAGGTTTCATATCGACTGTCTCTTTTTAATCATGTGGGATACGTGCAGGGAATGTAGTTTTGATCTCTTGAAATTTAGCTGTTTCTGCTGTTGGTTCTTAGTGTGAAAATATCCCTAAGTTTAATGTGATTATCCTGCATCAACTATAATTGATCTCAGAAGAAATGCAGATTGTGTATGGAAATGACAGCTGGGGCAAGACTCATTTGGCTGTATTGCAGAAGTTTTCAAAAGAAGCCTTTCATCTCGAAATAACACTCACTTGGAATTCTGCCCCAGGTTAGCAAGTATTATTTTGTGTGGAACAGACTTGACATAACTTATGTAAATTAGATACCATCAGTGTCTGGTTTAAAACAAAGTGTGTCCACTGTAGCTGAGGTTTTAGTCTGTCCAAGCTTGCTTATATCCGTCAAGTGAACTTGCAAGGAAAAAATCCTTTGACTCTCCTGAGTGGAAGGTTAGGAAAGTATGGAGATTTGATCCAGGTCCCTGAGGTATCTTTAAGTGAGGTTCCTTCTGCATGATAACTCCTGATTATTCCCTACTGCTGGAAGGATTTTTCTTTCTATACAAACATAGTGGATTAAAAACTTTCAAGTCAGCCAGTACTGTTTGGTGTCACCTCTGTGGGCATTCTGGAAGATGCTCTGAGGATCAACACTTTCAACAAATCCCTTTGGCTTTTAAATTTGCTTCACCCTGAATAAGAAACTGCTTCTAAGCCATTACCATTGAAATCTTCATCAAAACTCACTAAGATACAGTGGTAATAAAGTCTATTTATGACAGCTAAATGAAGAGCAGAAATATTTATAGAAATGAATAAGTACACCTTTTTTCCCTTTGATTTACATCTATACCAAGATTAAAGTTGAGGCTGTCTGTATCCTGCTGAGTTGCCTGTGGACCTTGCCCAATGCTTCTTTTCCTCTGCCTGCTTTATGCTGGGATTGGGGAAAAAAGCTTGTGGATAGTTTGTAGATTGGAGAATTATCATAGAAACTAGGAGAGTGAGAACTGTTTCAGTGATTTGTTGGTAACTTGGAGAATTTGGGATGCAGAAAAGTAAGGCAGCTCACACCTGAATTCTCTTTTTTTTTTTTTTTTTAAAATTTCTCAGAAGTTTGTAGAGAAATGTAAAAATGTGACATTTATTCTTCTTTACTAGAATTTTCGTAGCAGTGGGAATAAATGGTGTCAGTCTTGCTACCATCTTCCAATACCATTTGAAATTCCAACAAATGACATTTTCAGACAAAGCAATTTAAAATGGCTCTAATTTTAGATTTGAGTGTCTTTTATGTTTAATGAAGGAAAGTAAACAGAGCTCATAGTTTTCCATTGTTTTTAATGTTCATACAATAAAAGATGGCGTTTCATGCTTTAATGGAAAATTATCTGGTAATGAATTACTGAGTGGAAAGAGAGGATTAGCACTTGAGCTCTAAAAACATTTGAAGCATTAAGGTTATTTTCATTTGCTTGTTGTGATTAATTTTCTTCTGTGAATGATAATATTGAATCTAGCCATTCTTTGTCAAAATACTGAAATACATTGTTACAAGTTTTCAGCATCAAAACTGAAGAGTTCATAGAGATTTTATAAATTACATCTAAATGTGTAAATTGCCTTAGAATCTGTAACGAGAAGACTGTCTTATAGTTGTTCAGTAGTCTCAGACCATATCTCAGACCAGAAGTAGTGTTTTTAAAATGTTCATACTCTGCGTGGAAGATTTTGTTTGCTAGTTTGATTTCTGTAAGGACAACGGAAAGGACGTGGTGAAATTTTAATGAACAAGAGAGGGAAAGAAAGTAGCTCAGTTTTATATAAAAATGGGCAGCTCTGTTACGTAAACTGATGTTGGGGGCATTGTTATATTCAGACTTCTGTTGCTGGAAATCTGTTATTTTCAACTTGTTTGTGGTAGTTAATTTTCTTAATAACTTGGAATTCTAGTAATTTTTCAGAGATCTTTTAGGGTTATTGTCCTTGACTTTTTAAAAGCACTATTTTTCACTACCTTTCTTGGATACTGGGTGTTTTAAGACTATTTTATCCTCAATTGCAAATATTGTTCTTGTAGAAACTTAAGGACTCAATAAGTATTTCTTCTTGAGAAGCCCACAACACAGATGTAAACAAGTTTGCACCCACATAAATCCCATGTAAATTACTCTCATGTTCTCTGAAGATATGCAGGAGAAGAAATAAAATTCCATGCTAATGTACAAGACGCTTGCATGGCAAGTAATTTTGTCTGTTTAAGAAGCTATTAGGTTTCACTTTGCCCCGTTATTAATGAGTTCACTGTTTGTAATATTATTTTTTCATAACTCCCTTCCTCACTACAATTTACAAAGTGTGTGGTGGGAGTTTTACCTAATGAACAAGCATATAGAACAATGTGAATATATTGTGTATACAATAATAGTCCTTCTGTGTATGTATTTCCATTGTATTGAAAGCTGGGAGAATTCAACAGAGAAATGAGTGTCTTCATATACTTCAATGCTGCTGAGTGTTTTGTTTAACGATTGAGTTGTTAAAAAACAACAGTTTTTATTTGTGTAACGTTGTATTAAAAAATAGAATGCTATAACATATGTAATTCAAATTCTTTTCTGTTTCATTAAATCTTATGATTTTCTTTGAACAGGATGACGTCACCTCGTTTTATAGAATTTGTTTGTAAACACGACGATGTCCTTAAGTGTTTTGTTAACCGGTAAGCTTCAAGGAATGTGTAGTTCCTAATTTGTTTATTTTTTGTCCAATATGGCCCAACCTCATATGCTTTTTCTTCTTATGGAATTGTGTTTTGACATTATTGTTTTGACATATGAAGCATACACACTCTTGGTCCTTCCAAACACGCTTTGGTCCTTCCAAATTTGGGAGAATGCATATTAATGATTCAGAGATCAGGCTTTAATTTGTGAACAAAATCTTTCTCACAGAGCAACAGAGTAATTTTCTCAACATGAGAAAAGTTATTGCCTCCTCTGTTTTTCCAAGCCTACTCTTCCGAGGTGAATGCCAACTTTCATGCTTACTGAAATGTGTTATATGTAGTGACTTCTAGTCACTATCTTAGTACATTTGGTTGTTCTTAGTGTTTTTCAGTGTTTTTCAGACACTGTCCAACTTAAAACTGTGTCTTCTCCTTGAAGAGCCGCTTGTATTCTCTATGTATAAAGGATGAGGTGGCTTAAGTCATTCGGAAATGAGCATTAATGAAAATGTTAGAAAAAAGAAGGGTCTGTTGGAATTGTTCTATAGGGGTAATTGCATTGGCTCTTTAAGTAGCCTTAACGTGTCATGAAGCATTATTATTAGATCTCTGACTAGCAGACTTCTAACCCAAAGTATTTTTCTTTCAGGAATCCCAAAATCATTTTTGATCACTTTCATTTCCTTCTTGAGTGTCCTGAACTTATGTCCAGATTTATGCACATCATAAAGGCTCAGGTAAGTTTCAAGAGATGTTTTGCTACAATTTCTATGAGTATGAGAGTTGGTTTTTTTGCTTGTTTATTTTTAAAATCCACTGGGGGAGGATAGATGAATTAAGTGTGTCCTCCAGTGCTTCTGAATCTGAGATACTCTAAGATGAGTTAAACAGGAAAAAAAAAAACAGAGGATGAATACACCATTATTAGTTGATTTTGCCATAGTTACTTAGTGGGAGCTTCTTCAGTGAAACTTCATGTTGTAATTTTACCCTTTGCACAGTTTCCTCCCGTTTCGTAAACTGTAGGTGAGTGTGGTGTTTTTTTTTTTGTTTGTTTTTCAAAGTAAAATCCTGATGTCTTGTATAACCTAAACTCACTTCATGGTCTTATGTGGGATGTGAATTCTAGGCCAAAAAGCTACTCTACAGAAAACTACTGCAGCTAAGTGGAAAAAGTAGCAAGCAAACTTCAGTATGAAAGTCTGATTTATGCAGCACACTCACATTTTTACATTGTTGCCCTTTCCTCATCCCAAAATACTTCATAGGTTATTAAGATAGTACTGAGTAACTCAGCTCATCTCAAAATGAATCAATAGTGTGCATAACCATTTTCACAGAATTGCAGACCAGTTGAGATTTGACAGAACCTCTTGGTCCATCTGTCCAAACCCCAGCTCGAGCAGGGACACCCAAAGCAGAGTGCCCAGCCCCATGTTCAGGTGGCTTTTGAAGATCTCCAGGAGAGTCCACTACCTCTGTGGGCAGCCTATGTCAGTGCTCCATCACCTGTACAGTAAAGAAGAACTGCCTGATGTTTAGATGGAACAATGTTTCCTCATCATGCTTGTGAAGAAGGAATTATCTAGTTGAATGCATCTATGTAATGTTGTTTACCTTTTGTCTTGTAGCCATTTAAAGATCGTTGTGAATGGTTCTATGAACATCTGCATTCAGGGCAACCAGATTCAGACATGGTGCACAGACCTGTCAATGAAAATGACATCCTTCTGGTTCACAGAGGTATTATTTTAAACAGAATTGGGTGTCTCTGAGATACATGAAAATAAGATGAATTAATGCTTAAAATTAATTGATGCTTTATATTTAGATTCTATTTTTAGGAGTAGCTGTGAAGTTGTCTCTAAAGCAAATTGTGCAAAACTAAAGCAAGGGATTGCTGTGCGATTTCACGGAGAAGAAGGCATGGTGGGTAAAATTGAATGGTTTTCCTTTTTGCTATATATAGAAAAACTAATCCTGTTTTTCATGAGTATTGTTTAGAATTATTTTAAATAACTTTTGTACCTTTGTTAAGAAATATGCAGTTACCTACCTTAACTGGCAGTAAAAGCCCTAGGTACTAATATATTTTATTCTTTTGACATGCAGGGACAGGGTGTGGTGCGTGAGTGGTTTGATATCTTATCCAGTGAAATAGTTAACCCAGATTATGCCTTATTTACCCAGTCAGCTGATGGTATGTCTCTGCTTTTTTTTTGTTGCTTAATTTTAGGATACCTTTTATGAAAGCATTTTTATCATGAGAGTCACTTAATTGATTGCAGATTGTAAGATAGTTACTTATTAAAAGTGAAACTGACAGAATTATATTTGTATGTAGATAAGTGTTCTGTCCAACATATATTTTTAAAACTACAAATGAATTCTTTTTAATTTAAAGTTTCCTTTATTTTTTTCCTCTTTTGTAATTGTTGGTTTTAATGAAAACAAGCTATTTAATGATTCCATTCTATTTCTGTCTGGTATTAGAGGAACATAATGCTTGACAGCAGTACAGAAAGTGTTTCCCTTTTTTCTGCAGCTTTAAGGGAGCTGTAGAGATAAGATATTCCTTCATTTCTCTTTAGAAAACCACAAAGTCAAGCAGTTCACTTTTGTGGTAAAACGATCTGTTGGTCTCCATGGGTCTACCTTATATTTGACTTTTTGTGTTTTAGGTGCTTCATACACAGCAAATCTTCATCAATAAAAGATTTCACATCAACAGCAGTATTAAATGTTTTGCCCTCTAACTTAAAAAGTGTTAGGAAGTGGCAAGGATATCAGTCAACAGCTGAAGTGTAGATCAGTTTCTTTAAAAGGACAAGTTCAAGGATGTCTGTGTGAGATGGTCTCTTCCAAGAAGACCAAGACTGGATTGCTGGCTGTCTGCATCTGACTGGATCCAGATGAAAGGAAATTAATATATTCTGATCTTTCCCGTGAACTTGTTCACAAGTTTGTAGATGCATGGCCCATGAGAGTGAGCAAAGATGCAGGTAGAAATGGAAGACCAAGTTCAGCAGATCGTGCTTACCCTTGTGTTAATGATAATTATTTCAGGGTGCTGCCTTGGAGAGTGGTTAGGCAGTATCATTGTAGTAATATGATGTCATTACATTGTAATACATTTCTTTCTTATGTCTTTCTGACATGAACAGAAAAAAAACAGCTTTCCAGAACTCCAAAATAAATCTTTGTTTTCAAATGGTTAGTGTGTTTGACAGATATGAAATTCACTTAAAGTAAATATATAGGTAAAGTCATGAAATCCAATTATGTTCTTATTTTATAGGAACAACCTTCCAGCCAAACAGCAACTCTTCTGTAAATCCAGATCATTTGAACTACTTCCGCTTTGCAGGCCAGATCCTGGGACTAGCTCTGAATCACAGGCAGCTGGTGAACATTTACTTCACAAGATCATTCTACAAACATATTCTTGGTACGGTTTTATTAAAATCCTATTTATTACTCATAACAATTGTCTGAACAGTAAATTTCTTCCTTTTTATTTTGTGTGTTTGAAAGTGCAAACAATCTTGCTAATCTTCTGTGTATATCAAAAATACAGCATGATATGGCAGTGATTACTGTTTTGAACTGAGTCTGCCTTATGAACTGCCACATCACGCAGAATGTCCTTTCTTCTGAAGTGCTATTCCTTAGTCTTTTTTGGAAGTATAAGATAGCTCATTGTTTTACTTTTCCTCAAGAACGTGGATAGAGAGTCTTACTTTTCCTCAAGAACCACTCCTTACTTCAAGCCCTAGCAAAGCATTCAAAGGGATTGTCTAGATATCATTCTGATTTTCTACAATCAGTCTGTTCATCTGCAGTCTTTTTGTGATGATTGCTGAATCTGGGATAGATTGTCTCTTAACTTCAGATTTACTGTTTCTTTTTCCTAAAAGTGTGTGGGGAACGCTGTTGCACTCTCATGATGCAGTGGTCTTTCTTAAGATCTTCTTGCATGAGAATAGGGTTAACTTTTGCTTCTCTCCCTCAGATCTGTTTTATGCTATGTGACTGTGACTGTGTACTGGGCAAGAAGTAATGGAGGGCACCAAGTCTGAAGCAGCACCAAATTGGCAATGCCGCATCAGACTTTCATAGTAATTGTTCTTTCACATGATAAGAGGGTTCTGAAATAGGCATTTCTTTGTATGGCACAATATGATGCTGACTTAAGGATTGGCCTCTCATCAAGAGATTCCTCTATGAGCAGAAGAATGACACAGGATATTCTCCATGTGTTGTATTCAGAAATGGGAATCATTTTAATGCTATTTGCTCACATGCTTTGAGAATAGTCAGGTCTTGTGACCTCTGTTGGAGATGACTGCTGATTAATTTGGTTCTTTTCCAGTTTGAATTGTGATTATGTACTAAGTTTGCTGGTTTCTGAATTGACAGGATGACTTGGTGGTTTGTTTTGTCTTTGTTTTTTTTTTCCTCCATTTTGCAATAGTAACCTGTTTTTATAGTCTGAATTTAAAGATGTCTGCCACTTCTGAAGTTTGTCTAGAGTTTGTCTCAAGTTCACCAGACTTGTTCTTTTGCTGCTTACCCATGCTGCAGAATGTTTTTCCTGAAGTGAGTAATTAGTGCGGTATGTAAACCAGCTGTTGGCAATGGAAGGGAAAGGCAGCATCTCTTTTAACAAAGCATCTCTCTATTCAAAAACTAAACAGCAGTGAATAGCCTCTGTTAAGATCTCACCAGTACCTCTTCATAAGGTCTTGTTATACTGTTGAACTGACACCCTGTAACTCCTCAGAGGTTTGACACATTCAGCTCATTTAAGTTCAAAAGGTTCACAGGTTTTTGTCACCTCTTGTTACTTTCTGAACACAGTAAAATGGAAAAATTATACCTGTTTCCCAAAGTAATTGTTTTTTCTGCACTAGAGTGGCTTATTCAAACCAGATTTCTAAGGCGCTTCCCTCAGCTTTGTGAGTCTCTCACTTAAGGAACCTGAGATGCACACCAGCAGATGCTCCTTAGGGGTTTTTGTTTTATTTTATTTTTGTTTCAAGTTTAGCTATGGTTTATGCTCACTGTTGTTCATGCCAAATACAAGTTTCCAGGTTACAGACGTAGTAGAGGTTCCATTCAGCTACTTGGGGGCCATAAAGAATGGAGTATTAAATATCCTCTTGAAGCCTGAGACCATTTTCATTCTTCTGGTTTCTTACCTCGCACTAAGATCCTTGTTTTTTCTTGCCTTTTCTGTTGACGGCACACTGTAGTGTGCCAAGACCTTCTGTATCTGAGGAATAGTGTGAACCTCTTTCAAAGGAACTCTACTGTTTAGTCAGCAGACATGAAGTGGAAGTGCCATAAGTAGAAGCTGAAACCTGTGAGAACAAATGAGGCTAGTTTCTTTGAGATTCAGGTGGGCTCATCACCTTTTTACACTATGATGAGAACTTTCTGCACCAATATCTGGTAGGCAAGGAGGGATCTCCTGCGCTGGTGATAACACAGCTAAAACATGGTTTATAATGTGTTAGATTCCTGGCTGACATTACTTTTATTTGTGCTTTTAAACTTTACTTCATTTTTCTTTTTGTTTATCAGTGTACTCTATTACAGATGTAGAACTAAGGCAGGAATACAGATAGAAATTACTAAGGTCTCTTAGGTTGTTTTTTTTCCCTCAAACTGTCTGTCTGCTGCTTAAACAGGGAAAGAGAAGATACTATCTCTCTTGCTGTTATCCAGTTATTTTATAGTTTTTCTAAGGAGACAGTTTTCTATTTGGAAAAGGAAACTTCCAGCTCCAGCCTACAAAGACATTTCAGCACTATTCAGACCTTCCAGTGAAATACTGTAAAGAGATATTTGAATTTACTTGTTTGTAGAAGCTGTTAACCTTTGAATTGTCTTATTGTCTGGGCTGCTGCTCCTGCAGTCTATAGCATGTTAAAACTTCTACTAACAGAACGTTCATGTGGCACCTTAAAAATGCACAAGAAGACTGTGAAGCAGAAGACATATTTCCCTGTAATTAGTTTTCCTCCCTACAGCTATTAACACTTATACCCTCTTCCTCTTTTCCAGATATTTATTTTGACAGTTATCTAAATTATTTGTCTTCGTAAAGTCACTCAGATTTGCTTTCTTATGCAACGAAGAGGTAGTTTTTCTGTGCAAACTCACGCACCTTGTTCTGGACATGTTTGCTCAAACTTGTTTTCAAGTGCCATGTCTGTGAAGGGGATAAGAAATAAGCAGTTTCCATACTTGGAAACCAAACTTCTAGTACCTCAGCGTGTATCTCAGTGCTTCTGAATTACCTGAAGTTCAGTTTCAAAATGTGAAATTTCTGTAAATCATTTTTTTTCAACTCAGTAGTAGAACTCATAACAAAAGATGAAAAAGAGAACTGAAGAGTAAAAGAATACCTTTTTGTATTTTGAAAATTCATGTTTTCTTTTTTCAGTTATAAATCCTTTTTCTGGGGGAATAGATACTATACAGGAAAAAAATAGATTTGGGTTTCTAAAAGTTACATAGAAAACTTTTACAGAGCTTCTTTTTATTTTTTAGATCACTTATTTAACCTTGTATATTCTGTATTGTTAGATGCTTCTACTGAAATCCACAAGCCATCTAAAATTGTGCAAACTGTTGTTGCTGAAGTGGTGTGCCATTTGCTTCTCTGGGGAAAAAAAACATCCAGAGGAAACTCTAATGCTTTTAAAATGTTTTAAGTACAGTTATGCTGTAGTTTAATAATGGTGAATCCCTTTTTCTACTTTTTTTTGTTGCAGCATTATTCTGTTTCCTCTCTAGAGGGCAATCTTCTACTATATATATAAAATTAGAACCTTTTTTACCTTGCTGTATTTATTTGGGTGGCTTTATCTTTATTTTTCTTTTTAGGTATACCTGTGAATTATCAGGATGTAGCATCTATTGATCCAGAGTATGCAAAGAACTTGCAGTGGATTTTAGATAATGATATCAGTGATCTGGGTTTAGAGCTGACCTTTTCTGTTGAGACTGATGTATTTGGAG
This sequence comes from Aquila spilogaster, assembly GCA_024606505.1. NCBI lineage: Eukaryota > Metazoa > Chordata > Aves > Accipitriformes > Accipitridae > Aquila > Aquila spilogaster. The sequence goes on from JANHGO010000042.1 coordinate 81,152,217, forward strand.
CAATGGAAGAAGTGCCATTAAAGCCTGGGGGTGCAAGTATACTTGTTACACAGGAAAACAAGGTGAGTATACAGATTTATTCAGGGGCTGGCAATATAAGAAAAAACAATTTAACTCACTGTCTGAAAAACTCAATTTTTTGAAGAAAGTACACAAAATGAAAAGTTACTGGCACTTTTCCCTTTCTTTTTCTAGCTTAATGTGTTACTGAAGTAGTACTATTAAATGTGTCTATTAGGTGTTCAGCTTTGATGTTCTTCTTTCTGTCAGAACTTCTGGAAGAAAAACGAAGTGTTTATTTTAAAAGTTACAGATATTGATAACGTTAAATCATGACTGAATGCCAGGAGAGTAGAACAATAGCAATTATTAAAAAAGTAAAACTGTAGGTAGGGCAGCTTATGGCCCTAGATTGCCATGTAGTAATATACAGTATTATTGGTAACATAAAAAGCTGCAGGAAGCTTTTCAGCCATTTGCAATTCACTCACTATGTAGTTGTATCAGTAGGTTTAATTTACTTATTTTTATATCATTTACTCTTTTGATCCTCATTGTCTTTGCGTTTTGGCTTTCATTTGTGCTGATCTAGTCTAACCTGCTTTGTGCATATGCAGTATTCATTCAGTTCCACCGCTAGCACAGACAGCTGTTGTAATAGTAAATGACCACTTGGTGTCAGCATTTGCTCTCACAAAATTTTAGTTTCTGTTGGTGCAGTTGGCACCGAATTCTTGTATGCTTAATCCTCATTTTCATTAAGGCAGAGTGCCATTGCAATAACTGGAGTATGTATTATTAGCCTGATTCTGCCCGTCTCCTGCAATATAGTCATTCATGAATACGGACAATAAAACAAGTCTGATTGTGAAGTGAGTGGGTGATTAATTTCTTTATTATTATCAGAGAATGCAAATATATAGATTCTTGTTTTTAGGTGGTCTTGCTTTCTGTGTATAAAACAGATCTGATGATGAAATGAATTGTTTTTTTTTTTTTTTTTTTTTTTAAGCAACCATTTAGAAAGCATTTTGCAGTTACCAGTTAGCATGAAATGAGAAGTTTGCCCACATGAGGATTTCCTCTGCCATTAATAGCCATTGTTCTATTAACTTGTGACTTGGGGCACAGTCTGAAAAAGGTGCTTGAATATGCATGGAACAGATGCACTCATGCCAGCTCATCAGCCTTCCTCAGTGCTGACGGGAGGGGATTGGAGTTTGTGTAGCTTTTATTTGAAGGGTGGGAAGAAACAGCTAACTGCTATAGTAGCTTTAAAACTGTTGTTCATTGATTTTTGAATTTGGAGGCTGCAAAATGTAAAGTCAACATACATCTATAAGAGGGCAATGTCTCCTGTTTATTTCTGATTTTGACAACAGTGAACCAGGCTGTTGAAAATTGTAGAACTGTGTTTTAGTGCGGTTTAGTACTGTTTGGGTTTTTTTCCAATTTCTTTAACATGACATGATTTTGCAGTATGTTTTAGCTTAACAGCTCTAGCAGGTTAAACAGAAAAGAGTGTACTCTAATTTATGCAGCATCTTTTTTTTTTTCCTGCAACAGATACCTTTTTTTTTCTGCCTTTACCTGAGGAATAAAAGATTTTTGCTTAAAAATCATTGTATTTGCCATACCTCTGGGAGAAGGAAAATCAGCTTCTGAAAGAATTTGCTGTGTCTGCACGCTAGCAGATTACCTGTTTGAAGATAACATATTTTGAAATGAAATGGAGTGAATCTTTATTCCTTAAAAACCAAACCAACAAACCCTCCAAAACCCAAACAAAAACAAACAGGCAAAAAACAAACAAGCCCACAGAAACCATCCGAACAATCCAGTTTCCTCTTACAGAAAAGCAAAAAGAAAAAAATGAAAAAGTCCTTTAGAGGAGTAGTAGTTCTAGCTGCGTAGCTGTTTGTAAAAAGATGTTTTCTTTGAGCAAATTCTCTTTTTACCTCAATTGTATAATAGGTGAATGGTTGTAGGATCATACGATGTAAATGTTCCAGTCTTGCAATTTGGCTGTCTGTATAGCTCCAACTAAAGTCTCTGTTATAGTAGTGGTTCAGCTGCCTTTTATGATGATAATGGGGAGACCTCAATGGGAGAAGTCTTGCTCTTTCCCGTTTCCTTGGCATGCAGTTTTCTTCATTCTTTGCTGTGTACATTCTTGTAGATTTCTACTTACTTTTAGGAAAAATGAGAGATAAAGTTTGACCATATGCTGTTTCAAAAAGTAGTCCAAGTCATATTTCTTTCTCTGTCTTTGGGACCTGTCTGTCTGTGACCTAGCCCGGCTGTCTGGCAATAAAAAACCACACAAATTTTTCAAACAGCTTTAGAATGTGGCTGCCGCCTAAACCTGAACATCATAATGGACGTTGATCCTTGTCTCACCCCAGTGTATTGGGTTGTGAAATCAGAAAAGTATCATCTTTGCTTGCTTTGCCTCAAAGGAAAATACAGTACAAGCCCTTACCTCAGGTAGACTTCTCCATTATGTTTGTGATGAGCAACTCTCTGAATGAAGAATGTGTTGGTTGTACCTTTTATGCACTATGTAGGACTGCGTCCAAAATTATGAAGATTTTTCTTTTTTTTGTAATGTGCTCCTAAGGCTTCGGAGAGGGAATAAAATGCAAATTAAGTGAACAGAGGCAAAAACAAATCGAGCATTTTTTGCTGGCATACATTATGTAAATGTGGTAGGACAGGTCTCTCAGCATGCACCAGTTCTTATAGTCAATATGCTATGCTGATCCAAGCTGTTTAAAGATTTCTTGTTATACCTAAAGCACAGTAACTTTTCTTTCATAATGGAAGTGTTTAATGTAAATATATTTGTAATGCAGAAAATAAGTACTTATGTACATCATATTTTTTCTAATGGATTTCTTCAAACTTAGATTGTGAAATTTTCTCTCTACTACCCTGTTTTCTGAATAGCCTAACAAGTAACAGCATTTTTGCTCATTGAAGAACAATGTTAACATTACTTTTAATCCTGTTATTGCTAAAGCTTCTTATTTCTTCCCAGAGCTCATAAAAGTTGTTGCAGAGGCTAACTCTTTCTCTACTGCAGTTAATTTCCTTTGGCTACTCATCTAATTCATTAGAAAGAAGAGCTGTTTTCAGTTCCACTGATACTAAAAACAACATAGGGAAATAACTAGATTGAAACTAGATTTTTGCTAACAGCTCTGCAGCTGAAGACATGCTTAGGTACGTCTTCAGAGCTCTTTACAAATTAATTGTCCTCTTACTCTATTATAATGGTAGCAATGCATTTAAAAATATCTTCTGTCTGTGAGGCAAGTGACTGAAGTGACTGAACTATGTACTTCTGTGCATGAAGGAGCTGCCTTTGAAAAATACTTTGTTTCACGCTTTGTTCGCCTTCTTTTTTTTTTTTTTTAAGAGGAGGAGAGACAGATTACTTTGTTTTTGTGCAGGTTCAAAACCTCAGTGTTACATTAATGATTTTTTTAAATTAAAAATCTATGTTGCATTTTTGTAAGGTTGTTGTCTTGAAGCAAGATGATGGTTGAGATGGTTAAATTGGGAGGTGTATTTTATGATTTTGTTACTAGAAATCACAATTAGGAAGTAAAAGCATTACTTTGAAACCATATACTTTAAATAATCCAGAAATAGATTTCTATTTGAGAACAAATTTTCTTTTCTCGAATACTTTATTAGACTTGCATTGTTTTGTCAGGTTAAATGAGAGGTGTTTGCACAGCTTTAATGCAGGCACTTTTAAATCCGTCTCTTTCTTAAAAACCTTCCTTTAGCTGCCTCCTAGGCTTTTGTGTTTTCAACAAAAGCAGAGTTCTGGAGAATTCCTTTTCTAACTGAAATCTTTTAAAGAGGACAGAGCCCTCAAATCTCTAAAGTATGCAAAATATTGTATTGTCTGTTTGCATGTTTATGGTATAAATACTGTTGTTTTTCTTCCTTTTAACAATTGAGACAGCTTTTGAGACTATTTAAAAAAAGAAGTTATTAATACAACAAAGTTTGCAGGGGTTAGACTGACAGAGACACAAGGAAAGCAAGCAAGCTTTTTTGACTCACAGATATTGCTTCAGAATGTTACCTTTTTTTCTGAGTTATGTCACTTGGCTTAACTGTGCAACAACACACATCAGTGGTGGCTGTATTATTAGATGCAGGCATGACAAACCAAGTCTTACTTCTGTAGTCTTGCTTTAGGTCCATCTTGACTGCCTGCTGCTATTATTTGAACTATTGTGTTTGGGAGTTGTCTTTGGCAGAAGGAAGGAAGGGGTAAAACAGAAAGGACTCTCAACTCTAACTGATCATCTGAGTTATCTTGGGTTGCTTCAGTGTGTGGAGAGTGCATAGGGGACTCTTAGTGCCTTAACAGAAGATGAAATTTGTAATATTTGGAGGACTGCATTTATGTAAATGTGTATGCGTGATCAGTATGTATTTTTGCTACAGTATGTCTTAACTTTATTTTCTTTTTTGCAGGCTGAGTATGTCCAGCTTGTCACTGAACTTAGAATGACAAGAGCCATTCAACCTCAGATAAATGCCTTTTTACAGGGCTTCCATATGTTCATTCCACCATCTTTGATTCAACTTTTTGATGAATATGAACTGGTAAGCAGAGATGCCTGTACTGTTGGTCAAAGACTTTGCATTACCAAGGAAGGGTGCTGAACAATGGTGTAGAGGCAGAGCCCAGAAAATACATATTTTGTATCTTTCATTTCAGTCCTTTCATTTGCACCTATCAGTGAGGATCTCATTCTGAGTATTCCTGTTTATCCTACTTACTCAGCTTCACAGGAAAATGCTAGTGATAAATGTACTGTGAGAACTGTTGTCCATATGTATATATATATTGTTCTGGAGGACAGAATTACTTTAAAAGTCATGAGATGCTGTGTACTGTCTTCACTTTTTTGAGTTTCAGAATCAAATCAGAGTAAGTTTTTTAGGGTAGTTCGTTTTTCTGTAACTAAGATATCTCAAGTTTTGTTGCAAGTCATGGTAAAACTCAGAGCTTTTATTTTCAGGTTCTTTCATCATAATTTTCATCTCTTGATGTAGTATGCTTAAATTGGACAGAATGTGTACAGCTGCCTGATTTCAAGAATCTTTTGATAGTAAAACTTAGTAATTACTAACAGAAGATTCTGTAAGGGTGAAACTAAGCAGAAAAAGCACTGCAATCTTTTTTTATTTATTTTAAAGCATTACCTTTTAGAATAGCATAAACACTTGAAGTTAATGGTTAGTCATGACTAACGAAAAGCTGTGTGCTTCTTCTGAAGGAGCTTTTGTTGTCTGGTATGCCGGAAATTGATGTGAATGATTGGTTAAAAAATACAGAATATACCAGTGGCTATGAGAGAGGAGACCAAGTAATCCAGGTACAATTATTTTTTTGAATAATAATGATTGTTGTATTTTAATCCACAAGAAAGATTTTTTTTTTCTGTTTCTGTGTGTGTGTGTTTTCATGGAAGCCTATTTTGGTTAAAGTTTGTGGAGCTTTTTTATACTATATTAAGTGACTTAGTTATGTATTAATTTGATGTGAAAATTGCTGTAATTCAAGATAGAAACAATTTATTGTTTTACCATTTTCTTTTCAAATGCTGGAAGTATTTGATGAAAAATACAGACTAACTTATTTCTTCTTTAGTGGTTCTGGGATGTTGTGGAAGAACTAACTCAGGAAGAGAGAGTACTACTATTACAGTTTGTTACTGGCAGGTGAGAAACTCTATGAAATAAGTCAATAGACTTCAGATTACATACCTAGAAACTGCTGTGAATATTTTGGTGTTCCATGTGTTTATCAAAATAGACAAAATGTGTGTTAGTACTTCTGATACCTATATTGCCAGTTAAATGGATAATTACTCATTCATTATACTTGACTAGTTTACAGGAGGCCTCATAGAATCATAGAATTGCTCAGATGGAAAAGGCCTTCAAGATCATCAAGTCCAACCTCAACCTAACCATACTACCCTAACTCTAACAACCCACTGCTAAATCATGTCCCTG
>JANHGO010000042.1:81158367-81177769 GCA_024606505.1 Aquila spilogaster
AGATCAACTCTTAACTTCGGATTTACTGTTTCTCTTCCCTGAAAGTGTTCAGGGAACACTGTTGCAGTTTGGTGGTGGTGCAGGCTCAGTCATCTTTGTCAAGATCTTGTTGACAAAGGGATGCATTTTACTTCTCTCTCTCAGTACCTTTTTCTGCTGCAGGAGAGTGACTGTGTACTGGGCAAGAGGCAATGGAGGACAGCCAATCTGAAGCAGTACCATGTTGGCAATGCATTGGGATTCCCTAGTCATTGATCTTCACATAGGAAAGCAGTTCCAGAGTAGACATATCTTTGTGTGGCACTAACTTAAGGGTCGGTCTCTGACATCAAGAGATTCCTCTGTGTGAGCAGAAGAATGATGCTCACAGGCTAATCTCCATGTGATGTATTCACAAATGAGAAAAACCTATTTTTCTGCCATTCAGTGACACCTTGAGAATAGTCAAGTGTTGCTCTTGTCACCTCTTTTGGAAATGACTAATAAGGAATTTGGATTCTTTTCTAGTTTGACTCATTACATATTGGATTTGTTGGTTTCTGAATTGACAAGGTTACATATTGTTTACTCTTTTTTTTCTTCTTTTTTTTCATTTTGCTAGGGTGACTATTGCAAACCAAACAGCAGTGAGTAGTCTGTTAATATGATCTCACCAGTGCCTCTTAGTAAGGTCTTGTCATTCTGTTGAACAGGCATCCTTTAACTCTCTAGATGTTTGTGCACATTCAACTTCTTTAAGTTCAAAAGGTTCACAGGTTTCTTATTGCTTCTTGTTACTTATCAGACACAGAGAACTGGAAAAATTATACCTCCACTTCCCAAAGTAGTTGCTTTTTCTGCCTCACAGTAGTTTATTTAAACCTTTTCATGGCCTTTTCCCTCAGCTTTTTGCATCTCTTCTTTTTTTGCTTAAGGTATCTGAGTTGCACAGCAGCATATGCTCCTGAGGGGTTTTTGTTTTATTTTTGTTTCAGGTTCAACTATGGGTTATGCTAACTGTTGTTCATGCCAAATACAAGTTAACAGGTTACAGGCATAGAGATTCCCTTCAGCTACTTGTCAGGCCTTGAGTAATGGAGTATGAAATTTTTCAAAGCCTGAGACTATTTCCATTCCTTTGGTTTCTCACCTTGCACTGAGATCCTTGTTTTCTGTAGCCTTTCCTGTTGATGGCACTGAATCCACCGGTTGTGTGGTAAGACCTCCTGTATCTGAGGAACAGTGTGGACCTCTTTCAAAGATCTCTTCTCTTTAGTTAACAGACGTGATGTGGAAGTACCTTAATTAGAAGCCGAAACCTGTATGAACAAATGTAGCTACTTTTTTGAGACTCAGGTGGGTGCATCAGCTTTTTTCACTGTGATGAATTGAGATCTTTCTGCAACAATATGTGGAAGGCAAGGAAAGATCACCAACTTCAGTGATGACCCAGCTAACATATAACTAATGTGCTTTATAAGATGTTAGATATGCAGCTTGCGTGATTTTTTTTGTGTGTGTGAAATCAAACGTTATTCCATAGGTCTTCACGTTTATTAGGGCTGCACTCTACGGATGTAGAACTGAGGCAGGAAATATAGTCAGAAATTAATAAGGCCTCTTAGGTTTGTTTTTCTCAAACTTCATATCTGTCTGCCTTCTGCTTAAACAGGGGAGAAGAAGATAGTGTCACTAGTGCTGTTGTCCAGTTACTTCATATTTTTTCTAAGAAACCAATTACTTTTCTGTTTGAAAAAGGAAACTTCTGCCTCCAGCCCACAAAGACACATAGCAGAGATAAATTCCTAACTGTGCTATTTGCTGTTAGACTTAAGTCCCCTCTTTCACAGTATAATGAAAATACTCCTTGAAATGGCATAAACAAAAGCAAAAATTAATTTCTGAGTCAGGGTATTTTGAGCTGGAGGTCTTAAATCCTTGAATACTTACTGAACTTGTCTCAGAGCTTACCTGTAGTATCTTCTTGAAGTTCTGTGTTGCACAGAAATACCTGTTTATTGCAATTATGCTAAGATAGATTTCCCTTCCTTTTTAAACTACAGGTGCCTTAGGGGTATAGCAAAAGAAAGATACATAATATTTCATGGGATTAAAATTATTTCCTGATAAATCTGATAGTGTTTCTTTGTAACTGCCTGGCTTGAGTCTATTGATTGGTGAAATACCTGTCAAGCAAATGAGTGAGCTTAGTGCTTTGGTCCCACAACATGCTGCCTATGAGTGTAGTCTCATCGTAACGCTCCAGTTCAGTTTCTTCTCTAAAGGAGTCTCCCGATCCCTACTTTTCAGTCTCCTTCTTTTCCCACATGTTTTGCTTATATCCCTCAGAGACATCATTATTTCCACATTTCATATGTGAAATGCACATATGCTTACTAGCTGGCAAAAGTGAAAGTCCTCTAGAAACTACTAGACAGCTGTTAGATTTTTTTTTTTTTGAGGGATGACAGTGAATTTTATTAGTAAATTATCTATCCCTCTCTTAAACTGGAGCATTGCTTGATTTTATTAGAAAAACAACACCTTACAGCTTGTGTACACACCATTTCAGCACTAGTCAGCTCTTCCAGGGAAATATTTTAACAGTTTTTGCACTGACGTGTGTGCACCCACTGCTAACCTTTGAATTTTGTGTTATTCTCTGGGGCGCTGCTTCTGCAGTCTAAGCGTGCTAAGACTTCTACTAATGAGCACCTTTGTGATGCTTCACAATGCACAGAACATGGTGAAGCAAAGAGAGTACTTCCCTGTAACTTGCTTTTCTCTAAACCTACTACCACCCTCACCCCTGCCCCTTTTCCCAGGTATTTATCTGTCTGGGTAGCATTGAAGTATCTATCATGACAGATTTAAAGTAATTGGGATTTGCTTTCTTGTGTAGTGAAGAGGGTAGTTCTCTTGTGCAAACTCAGGGTCACCTTGTTCTGGGCACATTTGCTCAAATTTGTTTGAGTGCCGTGTCTGTGAAGGGGCTGTAAAGAGGCAGTTTCTGTACTTGACTAAAAGTCAAACTTCTAGCAACTGTCCTGTTAATGCTTCTAAATGACTTGCAAGTTCAGTCTGAAAACGTAAAATTCCTATAAATAATTTTTTTCAACTGTATAGTAGGTCTCATAGCAAATGATTTAAAAAGAAGAAAACTGAAGAGCGACAGTTTTCCAAGTACAGAAAGGTTGTCTTCCTCCTGCAGTTCTAAATAATTTTCTGGGGGAAAAGATATTACTGTATAGAGAAATATGATATTTGGGTTTCTAAAAGTTATGTGGAAAACTCTTAAGATTTTTTAGGAAACTCATTTAACATTGTGTGTTCTATGTGGATAGATGCTTTTACTGAAATCCGTTAGTGAGCCAAAATCGTGCAAATTGTTGGTCAAGTGGAATGCCATTTGCTTCACTGGGAAGAAAAACATATAGAGGAAACTTGATTCTTTAATGCTTTTAAAATGTAATAAGTACGGTTCTGCTGTAGTTCGTAATAGTGAATCTCTTTTTTCCCTTTTTTTATTACTGCGTTATTCTGGTTTTTCTCTAGAGGGCAATCTTCTACCATATATTAAGTTAGAACCCTTTTTGCTTTATTTATTTGAACGGGTTTGTCTCTTTGTTTTTTTTTTTTTTTCCTAGGTATACCTGTAAATTATCAGGATGTAGCATCTATTGATCCAGAGTATGCAAAGAACTTGCAGTGGATTCTAGATAATGATATCAGTGATCTGGGTTTAGAGCTGACCTTCTCTGTTGAGACTGATGTGTTTGGAGCAATGGAAGAAGTGCCATTGAAGCCAGGGGGTGCAAGTATACTTGTTACACAGGAAAACAAGGTGAGTATACAGGTTTATTCAGAAGTTGATAGTGTAAGAAAAGCAATTGGACTGACTTTCTAAGTAACTGGAAGCATAAATGGTATACCCGTTTTGAAGGAAATAAAATAAAAAAGTTGCCAACATTCTTCCCCTTTTTCTAGCTTAGCATGTTAGAAATAGTACTATTTAAAGTCTCTATTAGTGTTCAGGTTTGAGGTTGTTCTTTCTGACACAACTTTTGGAAGGAAAATAGGATCAACTTTAAATGAATGGTTTATTTTAAAAGTTACAAGTATTCCTAAAGTCAAGTCATGGGTATATATACCACGAAGGTAAAACAGCAGCAATTGCTAAAAGTAAAATTGTAGGTAATGTTGCAAAGTGTGCTGCCTGGTAGGGCAGCCTATGGCACTGGATTGCTCTGCAGTGACATATGGATAATTGACAAAGTAAAAGGCTGCAGGAAGCTTTTTCAGCCATTTGCAAGTCACTTGGTCTGTATGGAAATAATCTACCTTTTAAATTTACTTCAATAGTAACAGCTTGGAAAGTCCTTGAGTTCTCTGCAGCATTAGTTCAAAAACAAATAAGGAAAAACACAGCTAGATTTTGAAAATCATCTAGAAATTAGGATAGACATCAGTCTAATTGAATTCTGCAGTTACCCACTAGGTAGTTTTGAGTAACTGCAGGACTGTCATGGGTAGACCTGCAATTTCTTGTATCATTGACTCTTTTGATCCTTATGTTTGCTTTGTGTTTTGATTTTCATTTCTGTTGAGCTAGCCTAACTCGCTTTCTGTACACAGTATTCATTCTGCTCTACCAGTCGTGTAGACAGCTGCTGTATTGGTAAATGGCCACTTGGTGTCAGCATTTGTTTTAACAACATTTTAGTTTGTGTTGGAGCAATTGGCGCTGCATTCTTGTATGCTTAATTCTCATTTTCATTAAGGCAGAGTGTCATTCCAATAACAGGAATACATATTATTAGCCTGATTCTGCACTGTTTCCTGCAATATAGTCATTCATGAAAGAATACAGATGGTAAAACAAATCTAATTGTGAGGGCAGTGGATGATTAATTTCTTTATTACCTATCAGAGAAAGCAAGGATGTTGATTCTTGTTTCTGGGCAGTCCTAGCTTCTCAATGTATAAAATAAATGTACTTGACATAAATTGTGGTTTCATAACAACGATTTAAGAACTGTTATCAGTTAGCATGAAATTAGAAATTTGCCCACACGAGAATACCCTCAGTCATTAGTAGCTTAAATTGCACTGTTAACTTCTGACTTTAGGCACAGACTAAAAAGGGTGGTTGAACATGTGCAGAACAGATGCATCCATTCTAGCTCATCAGCCTTCCTTAGCTGTGGCAGGAAGCGATGAGAGTTTGTGTAGCTTTTGTTCGAAAGGTGGTAAGAAACAGATGACTGTTGTGGTAGCTTTGAAACTGTTAATAGTAATTGATTTTTTAATTTGAATCTGCAAAATGTGAAGTCAACAAACACCTGTAAGATGGCACTGTCTCTTCTTCACTGATTTTGACAGTGGCGAACCAAGTTGTTGAAAATTGTAGATCTGTGTTTTAGTGGCGTTTGGGGTTTGTTCCCAATTTCTTTAATATGACATGATTTTGCAGTATGCTTTATCTTAGCAGTTCTAACAGGTTAAACAGGAAAGTGTCTACTTTACTTTATAAAACATCTTTTTTTTTTCCTCCTGCAAAAGAGATACCTTTCTTTTTTTCTGCCTTTTTCTGAGGAACAAAAGATGGCTGTTTAAAACTCATTGTATTTGCTATACCTTTGGGAGAAGAAAATTCAGCTTCTAAAGGAATTTGCTGTGTACGCGCACTAGCAGATTACCTGTTTAAAGGATAGCATTTTTTTTTTTTAAATGAAATTGAGTGAATCTTTATTCCTTAAAAAACCCAACCAAACCAACAATCCCCTCCCCTACAAAAAAACAAAACAGAAACCCCACAGAAACCACCCAAACAATCCATCTCCCTCTTACTGAAAACCAAACTAAAAAAGAGTAAATGCCCCATTGAAGAGCAGTAGTAATAGCTGTTTGTAAAAAGTTGTTTTCTTTGAACAAGGGAATCTTCTTTTCTTTACATCAGCTGTGTAATAGGTGAATGGCTGTGGGACCATACGATGCAAATGTTCCAGTCTTGCAATTGGAGTGTCCATGTAGTGCCAACTGAAGTATCAGTTATAGATAGTAGTAGTTCAGCTGCCTTTTGTCACGGTAATGAGAGACTTCAAAGGGAAAAGTCAGGCTTTGTCCGGTGTCCGTGCTACACATTTCTTTGTTCTTTGCTGTGTATGTTTTTGCAGCTTTCTACATACTTTTTAGGAAAAAAATAAAATTAGAGCTAGGCAAAGCTTGACCATATGCTATTTTAAAAAATGGCGCAAATCTTCACAAGCCTATGGCTTTCTCTGTCCTCCCAGGACTTGTCTGTTTGTGAGCTGGCCGTGATGTTTAGCAGTAAAAAATTACAGTTTTTTTTTTTCCAAACAGCTTTGGAATGGAGCTGCTCTCTGAATCTGAACATCAGAATAAACATTGATCCTTGTCTCACAGTATATGGGGTTGTCAAATCGGGGAAGCATGATCTCTGCTTGATTTACCTCAAAGGAAAATACAGAACAACTCCTCACTCAAACTGACTTTGTCATCATATTTGTGATGCTTGTCTCATGTGTGTTCAATCAAATCTCCCCTCTTAAAAGAAGGCTGGATTGTACCTTTTATGCACTATGTAGGAATGCATATGTAGATCTGAAATTATGTAGATACTTCTGTTTTGTAATGTGCTCCTAAGGCTTCTGAGAGGGAATAAAATGTAAATGAAGTGAACAGAGAGAAAAAAAAAAAATTGACCAGTTTTTTTTTACTGATATGTATTACGGGAATTCTGTGGTACAGGGCTTTAAGCGTACGCTAGTGCTGATAGTCAGGATGCTCGGCTGTTCCAGGCTATTCAAAACATTTCTTGTTACTCCTGAAGCACAGCAACTGTTTTCTCTCATAATGAAAGAGTTCAGTGTAAATATTTTTGTAATGCAGAAAATAAGTGTGTGTCTTATTTTTTCTAATGGATTTTTTTAAAAATAAGATTTTGAATTTTTTTCTACAACCCTGTTTTCTGAATAGCCTCATTTATGTAACAGCAACTTAAGAGATGTAAAACAAGTATTTCTGATCATTGAAGACCAGTGGTAACACTACTTCTAATCCTGGTATTAGTAAAGTTTCTGATTTCTTCCTGGCGTTCATAAGATGTATTCACAGAGGCTGACTTTTGTCTAGTGCAGTTAACCTCCTTTCGTTACCCCTGTAATTCCTTAAAGAAGGGAGGTGTTTTCAGTTCCACTGACAGTAGAAGCAACCTAGGGGTATTACTAGATTGAGACTAGATTTTGGGGAACAGCTCTGCCGTTGAAGGTATGATTAGGTTACATTTCTCTTCAGAGCACTTCACACATTAATTGTCTTCTCACTCTAATAAAATGATGGTAATGCATTTAAAAATATCTTCCAACTGCAAAGCAAATGATAATCCCTTTATACTTCTGTGAATGTAAGGAACTGCCTTTGAAAAATATTCTGTGTTTTAAAATGTTTATACTTCATTCTGTTTTTCTGAAATGGAGGAAAGAAAGAATGCTTGGTTGCTTTTGTGCAGGTTCAGAACATAAAAGTTTAGGTTAATGTTTTAAAATTAAAAATCAAGGTAGTATTTTTGTAAGATTATTGTCTTGAAGAAAGGTGATAGTTGAGATGGTTTAATTGGGAGATATGTTTCATGATTTCATTATTAAAAATGCATTACTTTGAGTACCTTTAATCTAGGAGTAAATTTTGTTCTCAAGTAGAAATCTCTTTTTTCAAGTAAAGAAACTTTATTAGACTTGCATGGTTTTGTCAGGGTAGATGAGACATGTTTATACAGCTTTACTGTAGGCACTTTTGTCTGTCTTATTCTGAAAACCTCCCTCCATTAACCGCCTCTTAGGTTTTTGTGTTTTCAACAAAAGCAAGGTTCTGGTGGATTCCTTTTCTAACTGGCATCTTTTAAAGGGGACGGAATCCCCAAATCTCTAAAGCATGCAAACTATGATATTGTCTACTCACATGGCTATGGTATAAATGCTTTTTTTCCTCCCCAAGTTATTTCAGTTTGCTTAATAGAATGTTTTTCTTTACAAACATTGCCTTGTTTATGTCCTTAGATGGTCGCAATGGTGGTTGTATTAGATGCAGGCATGACAAACTAAGGCCTATTCACTTCCTTTACCTTAGTCCAATTCCCTGTTTTTTGACTGGTTTGTGTTATGATTTAAACACTTCTGTTTGGGAATTGCTTTTGGAAGGAAGGAAGGAAAGGGGAAGAATAGAAGGGGCTCTGAACTCCGAGAGGTCTTCCAAATTATTTTGGGTGGTTTCTGTGTGTGAAAAGCGCATAGGGACCCTTAACATCTTACAGTAGATGAGATTTGTAATGTATTGAGGACTGCATTTGTGTGTGTGTGAGTTTGCATGAGCAGTATGTATTTTTGCTATTGTATATCTTAATGATGTTTTCTACATTGCAGGCTGAGTATGTCCAGCTTGTCACAGAGCTTAGAATGACAAGAGCCATTCAGCCTCAGATAAATGCCTTTTTACAAGGCTTCCATATGTTCATTCCACCGTCTTTGATCCAGCTTTTTGATGAATATGAACTGGTAAGCAGAAATGCCTATACTTTTTAAAATGCTTTGTTCAGCATACTTAATCAGTAGTGTAATGATGTAGAAGTAAAGGTCGGTACCCACAAAATAAAAATTTTATATCTTTCACTTTATTTTTGCTTTCTGGGCATCTGTCAGTGAGGTTCTCGATATGTGTATTCCTGCTTATCCTAAGTACTTACAATGACTATCTTCTTGGAATGTGATAACTTTACGTGCCAGTGATAAATGCCTTAAATTGTTATTTCAAAATGGAATCGGGATATTTTGGCATTTAAGCTTTTTCATATTTTCTTTCAGAACGGAGGAAGGAAGGAGATGCTGTCTATTGTCTTTACTTTTTCTGAGTCACAGAATCAAATTCCAATAAGTTTTTGTGGTGGTTTGATTTTCTGTAACCTGCACATCTTAAGTTTTGTCTCAAGTCATGCCAAGACTCAGAGCTTTTTTCTTTTAGGTTCTTTGGCAATAATTTCTAACTCTTGATACTGTGTACTTAAATTAAACAGATCATGTGAGGTTACCTGAATTCAAGAATCTTCTCGTATTAAATTTTAGTTGTAGGTTCTGTAAGGTTGCAATTAAACAGGAAAAGCACTGTAATTTTTATACTTCTTAAAGCCTTACTTTTTAAAATAGCATGAACACTTGAAATTAATGGTTAGTCAGGAGGACTAATCACAATCTGTGTGCTTCTTCTGAAGGAGCTTTTGTTGTCTGGTATGCCAGAAATTGATGTGAATGATTGGTTAAAAAATACAGAATACACCAGTGGCTATGAGAGAGGAGACCAAGTTATTCAGGTAAAATTATCTTTTTAAATAATGTAGACTACTGCATTTTAATCCCCAAAAAGTTGCTTTTATTGTTCTTGTCATTTTCTCTCTGTGTTTATGGAAGCTTGTTTTGGTTGAAATTTGTGGAGGTTTTTTATACTATATTCTTGCATTAAGTGACTTAGTTACGTATGAATTTCATATGAAAATTTCCATCACTTAAGGAACAAACACACAAATATTTCATTTATTGTTTTACCATTATCTTTTCAAGTACTACAAGTATTTAATGGAGAACACAAACTAACTTATTTTTCTTTTAGTGGTTCTGGGATGTTGTGGAAGAACTAACTCAGGAAGAGAGAGTATTACTATTACAGTTCGTTACTGGCAGGTGAGAAACGCTTCTGTAGCAACAAATATATTGTCTGGATACTCTGAAATAAGTCTAGAGACTTCAGATTACCGTACAAGATCACCTAACTAGAAACTGTTTTGCATGCTTTTGTGTTCTGTATGTTGATCAAAGTAAAGTGTGTGTTAATACTTTTGCTGCCTGTATTGCCAGCAAAATGATTGATTACATATTTGTTATACTTGACTACTTTGCAAGAGGCCTTTGTTGCTGTCCAAGGCAATTTTTAACAAGGCAGTAGTGAATTTAACTGTGCTTTATATTCTTCTTCTTCTTGCATATTTATGTGGCTCTTGGCTTCTCCAATAATCAATATAGGCTTTAATATATGAGATAACTAGATATCACTTCAGTCAGTGTAAACAGAACATCCTTCTCTTAAAGCTGAGTTGAATTGAACATTAGTGCAGCATGTCAAGATCAAGTGAAGATGTAACCTTATGCAAGACTGTTTGCTTTATATAGGATTTGTGTCCTAAATTCTAGTTGTTCTTCAGGGAAAGAACACTTTTATTTCCTTTATGGATTGGGGGCAGTGTGGGAAGGTTTTGAACAATAAATGCCCCTGTGAGCTGTGGGTGAGTTGCTGAGTTTGTGTATACAGACCTTTTGCAAAGTGGATCCATAGACACACGTGTGGCACCTGAGCTGTGTAATCCATGTATTTTTCCGCTGGCAAGTAGAGATCGCACCATCTCCTTAATTCGATATTCCCTTCATATTCTAGGATTAGTAGAGTAGTTGACCTTTTGTTTATAAGTTTTGTGGGTAAGCAATGGTAAAATACAAATTAAGATCATCAAACCTTGTCTTTTATACCAAGGAATTTCAGAGTCATGGATGTATCATCAAATGGCACGGTCTTCAGATTGTATTAGTTTTACTTGATTTATTATGAATTTCATTGTTTTTAGGGATCACAGACAATTTAAGAAGCTAGTTCTGTGCACATCGATCTTTCTTTTTGTCCTCTGCAGAAATGATTCCTGCAGTTCTAACTGCACATCTGTTGCACGCCAGCTGCTGGTCTTTCATTTTTAGTGGACTAGTCCATTTCTAAATCTAGATGGCAAATAAGGTTCTTTAAGATGTAAGGTCATGTTTCAAATGCTTCTTAAAACATTCCAAGTGATACTGAAGCGGCATTCACTATTTTCATGGCATTTGGGATTATCTACTGGATTCTAAGGGATGCTTTCTATCAAGTAAACAATTATGTTGTCTGATTAATACGTGCTTGAGCACCATTAATTTTGGTCACAAATCACGTACTGACTTGTTCTTACCCACTTCTTGTTAGTAGGAAAGAAATTTTTGGTATGTCTTTTAAGAACTCTGGGCTGGAATTTAAAAACAAATTGCTTAGTTTTTTTCTGTATCGGCTAGTAGGTACCCATTGTGTTTTTTCTTCAGTAGTTGAAATGTAATAGGTATATTTTTCCACAAAAATTTAACCTTTGAAAGTTACCTTCTAATAGTGGTATAGAGCTGGCATTTTTGCAAATAAATCCCCAGACAGTCCTAGGTTCTGGGCATGGAAGATTTAGATGCTGAGTTGTCTGTGAGCTAAAACAGCAGTAAGTCTAGTACAGGCCAGTATCTTAGGTGACATTTTACACTAAAAGTATACCTGATTTCAAACTGATCTTTGTGTCACATTTCCTAAGTGAAGAACTTGTTTCTGTGTGTACGGGTTGGCAGGCTGCATTCAATATTTTCATTGTTTTTTCCATTTCTCTTTAATCTCTTCTGCATAGTCACTTACTGGATTTTTTATTTTTTGGGGGGGTGGGGGTGAGGTGCGAAGTGGTACTATTCTTTCCAATCAAGAGTATGAAATTAATTTAGCAAATTAAATAAAACAATTATATTTGTCTTCGGTGTTTCTCTGACATCTCTAAATATTTCTTAAACTTTTGCTTTTTATCTTCTTCCCCCCTTTTCTCTTCAATGTAATGAAGTCTTCCACATTTTACTTCTTTATTCTTTCCCCCCCTCTTGATCTGTTTGGTGTTTACAATAGTATTTGGCTAAATTATTGTTAATTATCCATTGGCAACTTTTGATCAGGTTTTCGGTTAAGTTAGACGGAAGTGTTGACGGCTTACCATGATAAATTCTACTTTATTGGTATTCTGCAGGTATCAGGATTGCTGTTTAACTTCTTAGGGGACTGTAGTTTCTGTTGAGTAATAAGCTATATGCTGTTTTAAGGGAATTTCGGCGTATTTGATAAACGTGATAGATATACGACTGCTTTTAAAAGTAAAATGAAACGTAAGGGAAGGCTTAAAGTATCTGTTCTACACTTTTCATTTCAAGTAATTTTATGCAAAATCTGTAAGTGCAAAAATAGGTAGAAAACTTAGGATTCAGATGTAAACTTAAACATTTTAACAGCTTTGAAGTTTCCAAAGCTATGAAATTGTATTGTTGCTCTTGCTAAAGGCTATTTGCACATGCAGTAGGAGAGAGAAGATCTTGTGATCTTATTTGCACATACTTGGAAGGCTTTCTTTACTATATTGGCAGTGTTTTGCTTGGAAAGAAAACTCATTCTTGGAGGCATATGTTGGCAGCCGTCTGTTACTTTTAAATGTTCAAAGCCCTGATCATACCATATGATTTTGACCTGTTGTATGAAAAACATTTTAATAGGTTAGATTGTAAAAAAGAAAAAGAAAAAAAAGTTACTTAATAGTGGACTGAATGAGAAATTTTCAACAGTTAGGTCTGTGTTTTATTGCTGATTTGAATATGGAATTGTCTTGGTTCATTGGAGGGAGAAAAAAAAATTCAGTGCAGGGGAGGCAGCATTATTAGAATGTGAGCCAAAACCATGGTATAAGAGAGTACTGCTGTAAAATCTTTACAACTGTTCTGAACTGTGGCTGTGAGCTCAATTCTGTTTGTATGTCAGAAATAGCATGCTGCAAATAATCAGCACTTCCCTCCATAGTGGTTGCCTTATATACCAGTGCTAGAACTGTATGCCCAATGTTGTTGTCATTAAGCTGGGTGATACGGATTTGTGTTGGATATTATAGCTAGCTCTTAAAGGTATGTTCAAAAAGTATTATTACGAGCTCTGTCCTAGCTCCTTAACATTTGGCAGTAGCAACCCCTTACTCTTCCGCATTTCTGCCAAGAACTACTACTGTGAGTGGAAACATTACTTCATTCTTCTTTTCCATTCTTGCTCCTGGTTTTTAGAGTCACTTTGATTTTGTGAATATGGGAGCATTGTTTTTAATGTAAGTACCTGTAATCCAAAATTCTAACAGCTGTTATGTATTTTATGGAAGGTTTTTTTTGTTTTATCAGATTATTTCTTTGCTAGCTACAAAATCACAGAATAGCTGAGGTTGGAAGAGACCTCTGGAGATTGTCTAGTCCAACCCTCTGCTCAGAGCAGGATCAGCTATAGCTGGTCAGCTAGAGCTCAAGGTCTTGTCCAGTCAGGTTTTGAGTGTCTCCAGGGGTGCTGACCCTTCAGCTTCTCTGGGCAACTTGTTCCAGTGTTTGACCACCTCACAGTAAAACAGTTTTTCCCATGTTTAAATGGAACTTCCTGGATTTCAGTTTGTGCCCATTGCCTCCTGTCCTGTCACTTGGCGCCACTGGGTGCTCCATCTTGAGACTTGTGCTCCATCTTATTTATTCCTCCCTTCAGGTATTTCTGTACATTGATCAGATTCCCCTGAGCCTTGTCTTCTCCAGGCTGAATAGTCCCAGCTCGCTTTCCTTCTGTGTCGGGTGCTCCAATCCCTTACCACCTTAGTCACCCTTTGCTCAACTTGCTGCAGTTTGTCCCTGTCCCTGCTGTAGTGGGGAGACTGGAGTTGGACTCCAGATGTTTCTCACAGAGTACAGGGAAAGGATCATCTCCCTCGACTTGCTGGTGATGTTCTTCCTGATGCAGCCCAAGAGGCTGCTGGCCGCCTTTGATGCAAGGATGCATTGCTGGCTCACATTCAACTTCTTTTTAGTTCTTATCCTTTCATTATAGTTTTTGGTTTTGTTTTTGTTTTTTTGGTGTGTGAGGGCTATGCTAACAATATGTTACCTCGTAATGCATACCAACTTAAGTTGATATTATAAAAATATCTGAATTTTATTCTATTTGTCTCTGTTTAAAATTATAGGAAGGGACTCTGAAGACTCCAGGGCTATTGTCCATTTACACCTTGAGTAATCCTTGAATAATATATTGATAAAAGGAAAAAAATAATGATAATATTAATGAGTAATATGATTAAGTGAGAATGCATTCCTGAAGATGCTGGTGATTTTTTTCAGTGTGTTCTGGTTTTGCTATATATTGTCACTGGGTGATAGTGTGACTGATGTAATGGTTTTATTAGTTAGTTGAAATATGTGGTCTGGAGTAATAAATGAAAAGAGATGTCAAGGACACTGGTTAGTTGTCCCATCGATAGTAATCGGAGAATAAACTTTTATGATGCATTATTTCTTAAACTGTAAATATAAATATCCATAGATGTTTGCCTGAACTGAGATAACATTCCGTTATAAAAACTGGTTGTAGAAGTGCAAACAGAATTCTCTTAAATATCATTCAAACAATATGATGCCTAATGTAAATGGACAAATGCATTATTCAATATTGTAATTAAAAGCATTTAGACAGTGAGAATTTTGATATGGGTAAGAAAGGGAGAGACTTGATAAAAGTATTAATAAGTGGTCACATGTAGCAGTAAGAGATATTTGCAGTGTAAAGATTATATTTTTTGGCTTATAACATTCTTGTAATGGTCTAATTTCTGTGAATTTTCTCAGTTCCAGGGTGCCTCATGGTGGCTTTGCCCATATAATGGGTGGCAGTGGATTGCAAAATTTTACAATTGCTGCTGTGCCATATACTGCAAATCTTTTACCAACATCAAGCACATGGTATGCTAACTAGTGTTGTTGAAATATCTTAAAAATGGGGCTTTTTCATGTCAGTCGCAGTGAAAAGTACAGTTATTTTAAAAAGTTTCACTAAAAAGCCCCCTGAAATTTAGACAGTTTGTAGAGTATTCACTATCCAATATGAAAGTGATGGGTTTTAACCCAGATGATGTTACATTATGTTTGCTCATTGTTTACTGCTTCGTTTTGCTTAACTAAAGGCAGTGGGATCAATAAGGGAATATTCAAGTTAAATTATTGTATTACAATTTACTGAAGTGAAAAAAACCTTAATTTCCTGCAATATATTTGAATGCTCAGTGGTGTTGTAATGCAGCACAGGTTTGTTTTCTCTCATGAATGTGACATCTTCAGGGTTTTCAATCAGAAAACTTTACTGTTGGGTTTCTTGCTGAACTGTGATGTGGCTTTGTTCTTTTCTTTTCAGTATCAACATGCTCAAGTTACCTGAATACCCAAGTAAAGAAATCCTTAAGGACAGGCTTCTTGTGGCGTTGCACTGTGGAAGCTATGGTTATACAATGGCATAATGAAGTCTAGAAAACTCATCTGACTACTGATGTGCAATTCTGAGTGGCAGAAGTAATTTTGGAAACTGTCAATAGAAAAGCAGCTTAGATGCTGCAGCCCATTGGCAGGGCTGGGCTTCAGAATTTGTACAGGATCATCAGCTTTTCTTCCATTACATGTTGTCAAAGTAACTTTGATACCATCATGACAAACTTCTCAGCATGCTATATTTTCATTTTTTAAAATTACAGATCTGTATGGAAATCAGTTTACATGCTTTTCATTATTACTTCAGTCTGAATCAGAAAGTTTGTCAGAATCTCTTTCCGTAGTTTACTTTTGATTTTCAACTATATGGTTGAATGACATTTGCGTTTTAGTATACTTTGCACTCAGATGGCATACTGCTAATGGACAGACTTGTACTTTATGCCTTGTTGCATGTGAAAGTGCCGTTTATTTTTAGAGAGAATGCTATAGAAAGTTCAATTTGGATATTGTACAGTAAGACAGATCTGATGTATTTTCCATTTCTTTGCATAGTAACAGAAATAAAATTTTATAACTTTTTAGTATTTTAATGTATATAGTATGTAAAGGTTAGACTGGAAAAAATAACAGATGAAGTTAATATCTAATTTATATTAGAATTTACACTATATTCTACTAAGTATTTAAAGTATTTGTGACTTTATAGTCAACTTGCAGTTTAGAATTTGTAAATATTATTTAAGATCTCTATCCATTTGTTTGAATGCCTTTACTCTTTCCTTGACATAATTGTATGTTCAAAAGGTATTATTAAATTTTAATATTTTTATCAGAATCTGAATGTGACAAGTTTGTGTGTCTTTGTGGGTTGTTTATTCCCCCCCCCCCCGGATTTTATTCATCTTACTATAATTTAAATTGTCATGGAAGCAGCATTTGAGAAGGCATTGTCAAAGTGTGTGGATGGACATAAGCAAATGCACAAGGAAGGAAGTTGAGCTTATCGAGATTAACTGGCAAGACTATAATAATCAGAATCTCATGTCAAAATTTATAGAAAATTAGAATATATTACTCGAATAATATATAAAAATACACAGCAGTGGCTCATCAGCATGTGTTTTTGATAAGTAGCTGCACATGTTGGGGTAGATGATGCATTTGCATAACTGCTTTTTAGGGGCTCTATGGTAGGTCTACATTATTGTTTTGGTTCAGGCTAGGAGTGGTTTTTTGGTTTTGTTTGATGGTGTGGTTTTTTGTTTTTGTTTTTGTTTTTTTTTAATTTGGTCATCCCTGCTTGTCATGCAAACTGAATTCTCTCCAGGTGAAACTAAACATTTGGATCATGAAAAACATGATCCAAAAATGTACCAAATGCTAATGGATGAACATCTAATTATGTCTCCAAGACCTAACTGATCTGAAGAGGTGATCTGAAGAGTTAGTAAATGAGTACAGGTATAGCGAACCCCCTAACCACCTAAATTTTAAGATTCAGGTCCTCAACACAAACTGCTACTGATCCATTCATGCTTTCCTAAACTAAGTGCTAATATATGTGTAGCTTGAGTTCACCAGCTGTGATCTGTCTGGGCTGCTTACTTAGTGCTGTTTTATCAGATTTTACTTACTTATTTTAATCTAAAACATATATAACCTCTCCAGGGGTGTGAGAGAGAAACCTGTGGACCATCTGATTCAGTGGTGCCGCAGTAATTTTCCTTTGGGCTAAGCTTTATACATAGACTTACTAGCTTTATTTCCCTTTCAGTTCTGTTTGTGCACATGTATGCATAAATGTTGGTTTAAATTCTTATATGGCGTTTCTGACTGCAACTTAAGGAGAATACCGCTTTTAGTTAGCGGAAAGAGCAGACTCTTCCAGCAGGTCAATCCAGTGAAAGCTGGTTAGACTATTGCTTCAGTCAGTGGAGAGATGCTGTTCGTCTCTGGCATGCTCTAGGAAGCTTAGACTGTTTAGATAGGTTAGATGTTTGAGGCTGTAGGGGGTTTTAGCATTAAATCCCAGTTATCTTGGATCCTTCAGTTAGCAGAAGTACTTCTCTTCTCTGCACAGTGGGGCAGTGCTTGTTTCCCTGGCTATATAGCTTATTTCTTTGTGTGCCTTTGCAAGGTAGATTGATTGCAGGACAGTATATTGAGCAATACAAGGTATTTGTCAAGAATTATGTATTTCTGTTTTCTTTATGTAAACTGGGATTTTATCTTTATCTGAGGGTTTTACTGTAAATACTGTTGTTCACTAACTGCTACGCAATCTGTAATTTTTTTTCTTTTTCATTTCACATGTTCTGTTTCATGGTAATATAGAGCGATTTGCAGGAAATGGAAACCTTGTGTACTCCCGCGTAGTGTCCAAAACATGTCATACCACGACAAGGGGGAAAAAAGAATCAGATTCTTTTTCTTTTTTTTGCACTTACGCTTTTGTGTTATACTGTAGGTGACATAGGTATCAACAAGCTGAATTTGGTCTCAAACAGTACTCTTAAAATGCTCAGCAACTAGTTTTGAAATGTAATGGAACACAGAGTTTTAATGTTGTCAACAGTTCCCTATGACAGATCTCCCTGTTACAGCCTCACTAATGGTTCAGAAGCAGATTACTCCTTCCTCCCCCATACTGATGTTAGTCATGTCCCATATGAGGTATCTTGTAGTATTTCTTGTAATATTTGTACCAAAGACTCCCTTGATAGGTCAGAATGAAATTTTATTAAAATACTCCTGCAATAAAAAAGCATGATGAAAATATGTAGAAAATGGGAATAGAGCTGTTGATACTGGACCCTTGGTATAACAGCAACCTTGTTATTGCGTGTTTTGAACAAGTTTTTTCCTGCTGAAGCACTAAACAGTACTGTCTGCTGCAGTTGACCATATGAAGTTAGCAGGATTTAATTACTGCTTTGAAAGACTGTTTTTAGGACACCTGTGCCCTATTAGCAACAGGGTATGAAAAGCCTGTTGAGAAACTATAACTTAATATAGCTTATAGTTTAGAATGATTAATTGGTTTGTATTTGTTCTCTCCCACTGTGCCAGAACAAGGCAGGGTGAGTGTTTTATCTCAAAAAGAACAGAACAGATGTCTTGTCAGATCATAGATCATGAGCGCTCATTAACTTTTATTATCTTTATGAAATGTTAGACAGCAAAGCCTGGTTTTTGATGCTTGAAAATGTGTCGTGCATCTAATGTTGCAAAACCATTAAAACCATAAACTGTGAAATGTAGCTTAATGACTTCCACTGTATGTTCCGTAGTCAGTAAGATTGAAAATGGAACGAGAGGGAGAAGATGGTTGGCCTGAATCTTCCAGAGTCTTGGGACTTGCACATGTACAGTAGAAAAAAATGTTAGGACCATCTTTGCTTTGGAAGTGTGTGAACTCTACAATTTTGAGTTTATACTCCTAAATAAAGTTTTTGTTTATTTGGACTGTTCTTGAAGTCTAATGAGCTGATTCAGCTTTCAAAGTACAGCTCAACAGTGCCCCAGAAAAGCCTTGTTCTTCCCCTTCCAGACCTGAGCAGGAGTGGAAGCTCTCTTCAAGACATCCAACTTAGATTGGCAAGGAAGGTGAAGAAGATGGCTCAGATGGCTTTAGAAAAGCATTTGAATAAATAAATAAATAAATGTTATTTGTCCCTTACAATATGCAGACAAGCAATACTCCGTAGGTGTTCCTCCAGGTCTTAACATGTAGGTGATTTTCCAGTAATACTTGTATGGCGTTGTACAGGAATTGAGTGTAGAAATTGAACCAAGCGATTGTCATTCCTTTTGTACAGGTAGTGGGTTGATCCTTCACTCTGAAGGAAAGTAGTGTCTGCAGTTCTGCTCCCTGGACACAAGAGGTTCTTTGATGTTCAGGCAGTGGAAGTCTCTTGCTGGCACTGGCCTGCTTCCATTCCTCCCAGTGCCCTCTGCCAGCCAGGCATCCCTGGCTGAAAAGCAGAATCCAGAGTTCCCTCAATGATCAAGACTTAATTTTTTTTAACTGATTGAATCTAAAGAATACAGCTGCTGAATGGTATCCTCTATTCCAGGTAGTAAGTTGTGCTGGTTTTGGCTGGGATAGAGTTAATTTTCTTCATAGCAGCAGGTATGGGGCTATGTTTTGGATTTGTGCTGAAAACAGTGTTGATAACACAGGGATGTGTTCGTTGCTGCTGAGCAGTGCTTAC
>JANHGO010000042.1:81177869-81207544 GCA_024606505.1 Aquila spilogaster
ACAGAGGCAAAGGCATGTACCAGCAATTGGCATTTTTTTCATGATATACAAATCCCTATTGGAATGAACAAAGCACGGGTTTTTCTGCAGTGTTTGTGAATGACCGCAATTTAAGGAGAATACTGCTTTTAGTTGGTAGAAAGAAGCCGGTTCTTCCAGCACGGCATTCCACTGAAGCCTGATGGTTCAGTCAGAAGAGCCCTGGCTGTTGGTTTAGTCAGCAGAGACATGCTGCTCCTCTGTGGCATCCTTTGGGAAGCTTAGGGAGATTATTTAGAGAGGTTAGAAGTTTGAAGATATGTGGGGTTTTAGTGCTAAATTCCAGTTATCTCGGTTCTGTCAGCAGAAGTACTTCACTTTTCTGCACAGCTGGGCAGTGCCTGATTCCCCAGCTGTGCAGCTCATGTCTGCCTCTGCTAGGTGGACTGACACAAGGAAAGTGTTTTGAGTAACACACCATATTTGTCAGGGATTAAGTATTTGCTTTCTTTAGGTAAATTGGAATTGTATCCATGTGTTTTGTTTTACTGTTAATACAGCTGTTTATTTATTACGCAACTACTTTATTTTTCCTTTCACACGGGAGATAACTCACCAGTTACTGTGATGGGCAAAACAGACTCAGCGTAGGGATATTAATATAATTTATTGCCTATCACTAACAGCCTAGAGCAGTGAGAACTAAAAGAAAACTAAAAACACTTCGCTTTCTCAAATGCTCTTCTGCCTCCCTTCAGGCAGTGCAGGGGAACGAATGGGGGCTGTGCTCTGTCTGCAATGCTTCACTTCTGCCGCGCCCCCACGGTCATTTTCTGTCCTCGCTCCACGTGTGTCCCTCCCACAGTGCCTCCCATGGGCTTGTCACGGGCTGCAGCTCTGCCAACACAGCTCCGTATGCGCGGTGCCCGTGGGCTGCGTGGGGACGGCCCGCTCCTGCGTGGGCCTCTCCCAGGCTGCAGGGAGCTGCTGCCGTGTGCTCGGAGCTGCTCCTGAGCCGACCTCGGTGCCCGCGGGACCGTTCTCTCCCATCTCTCGCTCCCCTCTCCCAGCTGCCGTTGCACAGCGCTTTGTCCCTTCTTTCCATCTGCTCTCGCAGAGCGCACCCAGCGTCGCTCACGGCTCAGCTCTGGCAGCGGCGGGTCCCTTTAGAGTAGCTGGAGCCGGCTCTGCTCACAGAGCTCACCCCTGCAGCCCCCCCCCCCCTACTGCCATGTAAACCCAATACAGAAAGCATGATGAAAATAAGTGGAAAATTGAAACAGAGCTCTTGCTGCTGTTATATCATAAATCCAGTGTCTTTGTTATTAATAGTTCGTTTTTTTTTTCTTCTTTCTTTTAAGCACAAAGCAGGACTGTCTGATGCAGCTGACCACGTGAAGTTACCAGGATTTAATTGCTGCCTTGAAAGACTGTTTTTGGGACACCTGCGCCCTATTAGCAACAGGATATGACAAGCCTGTTGAGAAACTACAACTTAATATAGCTTATAGTTTAGAATGATTAATTGGTTTATATTTGTTCTTTCCCACTGTGCCAGAAGAAGGCGGGGGTGAGTGTTTTATCTAGGAAAGAAAAGAACAGATGTCTTGTCACATCATAGATCATGAGTGCTCATTAACTTTTATTATCATTATAAAATGTTAGATAGCAAAGCCTAGTTTTTGATGCTTGAAAATGTGTTATGCATCTAATGTTACAAAACCATTAAAACCATAAACTGTGAAATGTAGTTTAATGACTACTACTGTATGTTCCATATGAATTGCTATAGTCAATAAGATTGAAAATGGAATGAAAGACAGAAGGTGGTTGGCCTGAATTTTCCAGTGACTTGGAGACTTCCGTGCATACAGTAAAAAACTGTATTAGGACCACATCTGCTTTGGAAGACTGTAAACTCTCTATTTAAAAGACTAAACTTAAAACTGTAGTTTTATTGTAGTTGGACTGTTCTTGAAGTCTAATGAGCTGGTTCAGCTCTGCAAGTACAGCTCAATAATGCCTAATAAAAGCATTGCTGTTGACCTTCCAGAGCCTGAACAGGAATGGAAGCCCTCTTTAGTGACATCTAGCCTGGAGGTATGTGGCATAGAAGATTGCTTTTCTAAACCTTTTGAATAAGTAAATCAATAACCTTTTTGTCCCTCGCAATGGCAGGCAAGCAGTACTCCTTAGGTGTTCCTCCAGGTCTTAATATATAGATGGTTTTCCAGTTAAACTTCCTTGGTATTAGACAGAAGATAGTTACAGAAATTGAACCAAGCTTTCATCTTTCATTTTGTATGCATAGTGGATTGATTTTTCACTCAGAACGGAAGTATTCTTTGCAATTCTGCTGCCTGAACACGAGAGGTCCTTGCTGTTCAGGCAGTGGAAGTCTGTTGCTGGTGCTGTCTTGATTTTGTTCCCCTAGTGCTCTCTTTCATCTACAACCCTCAACGATCAAGACAAATTTAATTGCTTGAACTTAACCACTGCACTTGCTGAATGCTTAACAGTTTTTGTAACAACATTATTTTATTTTTTGTGGGAATTATTCTTGGTATTACTTAAATACATTTGCTGAGTCCTTACTTCTTGGCTCAGGAATACCCTTGGTTTGGTTACCTTCAGTTATTATCTGGGGTAATTCCGAATTCCCTGCAGTGTACTGCTGCTGATTATGTGTCAGCAAATATTAATAAACAGACAAATTTGCCAGTTCTCAATTTTTTTTCCACTTCTTTCTTTGCAGCATAGATCTAAATTTAGTCTTTAGCCCACCGTAATCAGAAATCTTGCTTTAAGGCCGTCCAGTCATCATTTTAAAGACTTTGTAAACAATAGCTTACAAGAAAGTATTTCATTAAATACACGTTTCAAGCAGTTATTAAAACAGCAATAAATACTGAACAAGTACTTTAGCATATCCCACTTTCTAATGCAATCTTGTGTTAATACTTTCAAAAAGTCTAGTGAATTGAAAAAGAGAAAGAAAAAAGTACTTTCATGAAGAAAGAAAACAGCTAGTGAATTAAAGAGTTCTTTAACTTCTTATTCCCGGTGTGATAAAATAATCTTCAGACATCCAGAATGGAGATAATCTTCACATGGAAGGACTTATGATCTACAAAGATGAGGGTTCTTTCCTGCCATTTGTTTTCCCCTTCCTAAGTTGTCTTTTCCCTTCTGTATGTTGGATTCTGGGGAATAGTTTTCATTGGAGAGGAAACGATAAAGTTCTTGTCCTAGTCATGAGAAAGATGAGAGCAAATACGGTAATGATGGTTGTTTCAGAAGAAAGGCATCTTCCATAAGGTGTGTTGGGTGTCTTCCTAATGCTGGCAAGTCAGAGTGGAAAGCAAGTCTTACTTCTTCAAGGTTTCCTCATGTTACATATTTGTATTTTAATGTATATTAAAATAAGGTTTTGGGTTACGATTGGTGCCAACGTTGTTGCTCTTGATTAATCAGCAGAGATGTGAGGAGGGAAAGGCACCTGTTAGCTTCCAAAACTCTGAGACAGTATCAGCTGTTTGCCTGGGATTCTTTACACTAGTCAATCCCTATAAACTCCTGCACTACAAGATTATGTTCTATGAGATGCTCTTTCTACAGAAAATCTTTCTGGAGTGGATGCTTTAGGAAGCCAAATAGACTCAGCGTTAAATTGAGCATGCTACTTATTGACGACTGTTCTAGTATCTTCTTTTCCAGGTAAGAAGTAATGAGTTCCCTTTGCAGAACTCATGAAAAAAAACAAACAAACATCAAAGGTGATGCTATCTATATGGGAATTCTCCTTGTGCATTAGAAAGTCTGCTTGAGTAAAACCTCTTGATTAATTAATAGACTGATAAACATGAACTGTGGAATGAGGAAGTGGATGACCCTGTCTTAATTTGTATCAGGCGGGCATAGTGATGCTGTGTTTAACACCTTTTTGTTTCCACCAGAGGCTTTTGAAACATGATGCACATCTTGAAAAGTAGGAGAAAAAGAAGGCGTTTTCCCAAGACAGAAGAACTTTTCAGATTTTAAGACTAGTTTCTATTTTTCTATAATTTATAATTTATATAATATTCAACAATAAATATTCAGTATATACTATAATTGTAAAGTATAAAACAATAATATATAAAAATAAAACATTTTAATTATGTGTAATATATATGTAGGTCTCTCTGAAAGTAATGCTTCCTCTTTATTTTCACGGAAACTAGAACAAAGAGCACAAGAATGTTATCTGATAGTGCAAATTCTCAGCTACACAACACACTTCAACATAGTCACCACCATTACCTGTGCATTTTTGCCAATGATGACAAGAGCCTGCAGGCTGCACTCGAAAAAATCTGTGCCAAGATGTACCTGCTGATGGGGATATAGAATAATATTCCTAAATGCATTGCAGGCTTTTTTTTTTTCCCCTGAGAAATTGTGCTTTAAAAAACAAACAAAAAAAACCTATGTTAATATAATTAGAAACTGATTAATACCAAAAGATGTAGAATTTCAGCAGGACTGCAAACACGGTTAAAGTGTGCATGGCTGGGCCTGCTGTTTGCAGCTGTATGTACTTGCTGCATTAAGTGCTTGTGACAATCTATGCCAAGAGTTCAACTATTGAGTTTCATATGGAGCCGCGTGATTCATTGGGATTATTAGGATTCTCATGGGATAGCTCCACCGTACCGATTGCCTCTGACAGATCAGTTTGCTTAGATTAAAAAGCAATTGTTGCTGTCTAGTCAAATTTAAAACCTGTGGTAAAGGGAAACTGAACCACTAGGGCTGCCCAGTACCTAAAAGCACCTTGATCTGTGCATTACATGGCTTGCAAAGAAAACTGAATGCTGAAGAGTGATACTAATATACCAGCACATGGGCAAAGATTTCAGAGATGTCTAGTAGATGGCTTCTCTGTGCTACTGAGCTTATTCTGACATATTTAAGTGGGTCTATGCATAACCATTATTTTCAACTTGTTAATTCTCATTTAGTCTTTTGCCTATGAAGAAATGCAGCTATTACTTAGTATTTGGACTCCTGTGTTGTGTTATGGCACTATGGGTTTTAGATATGTGTCATCAGGAAGGTATTGCGCTACAGGAAATGTAAATTCTGTGACAGATAAGGCCTGGTGAGCTAAGCTAGAGGTGATTACTGCACTTACCCCTGCTTTGTGACACATATTAATAGTACCCTAGATTTAAGACATAAGCAAGAGAATAAGAGAAAATAAGTGGTAGAAGCACGCTTCTGAAGGTGAAGATTATCTTCAGGAAAGGGGTGCGTGTGTAATAACAGTGATGTTTCCAATAACAGGCATGTCATTCAGCTAGTAGGTGGGAAAAGAGCCTGGGCCTCATTGAGGTGTGATGCTTTTTCCTTCCCCACCTGGTCTGAAGGCTGCTGTCTGTTTATTGCCACAAGTCTGGGAAAATTAGTAGGGCTTGACAGGTTGGTGGACATGATGAATTCTCTCCATCACATCTGGTGCTAGTCCAAAATCAGTCTTCTGTTGACTCTTCGGTTTGATAATTTTTCTCCCTCTGCCTTAAGGTAGATTTTCTTGGCAGTACTTGCTAAAGCAAGTTAAGGACTCCCTTTTGTAAAGACAAGATGCTTCCCATTAAGCACAACAGCACAGATAACTTTGCTAAAATGAGTCTCTAATTTAAGAAAAACTCTAAATTAAAATCTGTGGGCAGTACACATAGGGTTTAATTACTGTATCTATGCTTTTAGTCCTTAGCTTTTTGACATATTAAGATGAACCTTATTTATGTTGCCTGCATATGTCTAGGAAAAATCTGTGTGTGTGTGTGTACGTATTTAAAAAAGATACTCTGAATGCTGATACTGCCTTCCTTGCCAGCAAAGGTTCTCCCAACTTTAAAGAAATTCACACATACAAAGGTTGACAATGCAGTTGGATGAAATTCAAGTAGCTGTCACTTTCTTTGTTTAGGTTCAGCGTTCTTGTGGAAGTGTATTTATTTTAGTATAATAAGAATCTTTGTCTCCTTGCGGTAATTTAAGAACTGCATTAGAAGGACCACGCAAACGTACTTGGTCTTTGCTCTCCACTGAAGTTTCTTTCCCAGTATTTACTGATTTCCTGTATCTCTGGTAGTGCTTCCAGAGAAATGGACTGAAATAATGGAAATGTATGAGTAACTTTCATAACCTTTAACATCAAGCTATGCTTTCTGTAAGTTCTCTTAAATGCTTTGATTACAACTGTTCAAGGGAACAGTGTTGAGTTAATTATAGCTCATACCTATGTGTATTTTTATGTGGGGAAAAGCCTGGTGAAAATCTTTTCCTTAATGTCTTTCACAGAAAAAAAAAGCTGTGATCGTGTCTTGCTGCTGGACTGTAGATTTTTTTTCCGTGTCTGTCTTGTCTCCTGTACCGAGCTTTTCCGATACTCATTCTTGACTGATTTGATGCAAGTTCACTAAGGGCTTTTGCTCTGTCGTGTATCTTTGTGCTTAACAGCCAGCAAAGTTCAATGGACAGACAGATTATACAGCGATTGCCAAGGCTTGTGTTTGATGTCTACCTCTGCTGCTGACCTCCTTTGTAACCTTAGTAAATCATGCCATGTAATAGCGCAGGCCTATGTACAGTACAGGTAGACTGTAAACTTCTGAGGGAAGGAGACACCCTTTGTATGTCTGTGTGATGCCTCAAAGAACAGATGAGTTTGGTAGCGGCATCTGGTATTATCCAGATGTCGTATCTGTATTTTTACTCAGGGTTTAATTTTGGTGACCATCACTTTGAGAGATTCCCTGGACCAGGTCCTTGGGAGTCTCCTCACTCTTGCCACGTCCTGCCGTCCCATCGAGTCCATCTGGCAGCTGTCCTCTGCTCTCACCTTGGCTACATGCTTGACAAGTGTGGGGGGATAGATTAAGTTCCTGTGATCTGTCTGCAAAATACTCGTGTTCAAGAACCAGTGAACTGGTGGGGATGCTGCATAAGGATGTATCTCAGGTGGTTTAACTTACCCTGGAGGAATCATCCTCTCAGAAGCCTTCATTGCTTTGTTACTGGGGGCCTTTACAGCCAGAAATGGATATCCAGATCAGAGAGGTTCTTTTGATAAAGCTGAGAAATCCTTACAGTTTAATGTTGACTCCTTAACTTTCAGAGAAATGTTGCTAGTTGTTGCTCTCCATCTTCTGATGAAGCTGCTTTAGAGCAGTAGGTATTATTTTATGAGGAATCTCCTCTCAGAGGCCTTGGCATTTTCAGAGTAGCAAGTATCACGCTTTTTTGGTTTTGTTTTGGTGTTTCTCTGTTTAAGTCCATTCAACATCACCTGGCAACTTCTGTACCAAGCTAACAACCAAGCTTCTGTAGCAGCCTAACGGTAAACTCAGTCTATCTTGTGTTGATCCCACCTTTTTTAATGCATGCAAGCTCTTGTAAATACAACCTGTTCTTAAGAAAATCCACATTTTTTTCTGTTACGTAGTGAATGTGAAATGGAATCTTATGTTAATAAATTTGTGGTAGTTCACCTACTCCACTTAAAACCAAAACAAAACAGGAAAACCAGCCCTCTGCCAAACATCCTGTATCAGCTTTGTGTAAATGTGTTCAGTAGATATTTGCTACAAATATAAATTTTTTTGAGCTTAAGAAAATAAAGCAGAATGCCCATACGTTAGCAGGTTTGATCTCACTCAAACTCCTGAGATATTTTCTCCAAGTACTGCATTGACATTATGCCTCAAAGCCTACTGTTAGTGTGAATTGTGTGGTTCAGTTAATAAAACAGCCTGTCTTGTCAATGTTTTATACAAAGCCAAAAGCAATTTTTGGACAGTGTAGAGGTAAAAGTCAGTATTGTTTGCTTAGCTTTGTTTCTGTATCTCTGTAAAATGAATGGTTACATATATGAAAAAAAAAATTAAGTCAGTATTCAAAGCAGGCAGCACTTAAAACCAAGAAAAAAAGGTGGTCAGGAGTTTCTTGGTTTCCTAAAAATGTGCCAGTCTTATTATCCTGGGTGCCATCCTGCAGCTCTACACAGATGCTGCTTTTTTCTAAAGATATCTTATTTTTCTGTGACTGTGGAATATCTCATCTTTAAATTTCATGCCATACTTCCCTTCAGACAAATCAAACTTCGCAGCATTGGGAAGGCTTCTGAGCATGTCTTGATGAAGGCAACGATAGAAAGCAGTAAACCAGCAAAGCATCTGCAAGACCTGAAGGTCTCTCGTTCTGAAGGTGATAGATAGCCAGGAGGTGATATATGCCAAACATCAGCTACTAGTAGCCCTTAAAAAAAGGAGTGCCAGGAATAAATCTATCTAAAGTATTTCCATTGCTTTTTCTGCCTCAGGATAACTGTCTGCTCTCATCCTGCACTACACAACTATGCTTGTTCAGTATGTCTGAATCTGCTTAAGTAAGGGTACTTAATTATTTGAGATTTTTATGATATTTTATTTTCCTGGGTGTAACAGGCAGATGAGCATCATGAGAAACTAGAAATCACACGTTAGAAATATTTCATAATTGCATGGAGGAGCCACTTCTGTAGGTGGTATAACCTCTATATCTCAGATTATAGTTCATGAAATTCAGATTATGATCTCGAAGGACCATTCTCTGAGTGTAGAGAGCTACTTGCAATACATCCACTTTTCTTGACACGTTTTCTTTTTGACTGCAGGAGAGCTGAGATACTGGTGGCACCTGGCTTTACAAGTGGGAAGATTCTGTCAGCCGTTCCATTAAACATTATAAGGTTTTAAGTTGTTTTTCTGGCATATGATGTTACATTGGAAGGTAAACATCTGGTTTTGTTTTGCTGCATACTTTGTGCAAAGAATGAATCAGTATCATCAAGCAAAGGGAGTGCATTTAAGTGTAATTATATTGAATTATTTGCTGCTAACTCTCCTTTGCCAGTGGTAGAATGCTCTGATTTCTATCTTAGCAGGATACTAGGCTTTAAACCTGTCAAAAGCAGGACTAAATGGTGCCCATCCTGAACATCAGACTGTTGTAACTTGGTGTAGAAAAGGAGGCATCTGTTAAGAAACCTTTTGTGAACTTCCAGTGATACTTTATTTTTAACTTCTTGGAAGAGGCTTATTTAAGAAAATGGTCTCTTGCTTGAAAATTGATATAAGAAATGGAATACAAGGAGCATACAATATTCCTCTGTTGGCTTATATACATGCAGGACAGAGTTTTGCTAAATTGTAGAAGTATTACAGTAAATCAAAGGGGCTCTGACAAATCTGAGTGTGCTAGCATCAGTGGCTCCTTGGCACAAAATAATGGTGTAAAGATGATCTTTCCCCCAAAGGGAATGCATGGTAGACCAAAGTCTATAAAAAATTACAACAAACAAGACAAAACGCTAAACCACCACCACCTAAAAAAAAAACCACTGAGCAGCTAAGTGTGGGATTCGCTGTCCTTTGCTTTGTCATTTCTTTCCATTTCTGGTTTCTGGTATATTTTTTTTTTTACTACCAAAATAGTGTGTTATGTTTTGGGCAGAGATTTATGGGAATCTTTCCTGCATTCAGTTAATACAAATAAGGACGTTTAAAGAAGTCTTTTACTCTTGTTAGATTATCCTTCTCCATTTAGAAGTGCACCTTGAAATGTGAGAGTTAACATCTGTACTGTGCTACATATTTTTATATCTACTCCTAAGAAGTTCTTAAAATATTGACTTTTAAAGGAGCATATGGTTCTGTTTATGTTGTCGAAGACCATATTTCCCCTTTATTGCTGGATCTCAGTTATGGCAGTCTCTAGTGAGAACACCAGCGTTTTGGAAAGACATTTCTCTTGCAACTTAGAGGGATACCTGTGGCAAACTGGAGATATGATGTGTGCAGATTGCTGGATGAGGCAGTATGCACCATCCACTTGCTTTGGAAATGGGGTTGAAGACACCTCTGAAATGTGTGCAGTAAAACAGCTTTACTTGGAAGAGGATAAAATTAATGCAGTGAGGGAACGATGGGCAAACAGTGGGACTATAAAACTGTTGAGGTCCCTTCAGAAGCATAGAAAAGGAACAGATTTCTTTGATTACTAATAGTTTGCAGAACTGCAGTACAGCTGCTGCGGTGCTGACCTGAGGCCTGCCAGCTCCTGCCTGTGTTCCACCTCCCTGCCCACTCTCCATGGTTTGCCTCAAGTATTCCTGCTCGCCTTCCTGAGACCGTGATCTTGGAGCTCTAATTGTGAGAACAGATAATTTAAAGGTTGTGACATCTTAGATAATGCAGAGGTGAAGATCATGGAGATGCTGGAGGGGACTCTTCGAGGCTATTGTCACAGGAGGGAAAGCAGGAATACTTAATGCAAGCCAGTTCTGAACGCTCAAGAGAAGTCAGCTGAAAATTAAACCAAGACAGCAGCCTCTTACAGTGCTCCTTGCTCTATTCTTGCTGTGTTCCTGATTGTATTCAGTCTTTACATCGTGTTTCCCAGCTGAGCCAAAAAAGTAATGCCCCCTACAAGATGGAAAGGTTTTGCGGGAAGGTTTCTGGCTGTCACTTTGTGAGGAAAGTCTGCTTCCTCGAGAGAGGGAATAAACCTGTAGCTGCGCTTTATTTATCCCCTTAATGTAGATTGCATCCGAGTGAAATTTAATCTATCTTGCTCACCCAAAGCCTGATAAACTAAGGTGATTGCTTCTTTTTATACCAGCTAGCTTTGGGCTTGGCTGCAAAGCTGACGTAGATGGAGTGGCAGTGCCCAGGCATGGGGCTTTGAATGCTCTGCCTAATGCGGTAGTAGGAGTGGAATCCAAATATATTGATATATTAGAGTCCTTTGTATTTACTGCTCTGCAGTCATGCGGCGGTATCTCTGATCTGAGCACCTGACCGGGGCTGTTTATTGCACTTGCTGAAATGGTAATGGTCAGCAATAGATAAGATTCAAAGAAGTCTGCAGGACATGTCTGTCTAAACATTACTGAGACTGCGGTATTGTTCTTGAAAAGTGAAGGCTGTAAAATTTGTCAGTGCTGCAGTAGATTCTGCTGCCTTCTACCCCCCAGCCACCCTGCAGCTCTATTACTGGCCATAAAATTAAGTTGTTTTGTCGCCTGTGGTTATTCATTTTAACTTTAGCTTAGTAAATTTAATGCAGAGACATTTACTTACTGTAAATTTGTCTCCAATGAAACAAAGGGGCACTAACTTTGCAGGCTTGCGTAAAGACTATCTGTTTCCATTAAAAATAGTGGATGCTGTGGGTTAGGACATCTTGTAGAGTAAGTATACACACCAAGAATCAATAGGTGTTTTATAAGCGCCTGGAGATTTTTTTCACTATAAAGGTTTTTGTTTTTGTTTTTAAGTGCAGTTGCTATAAAAAGGTAAATAAAAAAGTTAACCACCTATTGCCCGACTTTCACTTAAAATCTTGTACTTGATTGATTCTGTCTAGGTGAGCAGTGTTTGTAATTTTGCTATAACATTGGGGCTTCGTAAGAAAATGGCTTTAATTGTAAGCTTTTATATATTCAGAGATATTGTCAGTGCCTTAGTTTTTACATTCTCTATTAGAATTCAGGAAAATACATCTTATTATACTGAAAGAAGAAAATTCAGTTTAGCAATATAAACTTCTGCCACTAAGATACTTGATAACATGGGGGGGATTGGGGTAGCCTTGTGGCAGAAACTTGATTAAAAGCAGATTGATACTGCTTTATCAGCCCATACCAGAGTGAATTAGTCCAAGAAATCTGTTTGAAGTTGCTTAGTTGTCCGTTTGAAAAAGGTCTCTGGACATTTATTTGGTTGTTGCTGAGTACTTGCTATAGGCTTGTCTATCTGACAGCACAGGAACAAACTTCACACCACACCAGCCGTGCTTACTTTACAGTAATGTGTTTCTTATTACTCCTTGTTATCCCACAGGAAGCTGGAATGTTTGGGAGGTCAGCTACTGGCTCAGGGGGATTATTCCTAGTAAATCAACTTAAAATTAACAGACAGAATTACACTGACATTCTGATTTCACTGATACTGAGGACAAAAAAAAATGCTTAAGTGTTGCTTTTAATTGGAATGGTTCTGTCCTAACTCCTGTTGTAAATCATATTTTTATCAGTAAAAGAAGTCTTTCATTTCCTCTGCTAAGTATAGGAGTGTTTATCTTTGGAGCACATGAAAGCAGCCCAGCAGTTGGGGCTGACAGGTTGATAGATCTACAGATGCACACAACTAGCAGAGGGAATGGGGAGTCAGTGCGCTGGGACCGCAGACGGCCTTTGCTCCGTGTGGGCATTCCAGCTCTGCTCCTGATATAAATTACATCCACATCAAATAAGTAAAAAGTCTGCAGTGATCAATCCATCTCTCTGTCATTTGGCAGATGTGGTATATATCTGAAGTTACAGCCGGCGGTCTGTAATTAACTGGCAGTTCTTAGGATCCGATATGCTTTATTCAGTATAAAGGAGAAATCACACCATAAGCATGCATAAATATAATGCATATGTCTGTGTGTATGCACGAGATATGTGTGTCTACATGCAAATACTTTTTCCTTCAGCAGCCTTCAATTTGCTTGGGAAAATGTGTGAAGCAACTGGTAAGTTCTACTAGTCTGAAACGAGGTCTGTATGAATTTGTAGCTTTTTGCTTTTATTTCTCCTTGAATTGTAACAGAGTTTATTTCTAAATCTCCTCCTTTTAAATATATATATATTTTTTTGCCAGGTCCATGAAAATGAGTCTACGGAATTGAGCTTTAAATATATGGATAGGGTGTCTGTGGAAATATTACCTCGCTGCACTAAGCTTGTATTTGTTGACCGCAATATGGTAATGTGAAAAGGTACACTCTTAAAATGCTGCACTGCAGAGGTATGCAAAATGTGTTGTTTTGAATGCATTAATAGCAATGGCAAATTCTTAGAGTACCTTCCTCAACTAGCTCAAAGAGCATCCTATTTCATTGCTATAAAAGAGAATTAACAGTAAAGAGTCTGGTAAAGCACGTAGATCTTGCTGATGTGAATAGGTGCGTTTCATAAAACCAGAAGGAGATATCTGCAGTATGCAGAGAGAAGCTTGCATTTGTGGACAGAGGCTGGCATTTACGTGTAGGCAATTTAAAGCTTATTTGTGGGAACCAAGCAGCCGCGGGGTCAGGACAGCAAGCTGTTTAAAAGGGTCTGATTCAGGCAGAAAAAGCAGGAAGCCTTGTTACCTTGTGAAGTGCCAAGATTTCCTTTGTATCAGGTCCTCAGGGGCTCTCCTTCGCCTGTATGCCATCGAGACCAGACACCATCTGGCTTGAAGTACTTGTAAAGTTCATCGTTGCAATAAATGTCATTCTGCAGGAGTATGAACAGGCTGTTGGCCTACTGCATTACTGGTGCATTCATGTTCGTATCCCTAAAACTTTGAGTTTATTAACACAAGTGAAAGGAAGATGAATCTTTTGGGGCAGAAACAGCAGCTGCATTGAATTTGGCGCTCTTAAGGGCAGTTCTAACTTGCCGTGGTGCTTGCTGGGGATTATGTTTACTGTTTAGGCAGAATCAATGTTCTTTATGCTGATTTCAGTCTATGAACGTTCAAGTCTATGGGTATGTTCTTATCTGATCTTTTGCAAAGGAGGTTGCAGTGTATGTTCATTCAGGAACCAATTATTTCCCCTCTGATAAGACATGCTTTCCAGAAAGACTGCCAAGAAGGAGAATTGATGGAGAGTCCATTTTTTTTTAATTTGCAACTGTGTTTTAGTCATCTTTTGCCCCACTGTTTTAAAAATTTGCACATAACTTAAATTTATTTGGCTTCAACTTTCATTAGAGCTTGGCTCTTTCTACTCTGCTAAATTAAATATTCCTTCAGCAAGCTGTGCTTTCAATGTCAGTCACTTGGACACCGTGGCCAAAGTCTTTATTGCCTTTAATTATTTATTGAGAATGTTAAATAAGTTGAATTCAGTGCTCAGCATTGGTGAGTACTTGTGACTGTGAGGAAAGAGTAGCTTACCAATACTTTCAATACCCGATTGTATCTCCCTTCTCTGGTACTGTCTGTCCTGAAACACTCTCTTTAGACCCCATTTCACCCTCTCCAATTTATCGGCTCACTTTTTTTCTTTATTTTCAGACTCTGGACATGGGAGTTATAGATAGAGTTTGACTACCAGTGTTACAAAAGCTATCAACAAGGAAAGGGCTGCTCTGAAAGTAATGCCTCCTATTTGATTATATTGGCCCATTATCTCAAAGGCAAACAGTGGTAGTATGGCAGTCTACTGCCATAGTGGTTGAACCATCTTGCCAATATTCCGTTACAGACTGCTGCGCTATGACAGCTGGCAGCAGAGAGGCAGTCTGACACAATGGCATCTGACATGGAACTGCATATGAAGCAAAGGTGGGGAATTTAATTCCTCCCTGTGGAAAAAGTGACAGACGCTGACATTCACTGATGCTTGCTGAACATTTATGGAGACCTAACAGTGGATGTGAGCACCGTGAGGTGGTGAGTGTTGTGTTTCAGCAGTGGTGACAGCAATAGTGGATCACCTCAGCTGATGCATGGATTTACCATGGGCCTAATCAGCTTGATAACCTTCTGTGGTGAGTAGTTTAAGGGAATGCAATGCATGAAATGCTTGAATACTGCTCTCTGAGGTGCAGAAGGAAAGAATGAGAGACAATAGACGGTAGTTTCAGCAAAGGAAATTTTTGTTTTCACCATGATGGTGGTCAAACACTGGAACAGGTTGCCCAGAGATATCGTGGTACCTCTGTTCTTGGAGCAGTTCACAACTTGACTCAACATGGCCACGATCTTGCAGGCCTGCTTTGAAAAGGTCAGACCATGTGGCCTCTTGAGGTCCTTTCCAGACCAAACTGAAGCTTTGCCTAACTGGTACGAAGGGCTCAAATGTGGCTCTTCCCCTTTTCATGCAACTGTCGTAATTGCTGATGCAAACACTGGAAAGACCATGCTTTGTTTTCATACCAGCCCATTTTGGAGAAGGTAGAGAAATTCTTGGGGGTTGCTATGCCCTGTTTCATACAAAAAAATTTTTCTCCTGAACGGATGAAGTAGATCATCACATGGTTTATTCTTAAGTAACACATTTTTGTACAATACTGAAAACTAATACTTTTTGGAGAGACTTTGTTTTACAGCTTTTCGTTTCAGGCATCTTTTACAGTAACCAAAAACCCAATTTTCACACACACAGAAGGAGTAAATAAGACATACTTCATTTTGTGATTAAGAAGATGGTGATTTTTCTATTTATGTAGCAAACCACATGAAAGTATCTCTGGTAGAAAGAAAAAGTCTTCAAGGTTAAGTGTCATAAAAAGAGATCATTTTGTTTAAACCAATCTGCTTTTATTTGCCCTGGAGAGTATATTTTCTATAAGAGTTTTAAGTTTGCTGATTCTTGCAGTTGTGTTGACTTGTCCCTGCAGTCATCTGGCAGAACAAATTCTGCTTTTCCCCTCAACAAGCTGAGAATGTTTTTCACTTGGAGGAAGAAGGTGCATTGACAGTTGCCACCCTCTTCCCCACATATTTTCTACCCCAAGACAAGCTGTTGTTCTGGCAAGAGACGTCCTTGCTAGCGTAAAGAACTAAGAGAAGATCCTGGGGCAAGAATGAGTGGGTGACTGCACTGCTGTATCTGTCACAGTGTCAGGCAGGCAAC
Organism: Aquila spilogaster; assembly: GCA_024606505.1. Taxonomy (NCBI): domain Eukaryota; kingdom Metazoa; phylum Chordata; class Aves; order Accipitriformes; family Accipitridae; genus Aquila; species Aquila spilogaster. Next base: position 81,193,554 of record JANHGO010000042.1, read on the forward strand.
TACTCTGCCTCCAGGGCTGGAGACAGGTAAAACCACTGCTTTGTTACCCTTTCTGCAGAGATACGCTTTGTTCCCTAACGTCTAGAGAGATGTGATGACAAGATCACTGGATGTTTTGTAGATAATCACAGGTGTGTTTGGGCAGCCTCTCTCCCACTGTCCATCCAGGAAGGGGATAGAAGGGATATACAACACATTTTCACCTTTTTTTTTTTTTTTAAACTTTCTTTTTTTTTTTTTTTTTTCCCCAAAGACACAGTCAGGCACATTCCAGTAGAGAAGGAAAGAGAGAAAATCTCCTCCTGACTTCCTGGGCAACAGCGTAGGCTCTACTTGATCAGGAAGCAGAGATGCCAGAAAGTGAGTGGAGGAGTTTCAGAACAATGCAATGCTGTTGTATATTTTCAGATATTTAGCTTGATATTTGAGTTACGGGTGAGATTTTTTTGGCACTTCATTTTATTTAATCTGTAAACCAAATGGCAAGTGCCAAGGTTTGTTTGGGTTTGTAATACCTCCATCAAGTCATCAGATGGTCCCCTGGAACAGGGACTGCCACCACAAAGCCAAGTGCTCAAGGGATTCAGAAGATTCCAAAACAGGGGGCCTCTATGAGGCGTCGTTCACTCAGATGGCGGTATCCAAAACTGGAAGAGAAGTTCTTAATTTTGAGGGCAAAGTAATTTCCTCACGGGTCATGAAGTTGATCTGGACCTTTAGACACAAAGTCAGGGATCAAAAATTGCTTCTTCCTATGGTAGAAAAGAGGTTTTACTGCGCTACAAGTAACAGGTTTATATGGGCCATGTTTGAACTATTCTTTTTGTCATTCTGTACTTAGATCTTTGAGCAGTCTATAAGAATGTTATTGCTGGAGAGATTGGAAACTGGTAGTTGATAAATAGTGCTACATTGCTCTGTAAAGAACAGTTGATGAATGTTACAATTGTATGTGAAATGTTTCTCTTTTTCTCTTTAATAGCACTGTTTTAAACTACTTTGTCCTGCACAGGGGACTGCTAAGTAAACTACAAGTGACATATGATAAATGTAAAGCTGTGGTTACAGCTCCAGAAATCAATGAATTGCATGTTTCACATGTAAAAGGGCAGTCGTGCTGCTTCCGCTTGCAGAGTGATAAATGTAATTCAATCTATGAGCAGTAAAACATTGTATAAGTTGCTAATTCCAATGCATGCCTGAGAAAGTAAAGGAAAACTTGTGAGAAACTGTGTTGTTCTGCTTTGAAAACACCTCTAAAATAATTAGTTCTAAAATTTGCAAGGAAAGCATACAGCAGAACCACATTAAATGGTATGTCAATAGGGAGTGTTTCTCTAACAAATGTGGTTCAGTACATGTAGATATTGTTACTGCATCTCAGCAAAATGTCACTTTGAGAGATTCTTAAACATAAAAGACAATCAGGCCATAAATGAAAACCATTATTTATGGTACTAGGAATGCAAAAATGAACCTCTACCAATGACCCCCTCCAACTCAGCAAGTAAGAAAGCATGTTATTCTGACTTCTAAATGCTGCTCTGTAGCAAGTGATTTAACAAATTCTCGAATGAAAGGGAAAAAAATACAGGCTCAAGTACGCTTCAGGGACTAGAAAATGATGGTAGCCCAGTTTTAGCCTTTCCAGTTCATCTGGGCACCCTGATTTTTATATTTGTCCAGTGGACTGCTGATCACAGATGGTTTCTGATAAAGATCGGCATCTGTCTTCCAAAAGCTGCTTCATTTTGCTTTCAATTCTGGTCTGAATTTAAATTAATGAAGATTAATTTTTCTCAGAGCAGTTCAAGGAAACTCAGACAATGTTACAGTTCACTGAGGTTATGCAGGATTCTGTAACTCTTCTTTAACTTTTGAAGTGATATTTTTTAATGTTAAAGCGCTGCTGAGAAAAGCCAACCACAGCTGCTGGCTCATAGCAGGACCTTATTAGAAGGCTGTTGTCCACAGACCAGTAAGCCATCCTGTTACTGAAGGGACATGCAGAGGTGGGTAAATTCCTTATGTGGTTCTAATTATTTTCAATGGGATAGTGAACATGGAGGGCTTAATAACACAACCATGGACAACTTGAACTGTATGGAAGTGCTCTAGGAAATGTCTATTCCATCCCATGAGAAAGAGCTTGAGATGGTTGTTTAAACTATCTTTTCTTACAGGTTAGGGCAGTGACATGAGATATATCCGATTTGAACAAAAGGAAATCCAAAAGATTTGATTGGAAATGCAGCTCTCTTGGCTTTTGTGGTTTTAATTTAAATACCTTCCTATGCGCACAGCTTTTTCCCAGGCCCTGGTTTTAGGCAATGTAAATGCACATACAAGTGCGTGCTTAGCACCACGTGGGACTCCTTTTACATTTCCCAGAGCTTAACTCCAAATTCCATGTTGTTTTGGCAGACTGAATGGCATGTGTAATACAAAACAGACCATGAAACTGAATGGAAAAAGTTGCGGTACACTTGTGATTTATTTTTCCCCTCTTCATTTTGGTTTAATACACTTTCTACAGTGATTGCACTCCACCTTGATGCTTTAAATGAGAAATCTTCCACTGTCCTTTGACACTGTGCTTAATGCACCACTGATCTGAACAGAATGCAATGCTAGTTTGATGTTGCATGTCAAGCCATACGGCCTATGTATATAAGGTGCTGATGATTATCAGAAATGATACCTTTTTCTGTAGAAGTGCTTAGAAATCCAGGTGGTATTGGTGGGTGGGGATCAGAAAGAACAGCTGCCCAACCTTCCTGCTTGCTGATGGTGCAAACCCAAAGCTTTATAGCTCCAAAAGCAGAAGGGACTTGTAAGAACTGCCAGGTAATAATTAAATACAGTGTGCCTAAGTGGTACTGTATTTTTCATCTTTTTTTAAAGTGAGACAGGATAGGATGCAAATGAATAAGCAAAGGCTCGTCTGGTTGCCGCTGTGGAATAGAAAAAGCAGAAATGAAAAATGCATTTGTGATAAACAAGATTGAAATTCCTTGGGAGTCTGTGTGTGTGTGTTTAACCTCTGAGCATGAATGTGCTTGTTTTTTGTCAGAATAAATTGCTAAAACCAATCTTGAAATAGAAAAGAAATATGAAGAAGAGCTCAGGATTATGGTGCAAGTGAGTTTAGAACCCCCCAAACTCTCTCTAAGAATCATGATTAGAAGAAAACAGCGTTGAATTCTGATGCCTCTTAATAGTGGCTGAGAGTTTCAAATAGTTCTTTTCTCGCTAAGGATATCCATTAATACCTCCCCAGCTCCTAAGAGATTACTTTAAGAGGCATTGTATTTAGAATGTCTCTTATCTCTGAAACTTTTTTTTTTTAATTATATAAGAGGATATAACACTTTCAGTATTTGGTATCTGGGTATACGCACAGTAAACTTAATCTCTACACTTGCTATGTTCACAGAAGCTGATATATTTTTCTTTCTGTCAGTGGTGTAAAATGAATCTGTGCCCCTGGGAGAAAGCTGGAGCTCTGTTCTCAACGTGTGGCAGTGGACCAACCCGTGACATGGGGTGACAGTGACATCCGTGCCTTGCTGGCAGCCCTGTTTCTACGGGTTTCATCTCCCAGCCAGTCTCAGGCAGTCATTAGCTATGTCTGATGCTTCCCTATTCCTGGCATGCTTTGAAGACAGTTAAAACACAATCCAGGTAAGTATTGTGCTAATGGTGATTAGAAACCAAATGCTTCATCATGTTGAGTTTCATTCTCTTGTTTTAAGAACTCAAGCTGATTGCTTTGAAGAGAAACCTAGATTTGAGTATTTTGACATTAAAAACAAAAGCACTTTTCTCTCAGGTGGTTGTTAAAATCAAACTGCTTCTAACGTTGGTAGTAAGTAAGGGAGAAATGGCTTGTGTCGCAGCGGCTGATTTCTGTCAGACTGGAGTTTATTCTGGGAAGCAATCCCTCAGATTTTGAAAGAGAAAACAACCCCCCAGGCCTTTATGGGCTGAGTGAGAGAGGTCAGTGGCAGTTCCCCCAAAGTAGGCGAACTTTAAACTTTTGTTCAGTGCGGTGTCTTTTCAGGAGGACGGAACAATTGCTCATCCCCTGCACCAGCACCTTCCCCCCTCCCTCCCAGGGCAGGCCGAGGTGACGGGCTGGAGAAAAAAGCACCCGGCTGATTGTTTGAACTCATTCTTCTGCTGGTGCTACACCCCTTGCTCGCGGCCTTCTTCCTCTGCCGCAGCAGTAGCCAGACTTCAAGACCCTAAACTGGCAGCACTTTTTAGTCTCTGTCTTTTCACAGATGCACTGTCTTGTTTTTGAAAAATGCTGGCTGGCTATTGAGAGCTTGAAGCAAAATGCAGAGGAGCACTTCATGTGGCGCTGCCTTCTGAACACCACTGGATATGCTGTTTGAAAGCAGATATTCTGGTGAAGACTCCCAGTCTGTGTTTATCCCTCAGCTGTATTTTATACGATCAGACTAGAGAAAACATTCAGTGAATCTGAAATCTCACAGTTTAGCAGGACTTCAGAAGAAAAAACTGAAAGTATTGTTGGGAGCTCCCGAGTCTAATGACCTCTTGCACTTTGCACGCTAAGACAGTATTGATGGGACTTGTTTAAATCTGCTTTCTCCCTCCCTGCAGCGCCGGGCCCTGTGGTGCTGGAGTTGATGTTCTGCCAAGCAGAGGACCGCTGACAGTGCCAGACAGAGAGGGTGGTTGTCCTTGGCAGCTGAGCTGTAAGTAGCTTTTTGTCAAATCCACTTGAGAAGGTTCTGTCCTGAAGTTTTTTTTTTTTCTTTCTTTAATTGTTGTTTTTCCTTTCCGTTGTCAGATAAGTGAAAAGAAATCTTACCAAAATGCAAAAGTTGTTCTGCTCTTACTGTCAGGATAATGGTAGGGACATGAACTTTCCTCCAGTCTGGGACGGACCTGTGAAACATCACTGTGCAAGACAGCATCAGCTGGGTTGTGTTAGAGTGGGCTGCTAGGCAGTGTGAATCCTCCTTGCAGAATCCTGTCACTGGATGATGTTCGGCTGAACATTGCTGGAGTGCCTTTGGGTCCAGCTGGGTGTTTTGCCAAGTCCCAGTCCACAGTGAAGCACTAAGGTCTGGGCAGCTGTTAGACACTAGGCTTTAATTTCAGCTCTGCTTAGCATTGGCAAGGCTGTACCTGGAGCACTGTGTCCAGTTCATGGCCCCTCAGTACAAGAGAGACTTGGATAAACTGTCATGAGACCTCACCTGGAGTACTGCATCCAGTTCTGGGGCCCCCAACACAAGAAAGACATGAAGCTGTTGGAGTGGGTCCAGAGGGGAGCCATGAAGGTGATCAGAGAGCTGGAACACCTTGCCTGAGGACGGGCTGAGAGAGCTGGGGCTCTTCAGCCTGGAGAAGAAAAAGCCCTGAGGAGACCTTATAGTGGCCTTTCAGTACCTGAAGGGGGCCTAGAGGAAGGCTGGGGAGGCACTTTTATAAGGGCATGTAGCGACAGGATGAGGGGAAATGGCTTTAAACTGGAAAAGAGTGGATTTAGACTAGATTTTAGGAAGAAATTCTTTATTGTAAGGGTGGTGAGACACTGGAACGAGTTGCCCTGTGAGGTTGTGAAGCATTCAAAACCACAGGCTGGATGAGACTTTGAGCTGGTCTAGAGGGAGACATCCTTGCCTATAGCAGGGAGGTTTGAAGTAGATGATCTTAAAGGTCCCTTCCAACCCAAACCATTCTGTAACATTTTGTTATATCTGTAGAAGAGCTCAGAGCTTTCTGTCCTCACTGATGTCTCCTTACCCTATTAGCAACATCCACTCAGGCTTTTTTTTTCCACCAGTGAGCTAAATTTTTACATTAGTAATGAACAAAAACATGAACAGCATGGTACATGAAGGAGTAGTTTCCTTTTGTTTTCATTTGCTTTTAAGATTATTCAATATGTCTTTGGCTTCATACAAATAAAGAACGCACACTTTCACCCAGCAGTCGTGTACTTGCAGAATAAACAAAGGCCACACAATACCAACTCCTGGAAGTTAAGACTACACTTTGATTTGGTCCTTAGGCATTTGAAGGTAGCTTATTCATTTAAATTGCAAAATCCTAAGAAAAGTGAAAGAAATACAGTATCATTAGAAATGACAAAAACTCAGAAAATGCATAAGAATTGCTTAGTGGCACGGTGCAACATTTTACCGACCATTCAGGGATGGACAGTAGTATGAACAGGAAGGTGAAGACCATCTTCCAGTGGTATGGTGGAAAGGGGCTGGTAGTAACTAGACTCCCTTACAGCTTCTATTTTTCAACTATCAAAATCCATCAGCCTTCAATAAATAAATAAATAAATAAATCATTCACAAAGAAAATTACTCTTTGAAGAGACTTGCTGGACTACCCGCTGCAAGAAATATTACTGCTTGGAAGTTAGCTAGTATTTTCCACAGCTTGCAGCAAGTCTAGATCAGCAGAGTCAAACTGGAAGAAAAAATCTTTCATCTCCCGTTTGTCAGGAAACTGGTTGTGTCTCAGGTACATTTAATCCATATTTTATAGACTTTATAATATTCTGCAAACATTCTACTAAATGTTAGTTGTTGTGCTGTGGCGTGATGCATTTAAACCACCTGATGACTTCATTGATTGAAATTGTCTCTCGATAAGATCCAGGCTTGCATACTTGCCTAGTCTCATACTTGCCAAAATACCATTTAAAAACCATTAAGCCCTCTGAGGAGGGAATTACCATTAAGAGATTATTTTAATTCAATACCATTTAAGCTTAAAGTAATAGCTAATAACAGCAGTCAATGCTTAAAAGAATGTCTATGGTGCTTTGAAGATGTGAAGTGTTCTTTAGTATTTATACGAAAGGGAAAGCTGGCTTTGAGTAACCAGTATCTCTTTCTAGGGGAGAGAGACAGAACAAAGCAAGCTACTACGTGTCAGCCTGTAAATAAATAGCTTTTGTGCTACTTGAAAAGGTACAGGCAGATAACAAGATTGACATCTGAACCAGAAGATTTCAAGTGCTTTGATGCTATTAGGTAGTAATCTATTTCTCTGAATGCTTTCATGGAAATAGCAATCTTCACTGGACAAGTAAAGAGGTAAAAATCAGGTCTCAGCAAGACAGCTTTTTGAGAGCTTGCCAAATTACAGCAAAAGACACACAATTAATTATGCTTAATTAACTTGGGTAAAATACAAACTAGCTGTTCTAGCTTCATTTTTTCTTCACAATTATACTCAAAGTTACTGGGCTCCAGTGATCAGAGGTGGATAAATCTCAGGTGAATGGTTCTCCCATGCAACAGCCGAAGTCATAAATGTGTTGACTCATTTCCACCCTAGAGAATGGAGGTTGTTGGGAATTCAGAATGGTAGAAATCAGCATGAGTTATGTCACTTGTGTGAAGCTGCTGCACCTAAAACAAATGTTATTCTGGCACATATTAACAAGGGTTTAATTTCTAAGATAGTAAATGAGTTTTTCAAGAAAGCCCGAGACTGCTGCCTTAATGAAGCAAATGTCCAGGACCCTTGCTTCAGTGCTTTGCCTTCAACACAGGGTCTGAGCAGCAAGAGTGTGCCCAGCTGTATTCATAAAACGACAGATGACTTGGGCAAGCAGCCCTCATCTGGCACTTAGCATCTGCAGTATTAATGATGTGTGCGCTGAAATATCCCAGGACAAAATAGGGATGGCCCATTAACATCATCAAGAAAATACTGATTAATTTTACTGCACTTTTTACCTTTGTGTGGTCTCTGAGTGCCAAATCTACTATCAGTCTTAATTTGACTTACTGTTGTCAAGCATATGTGTTCAGATATGGTCACCTTCTCAGAGAAGAAGCCTTTCTTGTGGCTTTTCTGTTTGGCAAGGACATGAATGCAGAGCTGCTTCCCTATATAGGCTGAGGGTGGGTGTGAGGCCGAGGCAGAGCAAGGATGCTATGTGACTCAATGTCTGTAATGCCCCACTGCTGCTCGTGCCTGAAGTAGTTCTCTTGAAGCATCCATGTGTCCAAAAACACAGGTTGAAGTTAACTTTGATTAACTTCTCTTAACTTCTTCCAGACTCAGTTATGCCAGAAAAATGGGCAACCGTCATAGCTTCTGATCATTCTTTTCCCTTGTAGGTGGCTAATCTTTAAGTAGAGAAAACTGCTCAAGCACCTTCATCTTGTTTCAAGCCAAGACATCCAAATTAGATCACATACACTAGTGTTTTTCCTGAAGTGAGTGGGAAGGATAGCTTGCACAAATAGTCTGATCAATGTGGAAAGTAACCTTTTCCACCAGCTCAGTCAAAAGGTACCTATATGCTGCTCGTTTCTTATATCACCAAGTTTTTGTTTTAGTGGAAAGATCCTACGGGTCTCGAGCACATGGTGCGACAGGACAATTTGTGCAAACAGGTTTCCACATCATCTGGACAGGTCTCAAGTTTCACTGCATTGTGGGAGTGCAATGCCTCTCTGTCCAAGTCTTCCTGAAGCTGGCATAAATAGTTGAACACTGGGGGACTTCAGGTCATCAGAAAAGATGCTGTTACACAGCTTTCAGTGCTTTTGCTGAGTTTGCTTCGTGTTGGGAGGGAAGCAGATCATGCACTAGCCCCTGTTTTGTGGACTGCATGAGTTTGCTGCAGATCTGCCCTTGGCTCCATGGGTGCCTGACTGCCTACACTAAATGCTGTCTGGAGGCACGTTTGCTTTCAGGTGTGTGTTTGCTCAGGGTGACTTTCAGCAGATAAGTGCTATGAAAAATACCTCTTACCTGTGTTAATAGCAAGTGCCTTTCTGGATCATGAAATGAAATCGGGATAAGTAAAATGACATTGAAATTGAACAGAAAATGATAGTAATGAATCAACAGGAAGACAAACAGTACTTCTGCAATTACATGTGCTACACAGAAAGCTCTCTGTCAACAACCACTGACCTCTTCAAGTTGTCTTGCCTATCTGATTGTACAATTCAGCATCTATAGCACTAAAGGGAGACAGTTGTCAAGCATCATTTCTTTATTATTATCATTTTCCATAGATTCAAATGCTCTTTGAAGTGATCAGAGATTAATAAATAGAAACAATTGTCCAATCCATCACTCTGCAAAGATTAACACAATAGCGTCCTTGGCAAAACCTTGCCATGAGATGTTAACTGGAGTGCAGTGGTGAGGAAGGTTTTCGCAAGACTCATGAAAGTTGAGACTGTTTTAATTCATCTCGGAAAAGAATATGGAAAAATAAAATCGACGGAGTATTTAAGAAAAATTAGAAGCAAAAATAATAGAACAGGCTTTAATTTTTCTTTTGAAAAAACAGTGGTAACTGCTGTTATCACTGTTTATCTCAGTGGTCATGCCCACAACACTTCCATGAACTGGAAAGTAAGGTTAAATAACATGCCCAAGTTTATTAGAAGTCTGCTGCAGAGAGAAGAAAAAAAAAAAAGGAAAAGGAAACTCCTCAACTTGATCATCGAAATCCCAGCCTAGCTGCCCAAGCACTGGAGCATCTTTCCTCTGCCAAGTATTTATCAGACCACTTCACGATTCATTGCCTTTCCAAATAGCTTTTCACTGAGGAACAGTGAGTTGCAAAAGGCTTTGTAGATTGAGCTAGAAAGGTCTTCAGAAGGTGAGCCAGGAATGATTTCAGATATAGAAAACAAAATACTGTCTTGAAAGAGGGCAGAGAAGCAGGTCCACATCAATTCAGTGATGCTGGGAAACCAATATGCTGAACATTTAGCCTCAAGTGTGAACTGAGGAGTATCCACCCCACCTCTCCTTGCCCCTCAGCCTATTCCTTAGGTGCCATTTAAAATTTTTTTAGCTCTTTCATCTCTCACAACAGCTTCTCAGAGCTCTTCTACACTACTCGCACAGACTGCTGTAAAAATGGAATTATGCCATTTGCAGATGTGACTTTGGATCAGTTACGAGCACAGTCCTTTATGTGGACACCTACTGCATCATGATAGTATCATATATCAATATTATTTCTTCTCCTTCCTGTCCAATTAGACAGCCTGCCTTTCTGACCTCATGAGCAGCTTACAAAACTGTGACCAAGAGCCATAAAAATAGGTATGTCAGAAAGCCAAGAAGAAAGGAGGGGGTCAGTGAGATGAATCACAGCATCGCCAAATAGATGAGGTGTGAAGGAACCTCTGGACAAGATGGGCCCAACCCCTGCCAAACAGGAACACTCCTTGCCAAGCAGGAACACCCAAAGCAGAGTGCCTAAGCCCACATCCAGGTGGCTTCTGAAGATCTCCGAGAGGAGACGCCACAGCCTCTCTTGGCAACCTGTTCCAGTGCTCTGACACCTGCACAGCACAGCAGTGCTGCCTGGTGCTCAGAGGGAGCTTCCTGTGTTTGAGTTTGTGGCCACTGTCTCTTGTTCTGGCATTGGGCAACACTGAAGAGAGCCTGGCTCTGTCCATGTTGCACCCTTCCTGCAGGTATTTGTACATGTTGATGAGATCCCCCTGAGCCTCCTCTTTTCTAGGCTGAGCAGGCCTAGCTCTCAACCTCTTCTCGCAGTGGAGGTGCTCCAGTCCCTTCAGCATCTTGGTGGCCCTCCACTGGACTCTCTCACAGAATCACAGAATCATAGAATAACCACTCCATTCTTCTAGTTCCAACCCCCCTGCTGTAGGCAGGGACACCTCCCTCTAGACCAGGTTGCTCAAAGTCCTATCCAGCCTGGCCTTGAATGCTTCCAGGGAGGGGACACCCACAACCTCACTGGGCAACCTGTTCCAGTGTCTCACCACCCTCACAATAAAGAATTTCTTCCTAATATCTAACATCTATTCTGTAGAGTGAAAGTCTCCAGAAGCTACGTTTGGATCCTTTGTTTCATTCTGGAATGAAGCAGATGCTGTGAAATGCCAGTCCTGGTTGCTACAAGGCTGTGTTACCATTTGGCCAGGGCTTCAGTTGGAGCCAGAGAACGAGTGAGAACTCTCACCCAAAAAGGTCCTAAGAAGTGTAATTTCCCACAGGCAGTGCAAAGGAGATTGTGTTTTGCAAAGGTGATTTCCTTATCTTCATTTTTCACTCTATTTATTTGGGCCAAGTTAATTACATTTGCATATATAATAACAATTTATTTCTTTGACAAGATCAGAGACCGATGGTTTTGACTGGAAAGGATGCTGTGTCTGAGGGGAAGGAGAGTTGGATAGTTGGGCAGAGCTCAGGTTCGTTTTTCCCTTGCTCCCTGACGTGATACAAAAGCTTTGTTGTTGATTGCTCATGTCCTCTAACTTTTCCCAGAGATTTTTTGGCTGTTTCAAGGCTAACTTTGCTAACTTAGTTGGTGTTTTCATACTCATAGTTACTACCATTTTTCAACCTTCCTCTGTGTTAGCTCAGGCAATTACATTCTATCTATTGAAGATTCCTACTGCCGGATCAATAGGAGAAGTTTATTCTTCATTTCATTCATAATAGCTATTGCATAGTGCTACAAAATGGTTCTAGTAGCCAGCTGTAATTCGGCAGTGGATGAGCAATCTTGCAGTCTGAAAAGCATCCAAAGATCTTATGGGATGAAAAGCAATGTAATCATTATTGGTAGCTCTATTTCTCCTTTGACATCTCCTTTAAGTATTAGTAGAGAACTGGAAGGTTATATGGGCCTAAATGTTGCTTCAATCAATTATCTGTGCATTTTTCCCATCCCATCTGATAATCAGTTCTGTCACAAACCACTGGTATCCCACAGGGTCCCTCGATTGAACTGGAGTCTACAGAATTTTATAGCTGATTCCCTGCTGCTTTCTAATGCCCCTATATAGAAGGGGGCCCTCAGAGTTAGGATTGCTGCTTGCCTTTCCTCTTAAACATCTGGCCTGTCACTGTCATTACTGTTGTCTCTAGACACTGAGTAAGTTAGCCTCCTACAAGCCTGTTGGCAACATCTGATGTGTAAAGGTACATGCCTGATGATAGAGAAAGTGTTGAATAACCCAGTAATTTGTCTGTGATGATATCAGCTTCTGCCTTTTGTCACTGGAATCAAAGACCTTTTCAGGGTCTTGGGTTATAAATTGGAGTGTTTTGTATTAAGGAGTGTCTGTGGGGAGACATCATTGTAGCCTTCCAGTATTTAAAGGGAGTTTATAAACATGAGGGAAATCAACTTTTTACATGAGCAGATAGTGATAGGACAAGGGGGAATGATTTTAAAGTAAAGGAAGGGAGATTTAGATTAGATGTCAGGGGGAGTTTTTTACTGAGAAAGTGGTGAGGTGCTGGAACAGGCTGCCACGAGAGGTTGTGGATGCTCTGTCCCTGGAGGTGTTTAAGTCCAGGTTGGATGGGCCCTGGGCAACCTGATCTAGTACTTGATCTAGCAGCTGGCAACCCTACCTGTGGCATGGGCGTTGGAACTCGGTGATCCAGCCCAATCCATTCTATGATTCTGTGATTCCATGATTGTTGCATGGCATTGTGAAGCCAAATATATACTTGATTCTATGTTTGTACAGTGCATTGAGCTGGTACATGTATTCATTCTGCCTCCTAAATGAGCTGAGCAGTATGAGAGAGTAATTGCATCTCAGCAAGGATTGATACTTATTCCACTGCAAAAAGTATGTGGAAATGCTCTGGGTTGCAATGCTGGTGTTTAATACCTAACTTTTAAAGGTTGAAATGATAGTGCGTGTTTTGGGTGGTGACAGTATCTGGGTTTTATGATTTTAGTATTTTTAAACGTTGTGTAAAAAGAAAAATTGAGAAGATTTTATTATACTGCACAGCCCCTGTTGGAATCCAGTACGGTACAAGTAAACTAGTCTTCTTATTGTTGTTCAACTCCTAGTCTTCTTATTGCATCTGCATCACTATAAAACCTTGAGGCACAGCCTATTTGTAACTCCTGTCTACATATGTGTCTCATGCAAACACTTTGATTTTGAGTATATTAGTGAGGTCTCTCGAAAACGTTAAATAATAAATTATGCAACTTTCTCATTCCCTTTCAGCTGAAATGCTTAACAGACAAAATTCAAGCACAGGTTTAATTCACCTATAAAGTACTTGGGCACCTGAATTACGGTTTTAATCTCCAGCAACTGAATTATGTCCTACTGTTACAATATATTCAGGGTGTGAAGGGTGGGCAGGTAGAATCTCCTTATTTTACAGATTGTGGGGATAACTTATGCAGACAGCTAACAGCCTGTTCCTACTAGGTGGGGAGAATTTATTGGGAGAGCTCAGCTTCTTGCTGTTCCTGTCACTGGCGGGATATTAACTTGTCCATCCCACTGCAGAAGTGATCGTTTAGGTTCAGCCTTCAGCTGACTGGAAGCACTGACTTTGGAGGAATGGGCTTGTGGTGCAGGAAAAGCATTGCACCTGCACGTGCTCCCACCCAGGAGGGATGCTTAAATGAGTTAGCATGGATTTTTTTTCCACTATCTCAAGATAAAAGAGACAAGCTCTGATATTACTTCTGCTATTGGCTAGCATATGAGTTAGCTGTGCAGACAGCTGGTAGAGTATATGTCTATTTGTATACACATGAAGACAATCATGTATTTATCAGGCTTGCATCTGAGAACTCTTCTTCTGAATAGTCAGTCTAGAGGTACTCAGCTGGAACATAATCTGGTGACTCAGGCTCCCAAGGACAGTGTATCTCTGCCCAAAACATTGGATGTCCTGATCTAAATGAGAATGGGAGAGGTGCCTGAAGACTGGAGGATAGCCAGTGTCACTCTGGTCTTCAAAAAGGGCAAGAAGGATCCAGGAAACTACAGGCCAGTCAGCCTCACCTCCATCCTCGGAAAGGTGATGGAACAGCTTGTTCTGGATGCCATCTCCAGGCAATTGGAAGAGAAGAGGGTTATCAGGAGTAGTCAGCATGGGTTCACCAGGGGGAGGTTGTGCTTGACCAACCTGGTGGCATTCTATGATGTCATTACTGGCTGGCTAGATGTGGGGAGAGCAGTGGATGTAGTCTACCTTGA
>JANHGO010000042.1:81207644-81238658 GCA_024606505.1 Aquila spilogaster
TGACAGCATGGATGAGAAACCACTGAAAATGAGAGGGAGAGACTCTTCTGAGAGGAAGCGGAAACGAAAGCTGGAGATAGAAGGTTTTGCCCTGGAGTTTTTTATGTCAGATAAGTGAAATGAAATCTTGCCTGAGTGTGAAAGTTGTTCTGCTCCAACTGTGTCAGGATGATGGTAGGGGCACAAATTTCCTGTCGTGGTTTAACCCCAGCCAGCTACTAAGCACCACGCAGCCTCTCGCTCACTCCCTCCTGCCTGTGGAATGGGGGAGAGAATCAGAAGGGTGAAAGTAAGAAAGCTTGTGGGTTCAGCTGAGAAGAGTTTAATAACTGAAATATAATAATAATAAAATTGTAATGAAAAGAAAAATAACAAAAAGAGAGGGAAATAAAACCTAAGAAAAACAAGTGATGCAAACTAAAACCAGCTGCTCACCACCAACTGACCGATGCCCAGTCTGTTCCCGAGCAGCAGCCCCCTGGCCAGCTTTCCCCCTAGTTTATATACTGGGCATGACGTCCTATGGTCTGGAACATCCCTTGGGTCAGTTTGGGTCAGCTGTCCCGGCTGTGTCCCCTCCCAACTCCTTGTGCACCGCCAGCCTCCTTGCTGGCAGGGCAGCATGAGAAGCTGAAAAGTCCTTGACTTGTGGCTGAGCAGTGCTTACACTAACTAAAACGTCACTGTGTTATCAACATTATTCTTGTCCTAAATCCAAAACACGGTACTACACCAGCTACTAGGAAGAAAATTAACTCTATCCCAGCCAAACCAGGACAATTCCCTCCTCTCATCCCGGACAGACCCATGAATACCACTATGAAGGTGTCTGATAGTGGTACCAAGGACTCCCACATGGCCAGCCTGTGACTCCTGAGCCACGTGCAGCATGTCACTACAGGATCCTGTCACTAGATGATGTTTGTTTAAACATTGTTGGGGCACCCTTGGATCCAGCTGGATATTTTGCCAAGTTCCATCCTGCAATGGAGCCCTAGGGTCTGAGCAGGTGTTATGCCCTAGCCTTTCTTGTCACCTGCCCCCTCCTTTCCCCTTAGTTTTCTGATATACCTGTTTTCATGGCTCTTGGTCATAGGAGCTTTGTACACGGCTCACAGAGTCAGTAAGGCTGGTTGTTTAACTCGAAAGGGAGGAAAAGAAATAGTGTTCATATATGATACTATCATGATGCAGTTGGTATCTACATAAAGGGTTATGCTGGTAATTTATCAAAAGTCACATCTGTAACAGGCATAATTCTGTTTTTATAACAGAGTCTGCCCTGGGATTGTAGAAGAGCTCTGAGAAGCTGTTGTAAGAGATTAAAGAGCTGAAAAATCCTCAAATAGCACCTAAGGAATAGGCTGCAGGGGCAGGGAGGGGGAATGGAGGCTCCTCAGTTCATGTTTGAGGCTAAATGTTCAGCATATCAGTTTTGTAGCATCGCTGAAGTGATGTGGACCTGTTTCTCTGACCTCTTTCAAGACAGCATTTTGCTTTCTGTACCTGAAATCATTCCTGGCTCACCTTCTGAAGACCTTTCTAGCTCAATCTACAAAGCCTTTTGCAACTTACTGTTCCTCAGTGAAAACCTATTTGGAAAGGCAATGAATTGTGAAGTGGTCTGATAAATACTTGGCAGAGGAAAGATGCTCCAGTACCTGGGAAGCTAGCCTGGGATTTGGATGATCAGGTTGACTTTTTCTTTTTCTTTTTTTTTTTCCTCTTCAGCAGACTTCCTAAAGAAGCTTGGGCATGTTATTTAGCCTTACTTTTCAGCTCATGGACGTGTTGTTGGTATGGCCTATGAGGTGATCAGTGATAACAGCAGGAGGTATCAAAAGAAAAATTGGAGCCTGTTCTACTGTTTTTTAATGCGGATTTTTGTTAAATACACTGCCAGTCTCCATTGATTTCATATCCTTTCCTGAGATATATTAAACCAGACTCAACTTTTATGGGACAAGGCCTCATGTTATACTCCTGTTCTGACACTCAGAGGATGCAGCTGTAGATTGCTCCAAGGTCTGGAAGAGTCCTTTGAACATCTTCCTTACTGCTGCATTCATGTTAGCTTCGCATGGCAAGGTTTTGCCAAGGACACGATCGTGTGTTAATCTTTGCAGAGTGATGGAACAGACCAATTGTTTCTATTTATTAATCTCTGATCACTTCAAAGAGCATTTGAATCTATGGAAAATGATAATAATAAAGAAATGATGCTTGACAACTGTCTCCCTTCAGTGCTATAGATGGTGAATTGTACAATCAGATATTATGCGTGACAAATTGAAGAGGTCAGCTGTTGTTGACAGAGAGCTTTCTGTGTAGCACATGTAATTGCAGAAGTACTGTTTGTCTTCCTGCTGATTCATTACTATCATTTTCTGTGCAATTTCAATGTCATTTTACTCGTCCTGATTTCATTTCATGATCCAGAAAGGCATTTGCTATTAGAACAGGTAAGAGGATTTTTCATAGCACTTATCTGCTGAAGGTCACCCTGAGCAAACACACACCTGAAAGTAAATGTGCCTTCAGACAGCATTTAGCATAGGCAGCCAGGCACCCATGGAGCGAAGAGCAGAATCTGTAGCAGATTCATGCGATCCACGATAATGCACAAAACAAGGGATCTCCTTCCTTTCTTTGCTTCCCAAGAAGCAAACACCTCTCCCAAGAGATGCTTCTCAGCACAACTGAGAGCTTTGTAACAGCATCTGCCTTCTGAGGCTGTTTGTTGATGTCCTGATGTCCTTCTGCCTTGGCCTATTTGTGCTGGCTTCAGGAAGACTCTGACAGAGAGGCGTCATCTTGGTGATGCTACTCTTCTTCCTCTTCTTTAGCTGACCCTTTCTACGGCACTCCTGAAACACAGTGAAACTTGAGGAGAACTGGCCAGATTATCTGGAGACAGGTAACCTGTTTGTACGAACTGTCTCGTGGCATCATGTGGTTGAGACCTGGGGGATCTGTCCATTGAAACAAAAAGGTGGTAATGTAAGAAACCAGCAGTGTAGGCTGTGCATAGGTATCTTTTAGCTGAGCTGGTGGAAGAGGTTACTTCCTATGTTGGTCAGACTATGGGGACTTTTGTGTAAGCTTTCTCTCTTATTCACTTCAGGAAGAAAACATCTGTGGTGGTGTGTGAGCTAATTCACATGGCTTGGCTTGAAACGAGATGAGAGTGCTTGGACAGACTTTCCCCACGTACAGACTGGCAGGGACAGTAGCCTCCAACAAGGGAGAAGGGTGATCAGCAGCTATGATGGTTGCCCTTTTTTCTGGCATAGCTGAGTCTGAAAGAAGGTAACTATTCAAGGGTAACCAGAATGAACTTCCATCTGTGTTTTTTAACATAGTAGGGCTGCTAGAGAACAACTCAGGGCATGAGCAGCAGTGGAGCATTTCACACAAAGTCACGAGTCGTCCTTGCCCTTTCTCAGCCTCACACCCACACCCCCCCCCGACCCGGACAGGGAGGCAGCTCTGCATTTGTGTCCTTGCCACATAGCAAAGCCAAAAGAAGGGCCTCGGAGAAGATGATTTTACAACGGTGCTTGACAACAGTAAGTCAAATTGGGGCTGATCACAGATTTGACACTCAATTAGAGACCACACAAAGGTAATGGGTTCATAGTAGAACTGCTTGCTGCTCAATCTTGCTCTCAGTGTTGAAGGCAGAGCAGTGAAGCAAGGGTCCTGGACGTTTGCTTCATTAAGGCAGCAGTCTCAGGTTTTTTTGAAAACCCCATTTGCTGTCTTAACAAATTAAACCCTTGTTAATATGTGCTGGAATAACATTTGTTTTAGGTGCTGCAGCTTCACACTGGTGATATAGCTCAGGCTGGTTTGCCTCTACCCTTCTGAGCTCCCAGCAACCTCCACTCTCTAGGGTGGAAATGAATCAACACATTTATGACTTCAACTGTTGCATGGGAGATCTGTTCACCTGTGAGATTCATCCACCTCTGATCACTGAAGGACAGTAATCTGAGTATTATTATGAGGAAAAAATGAAACTAGAACGGCTAGTTTGTAGTTTACCCAAGGTAATTAAATCAAAGCCATAATTAATTGTGTGTCCTTTTTTGTAATTTGGCAAGCTCTTGAAAAGCTGTCTTGCTGAGACCTGGTTTTTACCACTTTACTTGTCTGATGAAGATGGCTGTTATTATGAAAGTGTTCAAAGAAATAGATTAGTACCTAATAGCACCAAAATGCTTGAAATCTTCTGGTTCAGATGTCAATCTTATTAGTTGTCTGAGCCTTTTCAAGTAGCACAAAAGCTATTTATTTACAGACTGACACATAGTAGCTTGCTTTATTCCTTCTTCCTCCCTAAATACTGAAGAACACTTTCTATCTTCAAAGAGCAATAGACATTCTTTTAAGCACTGACTGCTGTTATTAGCTATTACTTTAAGCTTAAATGGTATTGAATTAAAATAATCTCTTAATGATAATCCCTTCCTCACAGGACTTAATGGTTTTTAAATTGGGTTTTGGCAAATATGAGACTAGGCAAGGATGCAAGCCTGGGTCTTATCCAAAGACCATTTAAATCAATGAAGTCATCAGGTTGTTTAAATCCATCATGCCACAGCACAACAACTAACATTTAGTGGAATGTTTGCAGAATATTATAAAGTCTATAAAATATGGATTAAATGTACCTGAGTCACAGCCAGTTTCCTGACAAACAGGAGATGAAAGCTTTTTGTTTTTTTTTTATTTCAGATTTACTCTGCTGATCTGACTTGCTGCAAGCTGTAGAAAATACCAGCTTCCAGGCAGTAATATTCATTATGGCATGCAGTCCAACAAGTCTCTTCAAAATGGACTTTTCTACATGGATTTTTTTTCTTTGAAGGTTGATGGATTTTGTTAGATAAATGATAGATGGAAGCTGTAAAAGACTGTCATGACTAACATTCCTCTCTCCTCCATACCAGTGGAAGATGGTCTGCACCTTCCTATTCATACTAGTGTCCACCCCTGCATGGTCGGTAAACTGTTGCACCTTGTCAAGGAGTGATTTTTATGCCTTTTCTGAGTTTTGTCATTTGTAATGACTTTATATTTCTTTGCACATTTCTCAAGAGTTTGCAATTCAAATGAATAAGCTGCCTTCAGATGCCTAAGGCTCAAATCAAAGTGTGGTCTTAACTACCAGGAGCTGGTATTGTGTGGCCTTTGTTTCTCCTGCAGATACATGACTGTTGGGTGAAAAGGTACATTCCTTACTTGCATGAAGCCAAAGATGTTTTGGATAATCTTAAATAATCTTAAAAGTAAATGAAAACAAACCCAATCAACTCCTTCAAATCCCATGTCTTTTATGTTTAAGTTCTGAACTGAATGCAAAAATTCAACACATTTCTGGAAAAACAATCCTAAGGGTAGTTTGATGACAGAGTAGGAAGACATTAGTGAGGGAGCTCTGAGGTGATCTAGGGGAAAAAAAAAAAAGAGTCTTGAGCTCACTACTTTTATAGGTAAATTTTAGATCCACCTTTGTTCCTCTCTTCCATTATATGTGTCAGGCAGTCTTTGATACAGAAAAGAGTAGTTTTGCACCGTAACATGCAAATTCAGAAAATGTTGTTTTTGTGGATGGTGAGATTTGCTGATCCCCTGTTACTTAGGGCTTTGAAGTAGCCATATTTTCTGGGAAAACGTGAAAACCTAGTTCCAGAAGAAAACTACTGTCCTCTGCAGGAGCCATTAACTAGAGGCAACAAAGGTGTGCTGCAGAATGTGAGAGAAATATAGCTGTGTGTATCACACTTGGTTTTTTTTGTGGGCCCTCAGGCTGTAGAGTGAGAGTCTCTAGGAGCTACTTTTAGATCCTTTGTTTTGGAACAAAGCACACACTGTGCAATGCCAGTCCTGGGTGTTCCCAGGATGTGTTGCTGTTCTGCAGGCAAAGCCAGGGCTTCCGCTGGAGCCAGAGAATGAGGGAGGACTGCCACCCAAAAAGGCTGTAAGTAGTGTAATTCCCCACAGGCAGTGTGAGGGAGACTGTTTTGGAAAGATGTCTTCCTTATCTTCCTTTCCCACTCTGTTTTTTCAGACCAAGTTAATTATATTTGCATATACAGTCACTGTTTACTCCTGTGACAAGACCATAGGGAGTGGTGGTTTTGGCTGGAAAGGATGCTGTATTTGTGGGGGAAGGAAGGTGGGATAGTTGGGCAGAGCTGAGATTCCCTTCTTCCTTGCTCCCTGATGTGATGTTAAAGCTTGCTGCTGATTGCCGCTGTGTCCTCTGTAACTTTTCACAGAGATTTCTTGGCTGTTTCAAGGCTAACTTTGCTAACTTTGTTTGTACTTTGTTAATACTCATAGTTACTGCCATTTTGCAACCTTCCTCTATTTTAGCTCAGGCAATTACATTCTGTCGATTCAAGATTCCCATAGCTGGATCAATAGAAGAAGTTTACTCTTCATTTCCTTCATAATAGCTATTGTATAGTGCTGCAAAATGGCTGTTGTAGCCAGCTGTAATTCAGCAGTGGATGAGCAATCCTGCGGTCTGAAAAACATCCAAAGATCTTATGGGATGAAAAGTGATATAATTGTTATTGGTAGCTCTATTGCTCCTTTGACATCTCCTTTAAGTATTCGTTGAGAATTGGAGGGTTATCTGGGCATAAATGTTGCTTCAATCAATTATCTGTGCATTTTCCCCCATCCCATCTGATGATCGCTGCTGTCGCAAACCACTGGTATCCCACAGGGTCTCTAGATTAACTTGAGTCTACAGAATTTTGTATCTGGTTCCCTGATGCTTCCCAGTCATCCAATGCCCCTATACAGAACTGGACCCTTGAGGTTAGGATTGTTGGTTTCCTTTCTCTCTCAAACAGCTGGCGTGCCATTGCTGTTGTCTCTAGACAT
Organism: Aquila spilogaster; assembly: GCA_024606505.1. NCBI lineage: Eukaryota > Metazoa > Chordata > Aves > Accipitriformes > Accipitridae > Aquila > Aquila spilogaster. Next base: position 81,214,548 of record JANHGO010000042.1, read on the forward strand.
TGAGCAAGTTGGCCTCCCCTAAGCCTGCTGGCAACATCTGATGCGTAAAGTTACGTGCCTGATGACAGAGAAAGTGTTGAAGCAACCCACTAATTCAGCTGTGATGATATCAGTTTCTGCCTTTTGTCCCTGAAATAGGAGGCCTTCTCAGGGTCTTGGGTTACAGATTGGAGTGTTTTGTAGTTAAGAATGTCTGGGTCAAATAACAGAAGAAAAATGCTTTTATTGTTGCATGGCATTGTGGAGCCAAATGTGTGCTTGATTTTCTATTAGCACAGTGTATTGAGCTGGCACCTATAATGGTTCTGTCGCCTTAAAGGGCTTGGCAGTATGAGAGAGAGTAATCACATCTTGAGCGGGGAATGATGCCTGTGCCACTGCAAAAAGTAGGTGGAAATGCTACTGGGGTGCAACACTGGTGTTAAATAACTGACTTCTAATGATTGAAATGGCTGTTCATGTTCTGGGTAATGACAGTAGCTGGGCCCTGTGATTTTAGTATTTTTAACAACATTTCTAAAGAAAAATTGAGGAGGTTTTATTATATTGCACAGTTCCTGGTAGAACCCAATGTGGTGCTAGTAAGCCATCTAGCTAACAGAAAATGAGAACTGACAGGACAGGTAACTTGCAATGGTGATGTTCCAAAGAAAGGCATAAAGGAATGTGTTGTTTTGGTTCATCTTTTGTGAGGGATGTTAAAGAAATTAACCTTTACTTAGGAAATAGGCAAATATCATATTGTGAGGAGAGGTAAGGAAAGAGTAGGACCGAAATTTGGAAGACTGAGGCATGCTCTCCACAGTCATTAAAAAACCTGAATTTGTCTTGTATGCTTTTGTGATAATGAACAAAGAATTCTCCAGTCTTTAAATGAGCTACCGCACAGAAAGCACGTTTATAAAGCAATCTTCTTATTGCATCTGCATCACCATAAAACCTTTTGACATAGCCTTTTTATAACTCCTGTCTACATATGCATCTCATGCAAACTATTTGGTTTTGAGTATGATAGTGAGGTCTGTTGAAAACATTAAATAATAAATTATGTAACTTTCTCATTCCCTTTCAACTGAAATGCTTAATAGACAAAATTCAAACACAGGTTTAATTCACCTATAAAGTACTTGGGCATCTGAATTACAGTTTTAATCTGCAGCAGCTGAGTTATGTCCTACTGTTACAGCATATTCAGGCTGGACAGGTAGAATCTCCTTATTTTATGGATTGTGGGGATAACTTATGCAGACAGCTAACAGCCTCTTCTTACTAGGTGGGGACAATTTATTGGAAGGGCTCAGCATCTTGCTCCTCCTGTCACTGGTGGGTTATTAGCTTGTTCCTCCCCCTGCAGAGCTGATCCGTTTGGGTTCAGCCTTGAGCTGACTACAAGTGCTGCCTTCTGGAGAAATGGGCTTGTGATGTGAGAGGAGGGTTGTGCCTGCATGTGCTCCTGACCAGGAGAGATCTCAAGTGAGTTAGCTTGTTTTTCATTATCGCAAGCTAGCTAAAAAGGACAGTCTCTGCTATTGTTTGTGCTGTTGGCTAACATATGGAGTAGCTATACTGAGTTGGCAGAATACATGTCAATTTATATAAGCATGAAGACTGTCATGGCCTGATTTTTGTAAGGCTTGAACCTGCAAACCTTTCTTCTGAATACTCAAGAGGGTACTCACCTGGAATGTCAGCTGGCAACTCAGACTCCTGAGGATGCTAGGTATCTGCCCAAACTGTTGGATGTTCTGATCTAAATGACCTTGAACTGAGCATGAATTAAGCATATTGTTAATCTTACTGGGTGAATAACAAGATTTCTTTTTTCCTTGGGGCACCCAGAGAGACAAAAACCTTGAGCTACTTGCTCAGATTCCCACATCAGCTCCCATGAGTTTTACAGGTAAGCAGGCATCTCCCTTGACCTCCGCTTCCCATGTTGACTAGTTGCTCTTTGATAGACAGAAGACAGAGGCTCACAATATAACCAGCTACCAGGTACTTCTGCCTACGAGGTGTTCTCCAGCCCCTCCAAACTCCTGAGGAAAAGGACTGGGAGTGGAAGTCAGAAAGGACTTCACTCTCTGCAAATACCAATGCGTCATGTAGGTCATTATATGTGTTAGTGGTTCAAAATGAGTCAGGGTGAGCACTCCTTTGAAACAGACTCCTATGGCTGGCTTGGAAAAAACCCCCATGTTTGGATTCTGGCCATAAAGGGAACAGAAACTCAAATGGATCAAGAGCAGAGAAAGAAGTCTCATCTGGTAGCATGTTAACCATTTTTGATTAATACCTTAATATGTCAAAAGCCACTTGAGATTGTCAGATGAAAGGCAGTATAGAAAAAAGGTATTAATGCACATTCTGTAGTGTGTAAGAGAGTTACATGGTTAAATCTTACTCTGAAAAAGAGATTTACTGAAACGTCTGCATTTGGCAATGGCTGCTGATGGAATGGAAGATGCAGCATCCAGATTTAATGTTGGGTCCATTCTATTCTGTGTAGTATTTGCCTAATGTAAAAGTCTGGGCACACTGCACTTATCTCATATTTGCTAAAGATGAACTATATCATTACCAGTTGTTTTCCCAATTAAATTTAAACTTAGACTGGGCTGGGTGATTTTGATAAGGTGAATTACAACGTGTCCCTAGGACCAGTGAACAAGATACTAACTGAGAAATCTAAAGCTGGAAATAAATAAAATAATTGTACCTAATGGAGCAATATAAAGGGGTGCTTTTCATGGTCTTTGAGAAACATTTTCAACTTGCGATGATTTATTTCCACTGCTCACAGAAGCTATATGAATAACTAATATTCTCCGATAAAGGCTCTATCCTATTAGGGAGTCAACTTTGCAGTAAAGGCAAAGAAGAATATAAAAAGTTGCAAAGACAAGGCAAAGCTATTAGCAAATCTCCATTCCAAAGTTGTTTCCTACTTGCTGTAAACCATTTCTATCAAGGGAGCAATTTCCTATGTGCTGCCATTAGTGGATAATATTTTCCTTCAAATAATGGGCTGTGGATGGTGACTAACCACAAATGGTAATATTCTCTCTTTTAAAAGCCTGCACAGCACACTTTAATGTTCCGCCATGACGCACTAAAACATAAAGTAGACTATTTCCAATATGAAAACTCATTTGTTTAGAAAAATCTCTCTTCCTCTCTCATTACCTCTCTCAAAACTGCTGAATGAGAGTTGAGGTTCCCATTAAGTTTCAGTTGTCCTGGAGTTCAAAGGTACATTCTATAGTTAGCAAACCTTGGAAGATCATTTTATATAGGGCTTAAAAATATACAATAAAACCTGATGAACAAGGCAACAGCATGTGCGCATATGCCATGAGATTCGTTACTGCTTACATCTCTGGGCTGCGGAGACATGCCACACAAGATAAACGGGGCTAGGATTAACCAGGTGCAGCATAACAGCATTCTGTTATCTCTCCCTGACAAATTACAGGCTGCTAGCTGGAATTGCCACTTGCAGATAGTAGTCATTTAGTAGTAAACAGTGCTTGGTTTTTTTTTCCTAAAAGCTTGAAACAAGGGCATGTTTATATAAGTATGTTGAAATATGAAATGCTTTGAGCACATGTAAGGGAAATGAAAACCTTCCTAGCCTTTCGTTTCCTATCAAACATTTACTGCATTGCAGGTCTCTCCAGCTCAGTAGCAACGTCAGTGTAGCATACCTCGTACACACTGTGCTTTATAGTGTCATGGTAATGTATTATTTGAGGCCTTCTTTAAACCTGTATTCTGCTTTTATAGAACTGATTTTGATTAAAGTGAATATAGAAACATTTTTTTGATGTTTTCAAGTATGACAATTTATGAGAGAAAGTAAATGCTCTACGCTTGTATGTTATTGCAGGATTCATTGCTCTGGAGGAAAAGTCCCTGCTCATAACTGAGCTTGCTCAGTGGAACAAGCACAGCAGAAAATACTGAGCTCCCTAACTTAGTTTTAACTGATTTTGTTTTCAAGTGGTTTGATTTTTATTTTTTGAAAAGTGAAACTGCAAAACAAAGGCTACTGTTATGCACTGCAATACCATGACACTTTCTTTTCTAGAATTGTCTTAAACAAAACCCACTTAAATCTCATATTTGTCCTAAACAAAACCCACTTAAATTGCATATATTGGGGGATCATTTTACTCGCCATCAAGTGAGAAAAACAAAACCTTCACAGCTGCGGGAGATAGGTAGGGAGAATACTGCCTCTAAAAGGCATTTACATGTAAATTTAAAGAGAAAATGTAACCAGAACATAAGAGCAAATGCAGTTAATTTTTAAATGCCGTTTAATTTATTGGTTTAATGGATTATCATAAAGCTGCACCTTTGTTAATACCCTGTTCCCACATTCCTTGCTCATTGCAGAACATATTGGGGCAGTTTCATACTGAATACTCTGAAGTTCATACCGAAATATCTCAGTCAGCAGTTACTGAGACGTTGGTTTATGAATCACCTTACAAAGAAAATTCTGATGTCACTTCCATTTTTTCCACCTCCTTGTGCACTCCTCTTATGTCTCAATAAGCTAAATATTTTCTAGAATATATAGTAAAATAATGCCAGGGGAAATCTAAAATGTTCAATTACAGTGTCCTTTTAAAATATGTCAGGTCTTTCAGGCAATGTATCAAAAAGGAACACAATGAAGCAGTCATTATTTTATCTCTGCTATTACTCAATTTACAAGAAACAATTAATAAGGCCATAAACAGTGTCTTGACCCATTTTGGTTTGCTACTGAAATACCTTCAGTGATCTGACTTTTGAACTTGTCTAATTTAAGTGTGAAGTTCCTACTTTCTCTTGTTTGATCGCTTCCAAGCATGAGGCAAAGTCTATGGTAGCAATATTACAGCACACAACGTTTGTAAAATACCAAATTTTTGGCATGGCTCTTGAAATAGCTGAAAGACTGTTTCAGTGCATGTGTTACGGTGAAAGAGAGAGAAAAAGAGCAAATCCAAGGGGATTCAGAGGATGTGATGCTGAGTGTGAGACAGCCTCAGTTTCCCCTTGCATCTCAGTGCTTGGGATGTCTTTCAAAGCACGTGGAGGCTGAATACGTGCAAAGGGACTCCCTCTGTTGTGAGGCAGCAGAAAAACTGGTCAATTAGGTTTTCCACTTGGGAAGACCAGCAATGTATCTAGCAAGGAGCTAGGGCAACTTTTTGAACTGTTGGCTCAGTCTCCTAACAGCATGTCTGTCTGGACCATGGGAGCACAGGGAGAGCAGCAGAGGTGCGATGGCACTGACTAGCAAAAGAAATATGTACTCAGCACACTTGGCTCCGCTAGCTTCTGCCGAGCTGAGGCACAAGATACAGAGTGTAGCACTGTATCCTTAGCTATTGAAGAGGGAGACAGTAAATGAGACCAGTGGTCCATTCTGGTCTTGAACATCTGATGAGCAGGTCTCCTGTGTTACCCACTAACTTATCGGCAGGATGGTATAAAAGATGCTGCCGCTCGTGGTTTCATTTGCTGAATACAGAAAGCACCACTTGGGTTATAAAATTATGCAAGACATTTTCAACAGCCAACAAAAGAACACTGCTTTTTAGGTCCTTTACCAGCTGCATCTTGTTCCTTTTTGCTGTAAACTAACTCTTTGAGACTTTTATGCCTCTTTGTTGAAACAGTTAGGAGTGGACTCAGGCAACAATGCAGGAAAGCAGAGGTGGACCCTTCTTTGCTTTGTGGCACCTACAGCCCCCTTTGGAGCGTCTTGAGTACTGGTGTGTAGCAGGTTTTACTTCTCAGCAAAATTGAGTTGGCTTTACTGGGGCTGCCTGGAACACTACGCTGGGCTCAGACCACACACAGAAAACTGCCCTATGCGGTGTGTGGACAGGGTGTTAGCAGCTGTATTTCTAAGGCATCAGACACCATGTTCTTTACTTCTCAGAAGTTGTTACCTTTTGCAGGCAGTGCCAGCTTTGCTAGCATCCCATTTTACTGTCATCTGTGTCTGGTGACATGATATTGGTTTCTTTCGTCATGCCTTGTAACTCCTTGAGTCATAACTACAAATACCAAAATTGTTCCCTCATACCGCGTATCACAGGCAAAATTCTCTGTTCTTACTATATTACACCTCAGCACCTTTATTGCAGGTGGAATCAATTTAGCCTTTGCTATATTTAAGAAGGGTAGATGCCCAGAAGATGAGGACTGAGAAAAAATATTTTGCCTTTCAAATAGATGATTCCAGGATTAAAATCTGGGATAGTTAATCTTTCCCCCAGTTTCAATCATTTCTGTTTTTCAGATACCCTTCCTAGCTCTTTAAAGTGTAAATCTTACAGTCTTCATGTGTCTGTAAATCAAAAACTGCAGAACTCATTTTAGCCTCTGTAAAAAAAAAAAAAAGAAAATCACATCTGGACTAAGGACTTTGTATGCCAAGCTACAGCATCATGCACATACGGAGATGAGTTAAAATCTTTGAAAAAGGGAGGAGGTTTATAATGGGAATGCTTTTTGGAGTGGAAGTATGAGAGGGCATCACTACAATAAATCTAGAGAACAGAGATAAAGTGAGATCTTATGATGCTTTCATGCAGTTTGGCAAAAAGCAGTTTTGCATCTGAGTTCAGCTGATTCTGCCCAGGAGACGCTATTAAAGGTGTAGTTTTCAAGTGCTTATGTTTCACCATGTCCTCCTTTCATTTTTTTTTCACTGTGAAGAAAGTCACAAAGTCAATGACCCAAAGGCAGAGCTGTGCTCGAGAGGTGCTAAAGATGGGATATTAGCCCCCTCCAAAACTGAGTCCCCCCCATCTCTGGGTTTGCACTGAAATGTGCCAGTTCCCCTTGGGGCTGCTGAGCTGCAGCTGACCCTCAGCCAGGCACATTTTGCAGATGTTTGGGTGATTGGGTAGTGATGCAAAATTTATTATGGCATTTCTCTGCCGTTTGGGAGCTCCCTCTAAATACACAAGGACTCAAAGGGATAAAGAAAGCAGCTCTGTACTACTGTGGTGGGAACATCTAGGCAAAGTGAGAGAGTTGTTTATGGAGGCTCTGTGCCCTCTAGAAATGCCCAGGCGGCACTTACCCCAGGTTTTGGGCTCCATTGTGCCAGCAGAGGAGCGCAAAATAGCCTTGCTGAGACAAAAAGACCCAGCCTTGAGAGCTCCTGATTAGGAGCATGGCTGTTTTCAGAGGTCCTAATAAAGACTGGAGCCCTGCCGAGTCCGGAGGAGTTTGGCATCTCCTATAAGCGAGAGTCTAATTTTGTAGTAAATAGGTTTTTTTAACCTTTGTGACAGCCTGAAAATGTTCGATTTAAGCTTTCGTACACTGGACTGACCGAAATAGAAGGATTAGAACAGAATAAGAAGCGATATGCCCTGGAAAGTGCAATTATGTGAGAATCCATCTGAAAACAGCTGTCTGCAGGAATAGACCAGAGGACCCATTTTTAATACATCACCAGGCAATTGGGGAGCTGCACCTGTCGCTCAGCAGTTTGAACCCTGATCACATCAGTGCTGCGTCACTGTCATTTTAGTTGCTCATTAGTCTTCTGCATGAAAAGAATCGACTTGACCAGCAGGAGACATAAGGAGCAGCAAGAAATCATTCTTCAGCCATACTTGCTGAAGGAGATGATGCCCAAGGAAGGGCCAACCCTTTCCTTGCTGCTCAGTAGAGCAGGAAAGCTGTGGACCAAAAATGTCATGGAAACAGAGTTCCTAAAGCCTTTTACTTCTTCATTTTCATTGCAGGTTCACGTACATCCTAATTAAGTTTGGGAAGGTGGAGAATAGTTATCTGAAGTTCAAGCTTTTGAATTTGCTCCTGCTTGGCAGTATAAAATTTAGCGGTAGGAGGGTTAGAGCCCAAAATGATCCTCGAGCCATAGGAAGTTATCTTTGTAAGCTCAGGGATTGTGGGTGAGGTTCTGGGAGAAGGTCAGGTAGTGCCTATTTTCATGAAGGATAAAATGGGTGGAAGAGCTGCTGAAGGCCAGTCAACTTGAATTCAAGTGGAGAAAATACAGGAGCAGGTGAACCACATACAAGTACCTACTGGAAAAAAAACAAAACAAAATGAAAAAACCCTTGAAGCTTGTGAGGCTTCTGAGTCTGTCTTTACAGCATTCTTGGAAGCTCACTGGGAATTATGGACTGGATGGAATTACTGCAAGGTAGATGCAAAACACATTAGAAAAGTAGTTACACTTCCATTCTGTCAGTGAAATATTGCCTATCTGCAAGGGTCTGTTCTTGTTCAGGTACAAGTCAATGTTGTCATTAATGTCCTACTTGAGGGGTAGGAAATATCCTATTAAATTTAAAGTTGAAACAAAATGAGGAGGGGAGAGCAGCCATGTGAAGGACAGGTTAAATGGCGTTGGCAACGTGCAGAAACAGTCTAAACACAAAAAAGATAATGACAAAGGCAGGGCTCCACGCTCAGTGAAGTTGTTTACTGCTGCCAAAACCAGGATTAATAACAACTGGCTGGGAACCAGGTCTGTGGAAAAAATCAAGGCTGTTGCAGACCACAAGCTGAATGTTTTTGAGGCAGGATATGGAACCATAAAAAAAAGCTGGAAAACTTTATCCCCTGTTCTGCTCATCACTAGAAAGGCCTCAGCTAGCATAGTGGTCTTATTTTGGGTGGACCTATGAAATTTCTTGCCACAGGATTGTGTGGTTGCTATAAGTTTACATGAGTTTAAAAGATAACCTGACAAACTAAAGAGAAACAAAGTGACCTGTTTGAACAACAGCATTTTATTTAGGAGCTTGAAAAAGTCCTGGGAAAATATTGCTATATGTTTGCTCTGTGCTTAACCCCTTAGCAGGTCTGAGCTAAATGAACTTTCAGGCTGCCACACTATGTCCATTTTCTGTTCTGCCATGTACGTAGAGTCAGCAGTGAGGATGAGGGATGGGATTGAAGGGGCATCAGGTTGTACGAGAAGATGCCAATGGCTGCCAGGAGCTGCCCAGTCAGTATTGGAGGGCCTGTGGTAAGAGATGGCTGGGCAAACCGACTTGCTGCAGCGATAGGTTTTCTCTGCATATAGCTCTTGTATCATCTCCACAGCAGACCTTTGTCAGTGCGAGTCCTTCTCTCCTTCTGTCCAACATGCTTCCTCCTTGCCATATCCCAGGCTCTGCTGACACCCCCTCTGAATGTTGCTATACTGCAGTAATACTGCTTTTAATTTTGTTCCTGCACATAATTCTGAGGTCATCTGGTAATCCAGGCAGGCGTCCAACATAGAATATGGATTTATGTCTTAAAAATCTGCCTGACCTGAACAATAGATTACAGTGATTGTGAAGGAGATGTTGTCCTTTCTTAGCTAAGTTCTCGTAAAGTTTTATATGACAGATTAAAAAATAGTAAAAGGAAGAGAAATAATAAAAGAGGACATTATAGTAACAAAGTAGCAGAGCAATAGAGGAGATTCAGGCTCCAGACAAAAGCCAAGGGCAAAAATCCATCTTACTCCATGAGGTTAGAGCTGCTTTTTTGGTTTTAATCCTTTTGCTTTGGTGCATTTCACTCCTACCCTTTGCAGGGTGTGGAAGCTGAACATTATACTCTGGTGGTTTAATAAAGCCTATCATCTTGTTTATTTCAATCATTTCCTCACTGGGCTGAAAGCTTTAGGGATTTCTTTCACAATAATTCCCCAGATCTCATTCTTGGTCATTACAGTGCAGCTGATTGCCACTAAGCAGATAGTTCCTCCTTTTTATTCTTTGCTTTCAGTCTCATAATTCTGTGCTTATCTGCACTGAACTTCATTTGCATTTATTAGCTGGGTTGGTATTTAAAATATCTACTCTAAGACCTTCTTTATCTGTCTGCATTGTTTCTTATTATTTGCTGTCTCTCCCAATTTAACTTTAAATGCGAACTCGAACTATTTGTTCCAAATAGTTGTCAAAATTCTTTGCATAAACTGTTGAGTGTGGACCTGTTCCCATTTCCCAACTATCAAATTCTTTCTAGCTGAGGGGTTACCTTTTCCAATTGCACTTCTTCCATGAATCTCTTTATAGCTCCATCTGGTTCCCGCTCCTTGCTCCGCCTTCCCTCCCTGACTGGGGACGCGGCTCTGGCGGAGCGCTTGGCATGGCAGGGCTGCCTCTTGTCCCTACCAGCACACTCGCTCCTCTCCCTGAAAGTGCCCACCTCGTCGTCCCTGCACAGGGACGTGTTAGGATGAGCGCGTTGTCTTAGCATCCACATTCCAACACTGCCATGGGGCGATATGTATCTTCTGGAGAAGGTAAAAACCACCCTGATGGTGCTGGATTGAGGATTTTCACATGGTGCCATCGCTGCTCCTTATGTTTTCTCTGGTATCGGAGGTGATTTGGTTAGTGACTGAAGGCACCCCGCAGGATGTGGGTAATCCCTACCTGAGGATAGGTTGGTTATTGTCAAAGCACGGAGGCCGGTTCCAATTTTTGGTTCTGGCATAGACTTCTGCAATTTCAGGCAAACAAATCTCTCTGCCCTGGTTTCCCCTTGTGTGAAATGGAGACTATAATGCTTATTAGCGGAACTTATCTTTTTTTGTTGTTGTTGGCCTTTTCTCCCATTTTAGGAGATGTGTTGTTCCCAAACAGAGCAGAAATAAGAAGCTGCAAGTCCCAGGATGGTCGGGGGACATGGTAGGGCTGCAGCACATGCCAGTGTAAATACAGCAGCAGTCACCTACAAGCTGTGACGGACAAGGACGGACAGAATCCCTGGGAGGGGATTGGCTCCAGACTGCACCGGTTCCAAAATTCAGGTATTTATGGAGTAATAAAATAGCACTTGCCTGTAGCCATAACTTCAGTATCTATCCTCCTCACTCCCATCAGAAAGATGCCTGGAAGACTAGGCTGACCAAGTCTGCTTTCATTTTTTCACTTAATGTAACCTGGATAATAAGAATAATTGGCATAATGAAAAATTCCTATGTAATTATAATGTTAACAATACTTCTTATAAGTTTTTTTGCCAACAACTTTTCTTTTAGTTTTTTTTTCATTATAATAAACCTGCTTATTAAGCTATTCCAGTATGTGTAATTTCTCATGGAGGTTAATCTATTGTACAACATATCAGTGTCTGTGACTCTGTTTAGTTTATTTAACATTTTGCACAGTCCTTTTATTCTTTTACTGAAGATGTCCACAACTTTCTTAATGTTATAATTCTGTTTACTTCATTATTATTCCAGTTATAGTTGTGTATTCATGGTTGCCTTAAGCTATTGATGAATGTGTCTACACACATACAGATCTTCATGAAGACATAAATTAACTGTCGAATGAAGTCTTTGGGAAAGTCTTCTGGGGAAGGGCTAGCACTTCATTTTTTTCACTTTTCTCCTTAACATCTAGGCTGAGCCATAGCAGAAAACCTTTTATACCAGGGTTATCCCACACCCTTCTTTCATCCTCCAGACACGCTTGTGCTGCTGCCCTAGACCTGTGCCTGCTCTCCTTGGCTGCTGGCAAGGCTCGGGCCCATCTGCCTTGTCCTCATTTGGTGCCCAGGTTGGAGACCCATAAGGCATTCTCTGGCACTGGTATTTAAAATTCTTCCTTCCCAGCAGGTTTGTTAACAGGGCAGAATAGAGGAAGGAGTTGAAAAGAGGTAATTTCCTCATGTTTTACGAGCAGGGTGGGAGAGAGGTCTTTGAAGATTGATGGATTCATCCTGGGGTCTTCTGACGTAGAAAGAAGAAAAGGGGAAGGTGTGCATTTTTTCTCCCTCTCCAGTAATGCAGCCCCAAAATACCCATGCTACTTCTGCAGTGAAGATTTCCAGAAGAAAAGGTTCATCCTTTTTGCATCAAATCACGGTAACAAGGATAAACAAGTATTTGGAAAAAACAAGTTAAACAGAAAAACATTCTTACAGAAAGCATAAAGTCCACTAAAAAGTGATATCAAATGTAGAAAAAACCCATAAATTACCAACGTCAGGACTTGTAACTGTCATTTATAATTTGGTTGTTGTGATACATGTTTCCTCTCAGTTCTGTAATTAAGTATCAGCAATATATTCATGACATGTCCTGGCTATGAAAACTGCATAACTGTTTGTACAAAATACTAGTAATTAACTTTCAGAGACACATCAGCCTTTATGTAAGAAGACCCTTTAAATCTATACCATATCATAGTATTCGGCAGTTGTCCATCTATTGCCTCAATTACAGTTTGGTGAAACAGGCCGTGTTTCTCGACAATTTAAGTCAGAATGTAAAAAATTTCAATTCCTTTTGTTACTGGAACTTGTTTTATTCTAGATATACGGAATTAAATCCAATTCTTGGTTCTTTGAACTTTGAAAACTTCATTGAACTTAATCCGTGGAGTATCTGAATTTATGTCAGGGAGTTTTGAGGTCTATGAAACTATTCTGGGTACCTCTGGTCTGTTTTAAATGAGCTCACAGGGAGTCTACAATGGGAGAAGAATGATTATTTTAGTGTGCAAACTGAAGCAGCCCTGAATGCTCTGAGTTTGCTTGAGGCTAGATTAACTCAGATGAAAGAGGATGGTATTTCCAGGATTTCAGTAAGACTAATGGAGCTCTGAATTGCTGCTCATCTTTTCCTGCGAAATTCAGGAGCTACAGGGAACATTATGGCTATCTGATTATGCATCTAGAATACTATAGATACAGAATTTCCTGACGTATTTTATGCTCCAGTCCAATAATTTCTGGTGCATTTGGAGCATGGGTGACTCTAGCAAAGTTTTCCTAAACTTTTCAAAAGCCTATTTCAAAATCTGAAGCTTAAGAATCTAATTTTAAACTCCAGAATGCATCTGTCTGAATGATGACCATCTCACAAGAGGCATTAAAAACATCTTATCTACTTCCTGATGATAAGCAAGTGCTTGACACATGCTTAATTGTAGAAACCTGCAACAGGCACCAGTAGCAAGATGCAATTGCACCCCTATGTGATTTGTGCATTCAGGGGACACAAGTAGATCAAGTGACAACAGCAGAGCAAGTTTGGAGTCTTTTAATTACAATCAGGTTCCTGAAGTGTCCCACGAGGACAGCTTTCTTTGGGAAACAGAGAAAAGTGACTGGGTAGGGCTACTCACACTGACAGAGATGAAATATGTTGGCTAAAACTCTGTAATGAAACTTGGCTCTCATGAGTCTTGTGTCAATGGTTTCTTTTGGGTCCTTCCATTCACCATCAGTTAGTTAGTAGCAGGTCAGAGGTTTTCGGTCTCTTACTAAGACGTGGAGAACTGCACTGCAGTGCAGAGTCTAGCTGAAGGTCCCTTTTTCTCCTGGGTCATGAACGTTTAAAGGATACCCTGTCCTCTTTTTTTTAAACACAAGTTTCATTTTGTTTAGGTTTTCGTGGTTTTGGTCTTGAGACAGTGACGGCAATATTTGCTATATGTTCTTTTCATGTGACTAAGGTGCATGCAAGTGTGGAAACTTCCCCCATTTTGAAGATAATAAGCAAAACCCTAAACTTTTACAGGTAAGAAGGATGTGCCCTTGGAGATCTGAGCAGGGGAAGCTTTAAACTCTTCATCGTGGTTACCAGAGTTTCTGATTGAAAGAAAAATCCACTTTTTTGACAACAGAGACAGAATCATGAAAAAGACATCTCATTTTAAAAATAGCTTTATTAATCAGATATGGCTCATGAATCCTATCTGGATGAACTGGGAATCATATAACCACAGCATGAAATATATATTAGCTGTGTTGTATAAATTTGCAGTGTGTCTTCACAATAGTTCAATAAATGAAAACAAGAGTAATGCACATAAGGCACCCAGGGGTGATTAAGTGAGCCTTCAGATCTTCTACAAGGTGTCAGCATGTTTCTGGGGGGGAAGAGAGTCAACTGGAGGCCTGGATTTAGGATCTCTTCCTCACTTTGCCCTTGCAATGGTGGCACTTTGCCACCTGGCATGGTGGACGAGGTGGAGGCAAGGCATTTCTCTGTGAGATGATACTGCTGATCTGTTCCTACTTCCGAACGGAAGATCTGGGTAGGCCCCTGCTGTCCGAGCAGTACCCAGCACAACACAGCCCTTGGTGAGCCAACTAACTCTGAGCACAAGGAGAGAATTGGTGGGTTTTTTTTCTTTTTTTCCTCCCCCTCTATCTAAGTGAAACCTCTACATTTATTTCCTGTGCTTTTTCCAAGATAACCACTCTGTCTCAACATCCTCAGTATCTGAATTTCCAGTTTGGGAATTGTAAACTTTAAAATCATTAGCCAAGTTCGGGAAGTTTGCCAACTTCTTTATTTTCTTCTATAACAACAGGGCACACGGTTCTGCTTAAAAAACCTATCTGCTCTCTTCCTGTAACCTATTTGTTAATCATGTTTTGGTGACTGACTTTTGGGCACAAACCCAAGAATTTTTAAGGCAGTCTTTAATAACCACTAATATGTCTGCATACAAAACCAGATGATTATTATTCATGGGTGAGATTACGCAGAATTAAACTTTCCAAAACTGCAACGAACCTTCAGCTAGACATGAAAGTAAGCTGAATTTCCATTTGGTTTGCTTCTTGCTGAGCCTTCAAATTATAAAGTGAAGCAAAGCCAAAAGATTAATACAATGAAAACAAAGATTGGGAAATTAAATGACACGATGCAATTTTCTGCCTCATTGGGCTGGCACCAATAATATGCAAAGGAAAGCCTGTTTAGTGTTGGTTAGCTGCTGTATAAATGTGGGACAATCAGTCTCCTTCTCCAGGGAAGGTATTTTCTTGAATCATATAGCCATTGACTCTTCCAATTACCAGAGACCCCATGAACAGCTTGAGGCCTATTTTTTTTTCTTTTTCTGTTCTGCTTTGCCATATTACTGCTATTAGAGTTTACACAGGTACATGATTTCTCATTATCTCTAATATTTTAGTGACAGATAAGGAGAACACATTGAAAAGAAAGAAAGGAAACCCTGCAGCCTGCTGCCACCTCCATAATTAAATATTAATATTTCAGAAAATGTTACTTTAGGGAGCCCATAATGGACTGTCTGTTAATCATCTCTTTCAGTGTACTTTTAATCTATTACATATTCAGGCTGCTGTTAGGGTATTACTGGAAATATGTCATTGCTTATAACTGTCCGGGGAGAGGCGGCATCCTCTAGTTTGCTTCTTTGGATTATTTAGATATTAAAAAACTAAGTCCTCATTGTTTTAAAGATTTGAATAATATTTGAATTTCTGTTACATAGCTATGAGCCGAAGGTCTGTTTACTCCCAGCAGGTCTAGTTTGCTTTACCACTGAGTCTGCAAGACTTGTGACCTTGGGAGGAAAGATTCATTATCTGTGAATACACTGGTGTTCTTGCAGTCAAAGTCAGAACCACATTGATGGTTTCATGGCATCCTATGGTGTGCCCAAGTTATTGGCCAATGGTTGACTTTTCTTATGATGCAACATCTGAAGAATAAACTCTGAACTGGGGTTCGGGAGGACGAGTGTTGGTCCCATTTTGAACACTGACATGGTACATGACCCCAGGTAAGTTTCTTCTGCCTTTGTTTTACCTTCTGTTCTTGTTTGTTTGGAAACTTTAAAATCTAAACCCTTGAGAGTGGGACATGCCTCGCAACTGGATGGTTTGTACAGCACCTCTGGGTCCAACCCCTTACTGCAGCCCTGGTTTTGCCATTTTTGTGTGGAATAAAAGAAACACTTCAATTTTTCACAGTTCTTATGCCTGCCGGGACAGAATGAGGCATGCATGAATTAACATTATCTTGATATTCTCTAACTACTGAATGCTTGAATCTTAATGTACTTAATGCTCTTAATATTCACTCCTGTGTTATTTTATATTTAATTTTCTATTAATCCCATAGTTATATGTGAGGGTGCAGCATTTGCCTGGGGATATCAGCAGGCTTTGCAAAGCAGATCTGGTCAGATAGCAGAAGACCCATCAGCTACAAGTGGGAACCTGAGGAAACGGCACGGGTGCTTTAGCAAGAATGACAGCTTCTCACTGATCAGCCAGGTCGGTGGGTTTGGTAGATTCTTTGTGGCGTGCATCTGAGTAAGACCTGCTGTTTACTGCAGATGAGGTAGTATTCTATGTTATAGTGTATATATATATATATATATACACACAATATTCTGTATTACAGAGGAACCTGAAATAGTCTTAACCTCCTGTTACTGTACCTCACTGCCTGGATGTGATATTATGATGCTGATGTATCTTGTGAAAGGTTTTAGGAGCCTGACATTTCACAGTGAAATTTCCGTTATCTTTTCTCCACCATGTTCTATTGTGTTCAGTGATTTGCACCTCTGGGTGTTACACCTTTTCTTAGATAGGGTGCTTCTTGCACTTTTAGCATCAGTGCTGATAAAACCCCACAACTTGGTTTAGGTAGTGTACTAAGTTGAAGTATGGATTTCAATCCCTCTTCATTTGCCTTAAGTAATGTCTACTCAGTTACTCAAATGTGTGTTTTCAGCCATTCCATTGGACTGCAGCTAATACAAACTGCTTGTTGTGTGTATGAAATACTGTCCTTTGCAAATTTTCTGACTTCCTTGGGTATGTATTGCAAGCCATTATTCCAAATTAGCTTGCTGTAAATACTATGCCTGGTAAATATTACTGTGGTCTGACTCATTGCAGAGCTGTATAATGTGTTTCTAAGTTGAGTTACTTTGACAAAACGACTGTAATAATCAAGTATCAGCAGGTAGTGGTTCTGCCTATGTTCATATAAATCAGGCACCAATTGCTGCCAAGCCTCTATTAGGTGCATCATGAACTATCATTGCTTCCTTGCTGTTTTTTTCTGATACTTTACATAAATAAAACAGTCTAGGAGAATTTATGTTACTTTCTGGAAAATTCCTGTGCATTTGTTTGCCTTTTTTGTACAGTGCTGCATCTTAGCATCCCTCACAGAGTTTCTTCCAAATGTCTAGAAGAAATATTCTCTGGAATCCCTTGTTTTTTTCTTTAAACCACTTTCGGGCTTGTTCATATCCCACATGCAGAGCCTGAATTTTTTTTTTTTTTAATCCAAACATCTCTGATGGCCATGTTGTGTGCCTGACATCCAGGCCTCTCTGGCTGTATTAAAAAGAAATCAATGGTATCTACACACTGTGCTTCCCTTCCTATTTCCCATTTCTGTTGGCAGATAATAGGTGTGAGTGAACATCTGTCCCTTCTTTTTTGTATGCCATCATTCTGCTGCATGAGAGGACAGCTGCTACAGGATTTTCGCTCTTTTTTTGACTTTTAATTCATTTGAGTAATTTGAGTGTGATCGTCACCCTTTGTATTCCAGATGCTCTTGTCCATCTCCTTCACTACCAGTTGCACTCTTCTATCCCTCAGACCTCATGGAAGTGCTGACATTTCTCTTAATCATTGTGTAAATACTAAGAGGGAGTCCACAGTCTCAGTGTGGTTCAGTTCTTTTGTGGAGGTTGGTGCTTTAAATCCTTGCAAGTTTTCTCCTTTGAGGATTAGATCAGATCACTTCCCCTCTCCTAATCTCATTGCCTTTTCTAAGATAAGAAGTGCTTCTAATGTATAGAAGTGCTTTCCTCCTAATGCAGTAATGGAAGTAACAACCTCTCTGCTTCCCCCAGCAGATGAGAGTAGAATGTATCTGTTCCTATGCACTGAACCCAGCCTTTGTGCAATCCTTGCAAATTATATCTGGGAGGGTGGCTGTGGTACCATTTTCCCCATTTTAGCTGTATGTGGGTCCCAAGGGCCTCTGCACATTCAGACTGGCCCAGCATGTGTTTGATTTTTTATTACTTACAGCAATCAAACTAACCCATTCTGAGGATTCCTCCACCTTTCCAATTACACTTAATTATGCTGTATGTTGGAGCTGCTCTCCCACTTTGGCTATAATGCTACTGATGCGCATTGCTCTGCATGCACCACAGACACTGCGTTCAGTGATAGAGTTCATTGTATTAGCAGATGTCCCATGCCCTCCAACATGTCAGTAAATCTCTTAATTTCCTCTGCCTTGAGCTGTCCTTATGTGGATTCCCCTGTATATCGCCAAGATTAATGATTTTTGCAGCTTTCACTCCCACTGCTAAATGTTTGGTTTTTTTTTTTTTTCTTTTTCTTGTTGTGCTAATCAGAATGAAATCTAGGTATTTGACAGTTATCCTTTAACACTGTATTCTCCTGCTATGTGTAGAAAATGCCTCCTGTATCCTGCTGTTATACACATTCATGCAGTGCTTGGGTCTAGAGGTTGGCTTGGCCCTTCTTTCATTAGCTTTCCAGGATACAGTTTACTAATGCCTTTCTGGAAGTTTTGAGGGTTGGTAGCACCTTTCCTGGATCTATTAAGATGCCTGTTTAGCTGTAGCTCCTTGTTATCCCTTTCCTTACTCCGTTTCATAGCTTAGTAGCCACTCAGCTTTGAAGGCAAGAGTGGGCATGTATGGACTAGTTTTGATGTGCTTCGCGGATCCACAGGCTGCTTTCAGTGTTGCAGGCAGATCATATTGCCCCTTCAACAGAAAGCCCATCAGCTTTCCACAGAAAGGATAACTACAGCCCTCTTTTTCTGTAGTCAGAGGCCTCTCTCTACTTCCCCTTCCTCAGACTGACCTAAGTTAACACTGCTCTCGCAATGGTCTCAAGAGCATGTTGTGTTGTACAAGGTTTCCTTTGAGGACACATTTCTTTATTACTACTTATTTACTTAGCAGCAGAGCCTGCTGCTGGCTAGCAGTTCCTGGTTCTTCTTATTCTGCCAGACCTTGCGTTGCTTTATGGAAAACCACCCAATTGTGCTGCAGGCACTGCCATTGCTGTCCCAGAGACAAGGACCTACAACCAACCAAGCAAATCAGCCCCAGGAACAGAGCAAGCATGGGCATTTTCAGTTCCTGTGCCTCATATGAATGCAATGTTAACTGTTATGGAGACTTCATAAAATCCTTCTGTAAGTTTAGATCACACAGGTGGACATGACGATCTGGAGCTACTTATGTCCAAGCAAGCACAATGCTTAAAAGACTGCGTTTTTTCTTCTGTTGTTTGTCTCGGGGTTTCCTAAATAGCAAAAGACTGAGATGGAGAATGTTTGCTCATCTACCCTAACTGTAAATATGTTTTCCCAGCCTAGAAAATCTTCACCTTTACCTTACAACTCCTTGTCGCAGAGGCTCACGCAATCAAATTAAACAGGCATTAAACTCAATGAAATTTATTCTCCAATCAAAATCATTTATAACTCCAACAACATTAGTAAACCACAGGTTCAGTGATGTAAGAGTAAATTAGCACTGCACAACCAACTTAAGAATTGTTAAACTTTAGAAACGATGATCCAAAATGCGTACATCGCTCACCTAAAACACGAGGGCTCTCAGCCTGCAGGAGTTACCACAGGTGGTGTCCCGACCCACAGGGAGAGCCCCCACCTGCAAACCCACTGCTCTGAGGAGGACCAACTCAGTTTTCTCTCCAGCAGGGCTCAATTTATACCCTAGCCAAATCTGATCTGTGGTCATATATGGTCGGCAGCCTAGAAACTTCTCTTGACCAAGGCGTTTCATTGGCTGAGGGCCTTGCCCGTCAACTGAAGGGCCTTGCCTTTCCTATCCGAGGTTTGTACGTGATGGTCGCCACCGGCCGAGGTGTGTACGTGACCACAGTCACCACACGGGCCTGGCAGCTTGACCCCAAACCACAGCTTCTAGTTTTAACTCTTTTCTTTCAGCCGTCGAGACGTTTCAGTCTCTATCAGGGCAGGTGTACCTGCCACACTCCTTACAATTGCTCTTCACTACTGTTGCATTTCAGAACCTCTGAAGAAACCTCTGGTTTCTTGGACAAGCAAATAATTTCTTTTGTTAAAGGAGTTGTTGAAGTGGGTGGTTATGGCAAAGACAGGAGTTTTTTATGTTTAAATCTCTGACTTTCTAGCCACTGCAGTCCTGACCGGTAGGATTGTAAGCAAATAAAAAACCACTTTTCTTCATAAATTGATACATAATTAAGTGATAAATTGGTTTAGTTCCACCAATTAAAATGGCAGGCCTGAAATTTTATGAGGGGTCAGTGGCGAAGCACTGTGCCTGTTTTAAGTCATTAGCTTTCTTACAGCTGTAATAAGTAACTAGTTTGGCATGTGTTTTCCATTAGTGACTACAATAAAGGCTTTATATGGGCACAGTATAAAGTGACCAGTAAAGGTGACTCAGCAAACTGTAATGGTGGATAGAGCTTAGCTTTACAAGGACTAGTCTTGTTAACTTAGTAACTAGAAAGTTTCTGTAATAAAGTCAGTCTAGATAGGATCCCTTGTAGTGCACAGGGAGGCAGAAGTGCTGACAACTGAGCATCAAAAAAGTTGAGCGAAGAGGTGCCTAAGCACCTGCAGATACAGTACTGAAAATCTTTCTGTCCTCTAGTGCGGGCAGCCAAGCACCCATCCCTTGATGGGAATGAAATGCTTCACTACTTCTTTTGGATGAGCAGTCATGAACCTATTTCAGAAGCTAGGAGGCTTGATTGGTTCTTAAAATGATTGATTTGCTCTTGCTCTTGGTTCTCCTTCCTCTACATCCAAGATCCCAGTGATGAGATCCCGTATTTACTTGGGACCAGAAATGTGAAACACTGTGTTGGGTCTGAATTCCCTAATGGCTAGGCAATGGTGTGGGTTTTCCTCTGCTTACTCATCCAAGTGAGAAAGGCTGAGGATTTGAACTTAATCTCAGATATCTGAACACACTTACAGGATGTGGCCTCCCAGGAGGGCTTGAGACTCTTACTGCACAAGAGATTTTGGTCAGTTCAGTGACAGTGCAATAGAAATATTTGTGCATTGGAAATTGTACAGTCAGCATCTGACAATAGCTTGAAGATCTAAATTTTGGATTAGGTCACCTGAAACTACAGTGAGGTCACTCAGGTGCATCTGTAGACGTAACCTTTTATCTTGCCTCTCCTCTGTGCAAGAGTGCCCCAGGCAAACATAAGCCTACTGGCATTTCAGACCTCTAAAGCCTCCGTCTTGGTGTGCCGCTGTGTTGTATTGCAGCTGGTTGCCTACCACTCAGCTGTGCATGCTCAAATTACCTGTTGAGTGGAGCAAGAGCTGTTTCAGACTCCTGCAATCAGACTTTATTAAAAGGTTAGAGCAAGTATGACTGATTAAGAAGTGCTGGCACCAGCTAGCACAAGTGAGTTCTTTGTCTGAAACCAGCTAGGAGCTGCTGTTATTTACTCTGCTGTGTAGTTTCTTTTAAATGTCTTCTGTTTTCTCTGTCTCTCTCTCCCTTAAAATGAACCTATAATCTGATACTTTCTTCTGAACCATAATTGCCTACCTTCTATTATTGGCAAATGTAATTCCTACTGGTGGAGTCAATTGTTACTTAATAACACCCAGGTGGTACCCAGAAGTTTTACATGAATTCCCTGGCAGCTATTCATTCTACCCTTACCTACTTAAATGGTTACAAAGAACTTCCATGAAAAAGAAGTTCTTCCTGCTCTTAATACTATCTTCTCAATTCCTCATGGAAAGTGTGGATCAGCAGTTTCCAAAGTGTGAACTCCTTGTGTCAGAAATATTGGTCAGCTGAGAAGTGTAACTGAAGATTTGTATTGCTCCTTACACCATGTCCTGCAGGATGCCACTAAATGTAAATAAACAAACACATGGAACAAGATGTTTCTATAAAATAGGTTTTGTTTTGTTTTAGTGCTGATCATAATGTAGTTTGCTTCATCTATAGCAGATGATCAGTGCTTATTAGCAACCATTTCAGCTATACATGTTTACCTTTGCATTTCAAATGTCTGAACTCAGCGTCTTAGTCTGACATCATTATGATTTTTACAAACTTGCTTGCTAGACGTGAATGTGGAAAAAACTTCGATATGGAGAGGTCTTTGATTCTTGCCTTCTGTCTTGGAATATATAGAGAGGGGAAACCTGCAAGCGTTAGGACTTGGATAATAATTTTCCCTGATTAATTCTGTCAGTTGAAGCACCATTGCATCTGTATAGCTGGTGCTGATACTTGCAGTGAGTGTGAGTGTGGTGAAGCTGCACATCTTCAGTGATGTCATGTAACTGCTATGCAGTTATAATTCCCTAGTTGAAATGTCCGATTGTACTTTCCTCAGTCAGTGTCAGACATTTGTGAAAACAACAGTGAAAAGCAGAGAGAAGTTTCTGATTGCAGGATAGGAATGTTGAGGGATTTTGAAATTATCTTCATTGTAGCTGGAAAGCCATAAAGAAATAATTTAGGAGGCCGTGTCCATTTTAAGTATAGATGTGGCTTTATCTTCAAGGACCAAGGCAGTGTCAATTTATATGCAAAGATATTCTGCAATTACTCTCGATGTAAATATGCTATGGGGCTTCTGACAAATGGTGACACTGGCTTGTGCATATTCTCTCTTTTCGTGGGACAACTATAATAATTCTTTTTTTAACATAAAATCCTGTATCACTCTCATTGCCCAAAGCTTTAAAAAAAAAAAAAAGAAGGTGAAAACATAATGAACAGGGCAACCTTGTCCTGAATCCTAATGGCTTTCTGATGAGGTAAACAATGACTCTTAATTAGAAGCTAAAATTTTTAATTAAGATGATTCTTCAGTAATTATCTCAGTTGTCTGCTTCACTGGATTTTAATGAAAAAGATTGATTAGGTATAAAACCAGTGGCATAATTAAACATTCAGGGTCTACATTGGTTATTGAGGTGAAAGTAATGTGATTAACTTCAAAGTGCTTTTTTCAACAAATGGTGTGAGACAGAGAAGCCCACTTCAGGTGCCATGCTGCCCTGTCCCAGCTCCCTCCCTCTTTCTCTGCCTGCCCACATTTCACAAAGCGAATATGCAGGAACATCATTTTGGGGTAATAGTTATGTTGAGCGACAGATTATAATGACACGCTTTTAACTAAGGCCGCCAGAGTGGTTATGAATTCCGTATGTCAAGGGGTTTTAGTAAATGGACTGGAACTTGTCACACAAGACTTCAGACTCAAGAGTAGCTTTGGTTTTTTTGTTCTTATGAGAAGTGTAAAATAATTAGTTCAGCAGTTCTGTTTTTACATGTGCTCAGAACACCCCATAGGACCCAATCAGAAAGAGGTGCCTTTCTGTGGTTGATAAGACAAGGATGGTGCCAATCACAAATCTCATTTCTGCTTCCTTTACTCTCACTGAGCAGTCCCTCACATTATGAACAGTGTCACTGAAAACATGACTAAAAGCTTATCGAAGTGCAAAATTTGTTCTGAAGAAAAAATGGCTGCTGTGCTTCTGACTGTGATTTTACAGCCTTATTACACCAGGAGAAACTGTGTTCAGCATCCTGTTAGCTAATCATGATTAAACCTTGTAGCACAGTGTCACTGTGAGGCAACTGGGGATGTTTTTTTTCTGGAAGTTGTTGCCATTACAGCTGGAAATAAAGATGTCTGTACTGAGAAACCAACCTTAAGAAAAATCTGAAATCAGACTTTCAAACATTCAGCCATAGTCATAATCTTAGTGAGAAAGCAGCAACTATGGGCATGTATGGAAGGAAGCTGGTTGCCTGCTTTCATTTTTTTGCTTTACAATACAGAATTCAGGAGCCCTATCTGGAATTTAGGGAGCTTCCCAAAGCCTTTGTTATGGATCAGTCTGTTGGGAGTCATCCAACAGTATTATGCTTGTTGCCAGTTGCTGGAAGGAGGAAATGTGGTAGAAGTCCTGCATGACGTCTTTGTCTCTAAATTAGAGAGACATGGATGTGATGGATGGACCACTCAGTGGATAAGGAATTGGCTGGATGGTCGCACTCAAAGAGTTACGGTCAACAGCTCGATGTCCACGTGGAGGGCAGTGACGACAGGCATTCCTCAGGAGTTGGTGTTGGGACTGGCATTGTTTAACATTTTTGTTGGTGACATGGACGGTGGGATCGAGTGCACCCTCAGCAAGATTGCTGATGACACCAAGCTGTGTGGTGTGATTGACACGCTGGAGGGAAGGGATGCCATCCAGAGGGACCTTGACAGGCTTGAGAGGTGGGCCTGTGTGAACCTCATGAA
>JANHGO010000042.1:81238758-81251260 GCA_024606505.1 Aquila spilogaster
CTGGAGAATTAAGACAGCTGAGGGCAGAGGTGCATAAGCTTCCTCAGACACAGTACTGAAACACTTTCTTCCCAACTTTTAACCAGGCATAAAAGCTTCATTCTGCTTTGGATGAACAGTCATAAACCTGCATTGGAATTTAGAGAACTTAATTGTTTCTTAAAATGATTGTGTTTTTTTCTTCCTTTTGATTCTCCTTCCTCTAAATCCAAGTACCCAGTGATAAGATGCCATTGTCACTTGGGAGCTGAAGTGTGGAAGGGTACTTTAGATGAGAATTACATAATGGTGAGGTTATGGTGTGGGTCTTTCTCTGCTTCTGTACTGTAAAGTATATTCTGTCTTCCTGCTTCTCTCAGTCTCTTCTTAAATATCTCTCTAGTGCAGTGGTGGGTATGTACACAGTGCTAAATCATCCAAGCCAGAAAGTGTGAAGAACTGAACTTGACCTCTGATACCTGGTTTTGAGCTTACAGGGTGTGGCTGTTGCTGGAGAAGAGATTTTGGTCAATTCAGTGATAGTGTGATAGAAATATTTGTGCTTTGGAAATTATATAGCCAGCATTTGACAATAAGCTGAAGGTGTGAGTGTGCATAGTAGGCATAACATCTTGCCTTTGCCCTGAGTTAGCATCCTAGGCAAATACACACCTAGTTGCACTTCAGGCCCCTACAGTCCACCTTGGTATGCCTTCCAGGGCTTTGTTATACTGTAGGCTGTTGCCTGCTACTCAATTTTGCATACTCAAATGACCCATTGAGTGGTGCAACAACTGCTTCAGATGCCTGCAATCAGATTTTACTACAGGTGAGAGTAAGTACAACTGGCTAAGAAGTGTTAGCACTGGCTAGCACTACTGAGTTATTTGTCTGAAGACAGAGAGGAGCTGCTGTTATTTACTCTTCTGTATAATTTCCTTTTAAATGTTTTCTGTTTGTCTATCTCTATCACCCTTAAAACAAACCTATAATTCAATACTCCTTTTGAACCAGAGTTGGCTACCTTCTCTTATTGACAATTTCATTCTTACAGATGGAAGCAATTATTACTTAAATTAGTAACGCTCAGGTGGTACCTGAAAGTTTCATACAAATTCCCTGGCAGCTATTTTTTTCTATTTTTACCTACTTAAATTACTACAGAGATACACGATAAAGAAATTCTCTGTATTGTCAACACCATGTTCTCAGTTCCTCCTGGACTGGACGTTGTGGGAGAGTGTAATAATTGGTGTTGTAATGTAGTGAAGGGACAAGGGGTGGAGTGCATGCGATTGTCCATCTTTGGCAGTGTTGTGGTGTTACCTTGATTTTGGTATGGGGATTTTTTTGTTGTTGATGTAAGCAAAGATTGTGTTGAATGTGATGCATGTTTATTTTATTGATATTTTTTGTTGTTTTTCAAGGTCCAGTGGATGTGGTGGAGATGGGTTGATGGTTGGACTAGATGACCTTAGTGGTCTTTTCCAACCCTATTGATTCTATGATTCTAAGACGTGAACTCCTCATATCAAAATATTGGTCTGCTGAGGAGAGTAACTGAAGATTTGTATTGTTACAATACACCTTACACTACGCTCTTCAGGATGCCTCTATAAAAATAAAATGAATTAAAAAAAAAAAGTTGTTTCTAAAGAATAGGCTATGTTTTGTTTTACTGCTGATCCTTACAAAGTTTGCTTTTTTCTATAGCAGATGGTCAGTTCTTACTGGCACCATTTTAGCTAGAGGTGTTTAGTGTTGCATTTCAAATGCCTGAACTCAGCATCTTGGTCTGACATCATCATCATGATTTTTGAAATTTGCATGCTAGAGATGCAGGTGGAAAAAACTTCCATATGGAGATGTCTTTGTTTTTTGCCTTCTGCCTGCAAATATATACACAGAGGAAACCTGCAAGGGTTAGGACTGGATAATTCTATTCCCCAGTTAATACTATTGGTTGAAGCTGTTGGCACTATTGGTTGGATCTGTGCCACTGGTGCCTGATTCCTTGCATTGAATATGAGTATGATGAAGCTGCACAACCTCAGTGATATCATTTGATTACTATGTGTTTCTAATTCCCAAGTTGCAACGGCTGATTGTGCTTTTCTGCAGTTGAAGCAAACCTCAAACTTTTACAAATTGGCATTTGTGAAAACAACAGTAAAAAGTGGAGAGAGGTTTCTGACTGCAGGATAGGAATGTTGAGGAACTTTGAAATTATTATGGCTAGAAGGCAATGGAGAAATCATTTAGGAGGTCATGTTCATTCTAAGTGTAGGCATGGCTTTATTTTCAAGGAGTGATGCAGCCTTAATTTATATGTAAAGATATTCAGTAACTATTCTGGATATAGATATACTAGGGTCTTCTAAGAAATAGTGACTCTGGCTACTGCTTGCTCTTTACTTTCTTGGGACAGTTATAAATATGTATATATATACATATATATTACTATAAAAACCTGTATCATTCTCTTTGCTAAAAGCTTAAAAAAAAAAGAAAAGTTGGAATCATAACGAACAGGGCAACCTTGTCCTGAATCCTTATGGTTTTCTGGTGAGGTAAACAATGACTCTTAATTAAAAGCCAAAATTTTTAATTAAGATGATTCTTCAGTAATTATCTCAGTTGTCTGCTTCACTGGATTTTAATGAAAAAGATTGATTAGGTATAAAACCAGTAGCATAATTAAACATTCAAGGTCTACATTGGTTATTGAGGTGAAAGCTATGTGATTAACTTCAAAGTGCGTTTTTCAGCAAATGGTGTGAGGAGATGAAGCCCACTTCAGGTGCCAGCTCCCTGCCTTTTTCTCTGCCTGCCTGTGTTTCACAAGCTGAATATGCAGGATCATCATTTTTGGGTAACAGTTACGTTGAACGACAGATTATAATGGCATGCTTCTAACTAAGGCCATCAAAATGGTTATGAATTCCATATGTCAGGGGGTTTTAGTAAATGGGCTGGAACATGTCACACAAGGCAAGAGTAGATTTTTTTTTTTTCTAATGTTCTTATGAGAAATGTGAAATAATTGGGTCAACATCTCTGTTTTTACACGCGTTTAGAGCACCCTATAGGAGCTGACTGGAGAGATGCCTTTTTTGTGATTTGCTTAACTTTACTAGGATGATGCCTATCTTATTCTGCGAGTGACCCCTCACTTTACCAACAGTGTCATTGAAAACATGAGTCAAAGTTTATCAAAGCGCAATATCTGTTTTAAAGGATAAATGCCTGCTGTGGTTCAGACTGATTTTATAGCCTGACTTTATAGCAGGAGAAATTGTGTTTAGTATCTTGTTAGCTAATCATGATGAAACTTTGTAGCTCAGTGTCACTGTGAGGCAAACTGGGGATGTTCTTTCTAGAAGCCATTGACATTATAGCTAGAAATAAAGATGTCTGTACTGAAAAACTGATCTTGAGTAAGATGCAAAATCAGACTTTCATGCATTCAGCTGCGGTTGTAATTACGGTGAAAAAGCAACAACTATGGGCAAACAGGGAAGGAAGCTGGTATTCTGCTTTCCTCTTTGCTTTACAATACAGAATTCAGGATCACTATCTGAAATTCAAGGCGCTTCCAAAACCCTTTGTTAATGTGTCCATCTGTTGGGAGTCACCCAAAAGCACTGTGCTTCTTGCCAGTTGCCAGAAGAAGAAAATGTGATGGAAGTGCCAAAATGCTCTTTATATACAGTCATTCCAGTGAAAAACTACCTCACACTGATTCATATTCTGGTTCATTTTCCAGCTGCAAAGGCAAAAGAGGTGTTTTTTTTTTTTTTGGTGTGTGTGTTTGCACCAGTGCATCAGAGAACAAGGCTGAATCACAGGATTAATTCTCTTGTTTTTTTTTCACTTCATAAGCCCGCATCAATTACTGTTCAGCTTAATTCTTTTCTCAAGTTCCTCTGCTGATGAAGAAGCCAGCAGATTGTATTTCATGCTTTCCCCATTAATTGCTGGAATATTGCCCTCAGTGCTAGACAGTCTTACTTAATCATTAGTCACATTAGGGAAAGGGGTAACACTTCTCTTCATGTTGATTGCCCTGACCGTCAGTGTTAATGTGAAAGGAGGGTGATGAAGGAGCTTGTGTTTTTTATGACTTCTTCCACTTATACTTTTATGACATCAAGTAATAGTCAAAGTTGTCTTGCAATTATGTGGTTCCATCTACAGAGGCAATAAGCCTGCACAGTAGAAATTTCACCCTACCCCTCTTCTCCACACTTGAAAAGGCATCTTAAAGGGACTGTTAAAATTTAATTCAGATTCTGTGTCTCTGTGTTATCCTGAGTGTGAAAAAATGTCTGGGTATCTGACTTATGTGAAACGCCAGGGGGAAAAAAAAAAGAAAAAAGGAATTCCTGCAAGGACAATTCTTTATCTTAATCACCAGATAAATAAATCCACTTCCATGACTTTTTTTTGTTGTAATGGGTCCCTTTGTGGGGAATCATATCCGCTGGTAACCTTTGTATAAACACTGTGCTTAGGCAATGTTGAATTTCAACACTTCTCCTTTATGTCTGTCAGGCCAATATTTCTTCTATACTTACTCGGCAAACAAATACAGAAAATCTGTTTGTTTTTTTTTTCCTTTGGAGAACAACACATGCCAGGTTTCACCGTTAGTATCCGTAGCAAGTTAAAGATAACCCATTGGAGAACACTGCTTTGACCAACAGGTCAGTTTATTGATGGAGATGCCTGGTGCTCCTCAGAGGCTGTGGTAGCAGATTGTGCATGGCATTGCTGATGAGTAACGTTTCCTTACTGTCGTGTTTGGAGTATAGCCTGCCTGACTGTGTTACTTTCTCCTATGTAATTCGGCTGGCTCTTATGGTCCCCCAAATATTTTGGGTCATTTTCTAAAAGACAGTATTTCACTTCTTACATATGTTGACAATATAAAAAATGAGTAGAAGTCCAGATTTTTATGAATGTTGCAACTGTTACCCTTGGAGAGCTGAACAGATTGATATGCCATGGAGCTTTAGCCTACAAACACAATAATCAAATAAAAGACTGGAAAGAAAATAACCCACTGTTTGGTCGTGTAACACTTTGAATTTTGTGTTGAGGGTTGTGTTGTATGCTTAAGAAAGGCCACGGTATGGAGTTTTGTGTCTACCAAATTAATCAGGATCCAAAATCTTTTGCTGCCCAGCTTTCTGGAACACATTTGTCATGGTGATCTTTTGAAATCAATTGAAATGTATCTTTTCCTCCTGGTAACTGACATGATAGATTGGTAATAATCAAACACTATTTGTGTGATGTCAGTCTAGCTTTTCTGTCATGAGTGATTGAATATCCTTTAAATACCATTGTGGCATTACTCCCGAATTGAAACCTAATGAGAAAACTTTATAAATGGACTAAAGTCATGTTTCCAGATCCCAGCTGTGAACTCAGTACAGACACACCTTGCTTTATCTATGTGCTTAGTAGGAATTGTTTAACGCTGCTCCTAAGTTGTCAAGCCAAATACAGAGTGCTCAAGCAGTATTTTAATTACTGTTTAATGATTCTTTTCTGATCAGGCTTAAAATCCTCTCTGTGCAAGTGATTATAGGTAATTCTTTAGCTGTAACAAGATCATTTGATAATAAGGCTGATAAAAGAAAGCAATTATAACAGTATCAGCAGCTTAATATCAGTAATGACTCTTTCCTGCTCAGGCTTTGTGCAAATATGTTAATATAGTGTAAATTTAATGTTAATTTTTATGGCATTGGAATAGAACATAAACACAAGTTGAGTAAAGGCTTTCTGAGAGAGAGGGATTTTTTTTTGGTTCCTCTTACTGCCTCACTCAAGTTGAAAAGGAAGAGGTAACACATCTATGTTCATAATTCATCTGGTCATTATATTTGCTAGTAAGAAGATGTTTTTATTGCTCTATCTTTTCTGATCAGATTGTAAGACTATGTTGCATTTTTTGCCATGGGTCCTGGCTCATAGGGAGAAATTATTTGTGGAGTTTCACTGCTCTGAGGCTTGTACAAAGCTGGCTTTTGTGTATGGAGGAGGGAGCAGCTTAGATAATTTTGATGGACGAAGTGCTGTATATAATACAGTATATAATGTTTTTTTTTTTTTTCTGAGACAACTCAAGTTAGAGTCTACTTATGACTGATTTGTGCTCATTTAAGAAAAAATGACCTACAGTTTTGCAAGATAAGCAAAGGAAACAGTCATTTTTTCTCTTGGAAGATTTGAAATAAATTCACAGGGACTTAAGCTCTCTGTGTTCAGATCAACGCCTTGAGCTAAAACTACAGAATTTGATCTTGCAAGACAGGTGTAACTGAGAGGCAACTACTACTTCTCCATGCTAACAAAAATATGAATCTTCAAATGGTGAATGATGACCTGAATTATTGTGAAATTTAGGATGGACACAAAATTCCTTTAGATATTTTTTCTTTTTTGCTTCAGAGTATGGCCAGCCTGACTGGCCCAATTTTGGCACTGTATACTATACACTGGTGACACTGGGTCAAAACAATAGCTTGCTAGATCTGTCTTGTGTGCTTCTGAAAACTGCTGCTTGTCTGACTCAGTAACCAGAATGTCAAGTGGTTGCCAAAGGTAGTGAAGTGTGATGAAAGGAGGGGAAATAACAAGCAACATAAAGCAAAAATGGAGGTGACAGACTACAAGACCATGCAGTGTGACTGGAAGCAGAAGGAAGAAGGAAGGCTGAGGTATTTTGTGTGATGGTGCAAACTACTGCTCTGAGGTATGAAGTCCATCCCAGGTACTTGGCAAATGCAGGCATCCTGCCAGGCAGGATGGCTCATGCAGGGGTAGCGGAGGTGCTTTGTGTGGGCAGCATGGTCAATCTGCCCACTGTCTGCTGGTCCGTGGGAGATGGGGTAGCATGGAGTCCAGCTCTGTGTCCACTGATTTGAAGCACAGCAGGTGAAATGATCTTCAGCTGTGCTTTTAGCTGCGGCTTATAATGCTCTCCCTTTTAAAAGGCAAACAGTCTGATGTTCATCCTCCTTTCATCCTGATGTATATTGGCATATATGTAACCATAGCAACTAGGGCTAGAAAGAACTGAGATCTAGTGGTTTTTAAATTGCCTTCAGAATAAGATTAACAATGAAGCTTGAAAGCAGACGATATAGCTGATGGAAAGGTAGATGACAAAGATGAAAGGAAATTTCATTGCTAAACTTGCTCAAGCAAAAAAAAAAAAATCTAATAAATGAGGTAACTGATTCTCTCACTAAATAGACACTTTTACAACTCATTAACATTTCAGCTTTGCCTCCAGGCAAGCTATCATGTTATTGTGACATACATTATCTACTGCAGTTTACTCACAGTAATTATTTTTTAGATGTAATATCTTACCTCAGCACATGCATTATAGCCTCAGTAGGGCTCACAAAATTAGTTCAGGTGATCATTGACTGCGTGGCCTGCAGATTTAAGCAGAGACTCCTTCAGCTGTAATTTCCCTCCTCCTCTGAGTCTCACTGCCTATGCCTGGGCAACTCTGAGTCCACACTTACAGAATACATCGCTGCGTCTGAGAACCTGTGGTCTTGTTTACCCAACCTCCAGCAATATTCCAAGTGATGGATGCTCATGAGTATAGCTGGTATAGACAGGCTTCTGTCACACAAGGCAAAGTAATAGGTGGGTGCTGTCAAGGTTAAGGGTTCCTATTAACTTGTGGTTGGTTGCTTTTGGGAATGTAAAATCAGGACAGCTTAAATTGCTTGGGTGTTTATGGAAATTCAGTGGAAACTCAAAAACGCAGCTGATGCACAAATCAGCAGTTTATTGCACAGGTAATGTTCGCATAATGCTCCTTGAAAATGAAGTGGTAGTAAACTAAAGTTCTCTGCCTTTCTGTGTCGACAAATTGAGAAAATCTTTGGAATAATGAGTAGATGAATTAAACTTGAGAAGGATTGAATGTATGCATTATGTTCCCACGCCTTACTTAGAAGACTTTTTTACAAAAGAACAAATGAATCTTTATCTCTACAGAGGATCTTTGCACATAAATAAGAAGAACATATCTACTTCAGACTTCCACCTGTCAGAAACTGGTCTTTTAAAAATCAGTCTATGTAGAGGAATCCCACACATATGAATATTCTGGAAATAAAGCACTTTTAGAAGGCTTTGCTAGCTTGGGATGCAAGTTCACTACTTCAGTGGGAGCAGCATACAGGTCTTTACAAATACAGTTCTGGAGCCTGGTGTGAGTACAGATCAATGCTCCTGAGGATTAGACAACAAGGGACCTCCTTGGCATGATACTTATTGTATCAGTTTGGGGATCCTGAGATACTGGATAGAGGTAGGTGAAAATCTGGTTGTGCCTGCTGCACAGCTGAGGGTCGGAGTGCCCTGGGAGAGGGAAAGGGTTATGATAATGGTATAACTGTTATGGTTGAAGGGTTGAAAAAAGGTAGAGTTTACAGGAAGAGGTAATATATTCTATTTAGTTAACTGATACTAATAAAAATACATCGACAAGGCAAAGTCCTTTATTCAGATGTATGTAAATTAAGATTACAGAAAAGGGAAGGCTCAGAAGTGAACCACTGGGTCTGAGGCTACATAAACTAGCAGTCTGAAAAGAGCTTTATAAGTTTCAGTTTGTCTCATCCATTCTCACTTGGTGTTAAAACTTGGTAGAAAAGTGCGGATTTATTGGTAAGAAAGGTTTCAAAGGGAAGATGTTTAGCTTTTTCCCCTCTCTGGATGAGAAATTAACAAATCGGTGTTTGTTTATTGTGAAGAGAATTCCCATAAACAACCTAGCAAGAAGGCCATTTCTAAATTTAATCAACTATCAGTTTGATGGTTGTTTAAAGTTTTGTAATCAGATAGCATTATAATAATAAATCAAAGTTTTGAAACCAGATATTAAATATATTAATTTTAGCTTCCAGTGATAGTTGTAGTTAGAAGTCAAATTAGTTTTGTGGATGGACTATTTTAAAGGTTTTTTTTAAAATATCTTACAAGTATTTTTAAATAGTATTTTTAATTCTTAGATTGCTAATGGTAAAGGCATTTCTTTCGCATCATTAAGAACTGCAGCATGTGCTACTTAGGCTTTGATGCTATCAATACTAATGCATAGTAAAACTTCAATAATGTTAAGTCCAGTTAAATTGGTACAATTACTCACCGGAGTAGCTGCTTCCTTTAGAAAATCATTTCCAGCTGAAGTCTCTGATTTCAGCGAGTCTCAATAAACAAGATATCTTTCAATTGACATGGGTATTTTACAGTTTGACATGAAGGTTTGGACTTACCCATCTTTTCAAGGTGTTTAGCCAAAGTTCTTAATGTACGAACATAGTCCTCCACAATCCATTTAGAAATGGCAGTGTTACATAAGCATCTTCACACATGACAGCTGTCTAATTTCAGCCATTCAAGGCTTGCCTCTCTTGTGAAATTATCTGTTTTTATTCATTTGTTAAAGAGTTAAGTATTGGTACTCTTTAAATTAGGTACAAAAAGTTAAAATAATGGGTCTGGCCATAAATGTATATATCATAGGAAATTAGATATTTCCTCTGAATTGCTGTTCCCTGCTTCTTAAATGAGTGCATTTAATATTTGTACATGCACTTGGCGTGGTGGCAGGAATATTATTATACATTTCTACAAGTGGATAGAGAAGCCATGGTGAAAACTGGAGCCCGTTATATTAACAACTCAAGAGCATGGTAGTGTTGAGTTTTGTATATAAAATCAGAATATTATTCTTGAAAGAAAGAAGTTGTTCCATCAAAAGATATTTTTATGATAGCCAGAACTGCTGTACCGTGATGGTGATATGAAAGTACCTGTTCAAACAAAATTCCCCAGTTAGATTTAAATGACTCTAAGTTTAATTGTCTAGTGATGATGATAGGAAGTATAGTAATGACAGTACTATAATGCCTTTTATATAAAGGAAACAAGCCTAAAATTAACCTAAGGTAATGAATGAGAGATAAAGACTGGGATTTTTACAGGATGCTCTACAGATATAGAGCAGAAATCATAGCTAGCAGTTAGATTTCATGTACAAGAATCATTTTAATTATAGCAAAGCACCCAAATGTGAAACATTAAGTTACTCTGCCTGCCTTGTCTGTGGGCACAGGGGAATTGTGCAGTTAGTAAAAACCATATAGTCTGGCAACGAGATAGTGCTCAAGAAAATGAAAGAAGGCGCAGACAGAGTAGCACAGTGCTGGATCACGGGAGCTAAGCAGCATGTGGTCTAATTTTGGAGCAAAAAGCCTTTTAGATCTGGATGCAACCAGTATGATTCCTAAGGAAATGGATACTTCCTGAGTTAAGTGATATATTTTTTTGGTATATGGAACCTTTATTTGAGTACTTTTAAAAATAGATCTGGGTGCTAAATTTTTGACATTTGTCTTTGACATTTGCCTTTTAACTTTTATTCCTTCCGTGTGCAGATAATAGTTAAAATTTCATCATTTGCTAGTTTCGCTTTTTGGATATCACTCAGGAAAGTGTGAGGCAGACTGGACCTGTGCTTGTCCTCATTCATTTCTGCACCCCCTGGGAGCTTTGCTGCCACTATTCCTGGCCTGCAGAAAATGGTAGAAAAGGAAGGTAGAGCCGGAACTGCGTGCACATAAG
This sequence comes from Aquila spilogaster, assembly GCA_024606505.1. Taxonomy (NCBI): domain Eukaryota; kingdom Metazoa; phylum Chordata; class Aves; order Accipitriformes; family Accipitridae; genus Aquila; species Aquila spilogaster. Next base: position 81,249,406 of record JANHGO010000042.1, read on the forward strand.
CTGAGTTGCATTGTAAAAGCAAGGCTGTGCTATCCAACCAGCAATTTCTGTTGAATAGTCCTGATTTTAAATGTTCACCTAGGTAGTTTCATTGTTAATGCAAACATGGGAAGCTTTATCTGCAACTGATGGTGTCATTGCTGGCTGAGTGATAAGAAGTGACAAACTGACAACTTGCCCAAGGAGCTAAGACCATGTAGGTGCTCCTTGTGCTGATCAAGGCCGTAAACCAGAAAGAACGTTAGCTCTGGTGCTGATTGCATCCCTGGAGGTGCTGACTGGTGGAGGCACGTATCAGACCTCGATTTGGATGGCTGCCACCTTTATCCTAAGAGGGCCATTAGGGGAAGTGTTTTAGGCTGAGTAGTCTGTGGCTGGCAATACATTTGCATGAGTAACCAAAGACCGAACCATTAAAAGTAATGGGAAGAGTAGCTGCCACTGTGTGATTTAAAACTCCCTAAGTAGAACAAAAAGAGATAAAGAAAGCCAGCGTCCTTGGAAATATAAAGGAAAAGATATAGCAACTGAGGTAGCAAAAGCAACCACTGAGGTTAGTGGGAGGTGTTATCAGACACAGATCTGTATACTGCAAAAAGTGACAGCAACAAAGACCCTGTGATCATTTTGTGTGTAAGGAAACTGAATTTGCAGGGATTTCCTACATGTAGTACCTTCAGGTTACCAAGACTATCTACATATACAGCCAAAATATTAGTGAAATCTTGTTAATGCAGCTTAAAATCTTTGTTTTACGTATGATATATAATTAATTTGATTAGAATTCCTCTCTTAGAGGATGAACTGTTTCAGTGATGGTTTCATTGGCCTGATTTATCACTTGGTTAAACATGCTTGCAGATTTGCAAGTCCTTTGGAATAATTTTGTTTCTGAAATCTGGGCATTCGTATGAAGTGACAGCAGGTCTTACAGAAGGATTACAAGGTTGTAGCATGTATAAAGCTACACTCAGTGTTGTGTTATTTACTCTTATTATTAATATCCAATGAGAAATTTGACATACTTAGGTTGCTGTTGTGTAAGATCCTTACTATGACTGATTTGTGGGACAGAATAAAACCTTGAAATAGGATAGGAAAAGTCAGTTCAGAAGTCCAAAGCCTGTTCTCTAGAAGTGTTAGAAATGTGCTGAATTGCATTGTTCTTGGATGTACTTCAGATATTGCTGCTGGATGAAAGACCCAAGACATCCACCAAAATTTGTCCTCTCTGCCACTTACTTTTTTTCCTCTCATTCAGATGGCTGAATATCCAGAGGATTTTGCAATGAACAGTTTTCTTGCCTCTATTTCATGAATGCTATTTTTAAACAACTGATTCTCACGACGTGCAAAACATTTTCTAAGATAACTTCAAACACAAAAACTCTAACATTTTCTGTTTCGTAGCTGACACTGAACTGCATTAGTTTATTCTGTTCACTCAATGGCTGTAATAACAGTGCAACTTCACCATAATTTCTGAAATAATGGCACACATTTTGTATTGGGAATTTTCAAATGATAAAAAATCAGTAGTGTGATTTACACTGGTTAAGAACTTTTTCTGAAATAGACAACCTCTTTCTTTTTCTTCCCAACTCTCAGTGCATGGAAGTAAGGGGAAGAGATAAAAATGTGATGGCATAAACAATTATATTTATTCCTTTATTTTTAACTGAATTCATATTTATCTAGTGATACTGGAAATAAGAGATTTCATAAGAGCACAAAATCTTGCCCAGCTCCCTGTGATACAGAATGATGAATAGTATTACTCCTCCTTTCCTTTCCTTTCCTTTCCTTTCCTTTCCTTTCCTTTCCTTTCCTTTCCTTTCCTTTCCTTTCCTTTCCT
>JANHGO010000042.1:81258867-81305203 GCA_024606505.1 Aquila spilogaster
GCATCAAAAGAAGTGTGGCTAGCAGGTCGAGGGAGGTGATTCTCCCCCTCTACTCCACTCTGGTGAGACCCCACCTGCAGTACTGCGTTCAGCTCTGGAGTCCTCAGCACAGGAAAGACAGGGACCTGTTGGAGCGGGTCCGGAGGAGGGCCACAGAAATGATCAGAGGGATTGAACACCTTTCCTATGAAGTAAGGATGACAGAGTTGGGGTTGTTCAGCCTGGAGAAGAGAAGGCTCCAGAGAGACCTTATTGCAGCCTTTCAGTACTTAAGGGGGTCTTATAAGAAGGATGGGGACACACTTTTTAGCAGGCCCTGTTGCAACAGGACAAGGGGTAATGGCTTTAAACTAAAAGAGGGTAGATTTAGACTAGATATAAGGAAAAATTTTTTTACGATGGTGGTGAGACACTGGAACAGGTTGCCCGGAGAGGTGGTAGATGTCCATCCCCGGAAACATTCAAGGTCAGGTTGGACGGGCTCTGAGCAACGTGGTCTAGTGGAAGATGTCCCTGCTCATTGCAGGGGGATTGAACTAGATGACCTTTAAAGGTCCCTTCCAACCCAAACCATTCTATGATTCTATGATTCTATTCCCTACAGGCACAGAGCAGAAATCACGACCAGTAGTTAGATTTCATGTACAAGAATCATTTTAATTATAGGAAAGCGCCCAAATGTGAAACATTAAGTTCCTCACTTTGCCTGTTGTGCCGGTCTTGTCCAAGGGCAAAGGGGAACTGTGAAGTTAGTACGAACGGATTAGTTTGGCAGCGAGGTAATTCTCAAGGAAATGAAAGAAGGCACAGATGGAGTAGTGCAGTGCTGGGTCGCTGGAGCTTAGCAGCAGCTGTTCTAATTTTGGAGCATAAAATCTTATAGATCTGGAAAGCAACCAGTATGGTCCCAAAGGAAATGGGAATCCTCCTGATTTAAATGATATATTTCAAGAGGGAGGGGAAGATGGTAAATCTTTGGCGTACTGTCCCTCATCTGTGATACTCGAGCTCTTTATTTGGATACCTTTACAAATGGATCTGGGTGCTGAATTTTAGACATCTGTCTGACATTTGCCTTTTAACATTTATTCCTTCAGTCTGCAGACAGATTAGTTAAAATTTGGTCATATATTGGCCCCCTTTCACTTTTTGATTGTCACTCAGGGTGACATAAGGCAGCACTGGACCTGCAGTTTTTCCTCTTCCACTTCTGTGCTGACCACAGCCCCTTGGGAGCTCCTTGCTCCAGTCAGCCCTTCTGGGGCTTCACTGCTGCTTTCCCTGGGCAGCAAGAGGCAGCAGAAAGAGAAGATACAGCAGGAACGGAATGCACACAGTCTGAGTTGCATGGCAAAAGCAGGCAACATGCCGTTTGCTTAGTGGAAACCCATTCTTCATTGGGTATTTAAGGAAAAAATATTCTCTGACGGATAGGAAGAGGTCTATGTTACTGAATGGGACTTTTAACTGTTGTTTTATGCAGGGCCTTACAGATGCCTAAGCTGTCTAAGAAATGCTTAGTACCTGACAAAATATGCTAGTTATAAATATATTAGTTGATTTTTGGAAAGAACCGGAAGTTATCTGTATTGAAGCAATGAATGAAGAAAAACATGATGACAAGGTTTCATAAGGTTAAATCCTGTTCTTTTGCTACAGTCTTTCCATTAGTGACTATAATATTTTGACGTGAATCGTTGCCTCTTTCTTCACAGAGGATCTGTGCTGATATATTTTGAATAATATGCCTTGGGAGAGAAGAAGAATACCAAATAGGAAATCAATAGGAACATTTACTTTTATTGTTCATGTCAGCTATTGTTTAGGAGACATAAAAATGACTGTAGTGTTTATACAACAGTACTTGTTCTCAGACCATTTCCAGTAGTGTCATATTTTCATGAGTGATGCTCACTAATATTTTCTTTTTTCGTTCCTCAAGAGAATGAATGAGAAGAGTAAGCATTGATTCATAATTTGGATAACTGAGTGAATAGGCTGGAGTGGAATGAGTGTTGTCAGAACTGATTATTCCAAGGGATCATTCCAAAAAGCTTTAATTCTAAAAAGATCCTAAAGCATCAATTCATCAAAGCTGCAAAAGGCTCCTGGCTTTCCTCTAAGATGGTCCAGGTAGCTGAAGTCTCTAAATGCACTTTACATTGTGGATTTCCAGCAGGCTGTGCTAGCCAAGCAGCAATTCCCAGGGAATATTCTTGCTTCTGAAATTTCCAGCTGGGTAGTGGCATTGCTAATGCAAATGTGGGAAACATCACATCTATGACTTATAGTGTCATTGCTGGCTGAGTGATGAAAAGTGCCAGACTGATGACCTGTCCAAAGAACTAAGACTGTGTAGCCATTTCTTGTGCTGATCAAGGGCACATGTCAGAAAGAACTTTTAGCTCTGTTATTGGCTACATCCCCAGAGATGCTGAGTGGTGGAGGCACTTACCATGCCAGACCTTGATTTGGATGGTCCCCAAATCACGTTTATCCTAAGATGGCCATCAGAGAGAGGATTTTAGGCCAAGTAGTCTGTCGCTGGCAGCACATTTGCATGAAGAACCAATGACTGAACCGTAAAAAGTAATGGGAAGAATAGCTGCCACTATGTGATTTAAAACTCCCTAAGCAGAACAGAAGGAGATAAAGGAAGCCAAGGAAAGTGTCCTTGGGAAGACAACGGAAAGGATGTTGCAGCTGAGGTAGAAAAGCACTTACTGAGGTAAGTGGAGGTGTTACCAGACTCAAAGATCTGGATACTGTAAAAGGTGACAACAACAAAGACCCTGTGATTATTTTGAATGTAACGAAACTCAATCTGCATCAATTTCTTACATATAGTGTCTTCAGGTTCCCAAGACTCCCTAGATATCTGGCCAAAAGATTGGTGAGATCTTGTTAATGTGGACTACAAAGCTTCTTATTTTTACATAATTATATACGATATAAATAAAGCTCCTCTGTTAGAGGGTGGACTGTCTGTTTCAGTCATGGCTTCACTGGCCTGATATATCACTTGGCCAAGCATGCTTGTAGAGCTGCAATTCCTTCTGAATAATGTTGTTTCTTGAAAGTTGGGTTTTCATGTGAAATGACAGTAAGTCTTACAGCTGGATTGCAAGGTTTTAGTGTGTTTAGAACTACATTTATTATTGTGTTATTTACTCCTATTATTAATATCCATTGAGAAATTTGGCATACTGAGAGTTGCATCAGACTTATTGTGACTGGTTTATAGACTGAACGCATTTGATTAGAGAGCTGTGAAGCTTCTCAATATTTTTGAGATGTATGAATACATAAAAATCAGGAGCCTGAAGTCCTAATGATGGTGAATTTTGAGAGTGAGCAGATTTTCAGAAACCCCTCCATGACTTGCCTGGCTAAAGTTACCTCTTTCCATCAGATCTAAGTATATACGTAACCAGGACTTGCACTGCTTAATCATTTAGGTTCAAATCATGACACTAACTGCTGTGGAGGTCTATGATGCAGCATTGTTCTCAGGTAGTGCTTTCCTGAGGTTGCACTGGATACTAAAGAATCACCTCCAGTGCCTAGTTGCTGATGTGTAGTTAGAAGTTAGAACACTTGAACAACGAATTGATTGTTTCCAGAGTAATCATTACTTGTAATTGCACAGCTGCACACAACTTACTGTAGTTTCAGAGGAATGATGCTGTCCTGATATTTTGTAAAATGACTAAATATAGTGAATGAACACCCCAAACCCCTCATTAGGATGGAAAAAGTCAGCTTACAAGCCCAACGTGTATTCTCTAGAAAGCTCGAGTGTTAACAAATGTGTGCAATTACGGTGATCTTGGATATATTTTGGATATTGCTGCTGGATGAAAGACCAAGATTATGTCATTAAAAATGCCATAGTCCTTTCCAGGAAAAGCAACTACCAAAATTTGTCCTCTCTGCCACATAAACTTTTTTTACTTTTAAGAATAGGTTAGATGACTGAATTTCCAGAGGATTTGGCAATGATTAGTTTGGCTGGCCTCCGTTTCTTGTACTTTTTTTTAAAAGCAATTGATTCTCATGACATGCAACACTTTTTCTGGGATAATTTCAAACTCCAAAACTCTTTGTTTAACATTTTCTGTTTCACAGCTGACACAAAACTGCATTGCTTTATTCTGTTCCCTCAGAGACTGTAATCACAGAGCAACCATATCACAATTTCTGAAATACTGACAAACTTTACCTTGGGATAGAGAATTTCTGAATGGGAAAAAATCAACTCTGTGATTTACTCTGGTTAAGAACTCTTTCTAAAATAAATAACTTCTTTCTTTTGCTCCCCAGCTGCCAGTGTTTGGAGGGGAGGAGGGGATAGAAACCTGATGGTGTAAACACAATCCCCACCCGCCCCGCCTGAATTGATATTTATATGGTGATAGTGGAAATAATAGAAGATTTGGCAAGATCATTAAAAACCTGCTCAGCTCCTTGTGATACAGAGCTCAGAATAATACTGTATCATTAGTATCATACTCAGACGTCTGAGGGTTGACTCCCTTAGGAGTTGAAAAACCAGTGGTGGTGATGAGTAATACTCAGATGCAAACCCATGTACTTACAGACCCTTTTGGTGAAAGTTCAGTTTCTCTGTTTAGAAATGGTGGGAGATTGTTCCTTTGCTTACAGTCCAGCCTCCTGCCTGTCCTTTGTCTTGCACACCACAGTTAAGGTTATATAGCCTTAAGATTATATAGCCTTAAGATTATATAGCCAATATTACCAGACTGGCAAACCGTAAAACTTCTTGCATGAGTGGCTTGAAGGCTGCTGCTTATGCCAGCCGCCTTCTGTTCAGGCCAAGTGGAGGCAAAATCACATGCTGCTTTAACGGTAACTGAAGGTGCTTGAGTCCCCTGCTGTTGCATTTTTTACAAACTCTGTATGGTTGAGGTTTGCTTGTGATCTAACCCACAGGCTCTTTTCTGTTGTTTCAGTTGAAGCTAAAGTCATGTTCATCTCTTCTTTCAATTAGCCTGAATGGAGGGCAGCTGGCATGCTCCAAAATTCAAAGTCAATCTGTTTACCCAAATTTCAGCCTATAAAATGACTATAAAGCATTTGAAAATGCTAATGTGTGAAAGCCCACACTTTTTGGACAGCTAATTTTAATGGTGGTTAAAAGACTGGAGATTAGAGGTATACAGCCAAAGCCTAATCTTTATATCAGTGAAATGCAGGAAAATGCCAAAAGTATACTTTGGAGTTTATAAGGGTGTAATCAATTCGACACCATTGTGTATGTTTCATGGTGTTTTTTCCCCAAACCTAATACAATGCACTAAAAAGACAACCCTTCTTAGATGTAAACATGATATAGTCAACAAGAGTTGTATCAGACTTGGGCATTGAAAGAATCAGGGCTGAAAGAGTCGCTGAGAGCAGAAAAAATTGTTTTTCTCTCTCAAGCTCTATAGTAACTGTACTACTCAGACAGGCAGATAAAAGGGGCAGATTTTTTTTCAATATTGCACTGACTGTGATCTACCCAAGCAGGAGTATACATTTCCCGCCATTATGCTTCTCAATTTGCTTATAACAGCGATTCGGGTGAATGGTGATGGAGATGTTAATTAGAGGCCAACAGAAGCAGCAGATGTGCTTGAAAGATGCTGGCAGCACGGCTCCCTTCAGCAGGGTGCAAAGCGCTTACCCTGCAAGGGGCCCTGGCCGGGAGCTGCTGTGCAAGCATCTGCATTGCCCCTGGGGCTCTGCCGGGGGCTCAGGGGGAAAAAATGGAGAAACCACACCTGTGACAGTCCCTTTTTCCAGGTACCTTTGAATAGAGGCAAGTAACCCGTCTAGTCAGGGGTTCTCAGGCTGGAGCTGCACAGCTTGATACTCCCTCCCATAAATTATGCAACCGTGATGGAAATAAAATGGTGCGTGCAACCTCCGTGGCCTAAGTATGATCTACAGAGCACAGCCTCGGTCAAGAGGTGCAACCCTAATCTGAGAGACGTCAGTGAGTTTCCAAAATGCTTGGATCCTTTCAGTGACCAAAGTCCTGCTCTTCAGGCATGTTGTTTCGCTGTTTATTAAGACACCACCATTTTCAGCCAGGGAACAGAAACAGCACCGTGAGGCGAGGGTGGAAAGTTACATATTACTACTACTAATAAGGCAAGGTGATTGCGGGAGATCAGACAGACTTATTTTTAATAAAACTGATCTTTGTTTGCATGAAACAGTGAAGCAACTATGAATGAATGAATGTTGTTCCAGATATCAGTCTGCTAATAAACTATGAAAAGGTACTGAAATTCATCTATTCTTCTTTTATTAATAGCATCATAACCAGGCATGGCGACTCCCCCCCGCCTTCCTTTGTGAAGAATATTTACTGATATCAGTTTTGACACTTTCCATCTTTGTTCTTTATAGGCCATTTAAACCCCAAGACTTTTAAATTTGATCAGTTGTGGTGGCCTACATGGACACGTACTCAGAGGCACACAGAGAATAAGATTTTATGCCCTGATACGTATATATCATGTAGTTTTCTGAAGACTTGGAACACCTAGAAGGAAATAAAGATCATTAGATAGTGAGGTCTTTAGGTTTTCAAAATGCTTGTGGATGTGCAATTTACTCTTTTTTTTCATAGTTATCTGGTATTTCTCTCTCTTGCTTGCCTGCCGAGAGAAATTGCATCAGATGTCTGTTTTTCTGTTATTTAAATTATTTTATTATCCACCAAAGAGGTGTTTGGCAGGATGGGTAAGCAGAAAAATAATGAAATGAGTTGGGAAAGTTTAATAAACATAAATAAAACTTGAAAACAACAGCTTAAGGTTTTTGATCCTTGGATGACCCTTTGGTTGCTTCCATTTTTCACTCCTATGTGAAAGTATGCATTGCACCAAATAGAGTGGGAGGTGGGGTGAGGGGAATAAAAAGTGGCATAAATAAAAAGGGAAAACCAGAAAGAGGTAAAACTGGACTTGGCCACTCGAGTGAAGAAACACCTTTTTGCTGTAACTCATATTTGGCAAATGTATCTGTTGAAGAACAGGCACTTGGCTGAGTTATTTCCTCCTACTTTTGAAAACTTGCTGGTTTTGAAGCTGAATAAAAAATATGGTCCAGATCTGTTTCTCATGGGTGCTCCTTCCCATGTGAGACTTGACATACCACTCCCCCAGGTGGAAGCTGTGGCTGTGGAGGGGTTTCTGCCTGCTGGAACCCCCAGACATGTGCTGGCTATATTTTGAGAAGGTTTGGCTGCCTAATTAGATTTTAGGGTGGAGAAGTTACCCATAAGTTGAAGATCCACCGCATTACCCTGGAAAGATAGTATTTGTGAGGGGGGAACACATTATGAGGTGACAGCAAAGCAAAATTGTGCTAGCAATTTGACAAGGAAAAAAGTCAGAGAAAATGAGTAGTGTTATCAGGAAATCCTAGCCAGACGGACAAAATATTGGGTGATACTGGATTCAGGAGCCTCCTTTTTTCCAGCAGGACGCTTCTGGGAAACCTTTACTATAATGTCTCCTTTTCCTATTCGAAACATCTGCTTTGTAGGTATCAGCTTAAGGATATAAATATGAGTGTATTTCTGTAGTGGCTGGGATTCTGTTAGGAGCTTTCATAATTTCTCTTGAACAAGAAAAACACTCTTACAAAATTCCTTATAACTGTGGTTAGAAACCCAAATCTTATGACATGAGGGTTGTCATATAGTCTTTTTGCCTGCCACCTACGGTCTGCATTTCAGATATATGCTAATGCTTCCACTGTTTGCCTGCCAGAAGAAAAGTAGTAAGAGTAAATATCTGTTAGTCCTGATGCCTGAGGTTTTCCAGGTTGGTGTACCCCTGTCCCTTCCCTCCAACAAAATCATTGCCCAGGAGCCAGCAAATGTTTGTTTTTCACCAAGCTTTTGTTGTTGATTATATTTGCATTACTGAAACTTTGCACTTTTTTTTTTTTTCCTTTCAGAAGACTGACCTATCTTTTGCTTGTGCAGTTTTGCCCCATGAAAACAATCCTTACTTTTGTGGGAACACAGGTGAATCCAGGGTTCTGAGTGGAACATTCAAATCATTACAATTTCATAATTACCAGATTGAGGGTGACCTTCAAACAGAAGGTGCAAAAGTTTAAGTTTTCTACCATAATGCTTTTTACAGACTTGAAACCAAGAGCATCCACAGGCAAACTCATTTCACTCCCTCTAGCCTCAAGGAAAAGCTGATTTGATATTTTGTGAGAGCAACACATATTGACAAACAGAGACCACAATCTTCTTTATTAATGACTGCAAGGTTGTGGTGTGAAAATTTGTCTCAGTCTTCAACGCATTGCAAATGTATTCCTGCATGGCAAGCCTGAAATTGTAGTAATTCTGTTTTCTATTATGTTGTAAATTGACCTTCTACAATAAAAAGGCAGCACAAGAGGACAGCCTGGATAATACCGCAGTTGTTTCTTGGATTTCTCAGGGACTTGATGCTTCCCACCTTTGGACCTTGTGAATTTTGCAGCTAATAAAGAAATAATAAATACTTTGTGCAGCTAAAGTTCAGGGTAGTTTAGATCAAAACTAAAAGGGGACTGTGATAAACTGTAGCTGTATTTTAAATGAATACAAGACTATTATAACCACGGATGTCTTGAATCCTAAGTTCTATATTAAGGTCATGATAATGGCTTAGTGTTTTATGAGCCTTTGTAGTCTTAGCGGCACCATCTCTTTAATCTTAACTTCGCCTCAAGCCAAAATAAATCTCAATGTTGTAAACTGTATTGTAACATAACTGCCTTGTTCAGGAATGATCATTTTTTCTAAATGTCACTAATGTCTTTCTGTGGCAAAACTAGAAAGGAAATCTTGCTCTTTCTCTTGAAATGGCAAATCTGGAACTGCTGTAGCATTTCTGCGTGAACTGAATCTTTATTTTTGAGCATTTTATCCCCAGCATTTTGAGCTGGTTCAGTTATTTTCATCACTGCATTACTCAGGTTAAAAAGACTAAGAAAACTGAGTGCCATCTTCAGTGGCATTCTTTGAACGTGCACAGCTTATTTGTTTAAGCATCTGCCATGCTCCCAGATGTATTTGAATAAATCAAGATTGGACCTCATGAACGTCTGTCTGAATGTTTGAAAAAGTACTGCCTTGATCAGGTGGAGGGAGAGAAAGTAGCAAGTAGGGTATGAACTTTATTCAGCAAATGTCACAGCTCTGTAGTTTTTTTGCTTGAGCCAAGAAGATGTAAGATAGTGCTTATGCACAACACGTAGCATAGAGGATTTGTCAGAGGAGTCCTTCTATAGGTGGTGCCTCTCTAATTTCCCTTAGCATTGTGCTGCTACAGTTCTTTTCCACATCGGTTTTTTTGCACTTTGTTGTTAGGTTTCTTGCATTGGCATGTACATATTCAGCATCTGTTCCTTGTTTTCAGGATCTTAAAAATTAGGTTAACATTTAGAAATGCAGATAAACTCCTTCACAGTTAACTGTGACTGAATTTGTAATCTCATGCAGCAACCTTTGATGAGACATAGGGTATGTCCTGGATTACTTTGCACATCAGGTGATTTCCATGTTGCCACCAATCCCTGGAAAAAGCTGGTAGCAAAGTGCATGGATGGATAGGTATGATAATTCTTTGCCAAAGTCAAACAAACAGTAGGCAATGTTTAATAGCCAATTTAGTGCTTGGGACTGTTGTAGAGGAATACCATGGGGAGAATGCATCTTTGGATTCCAGTTTTTATATAAATAATAATTTTATATTCAGCCACTTTTATATTCTGGATGTTTTATTGAGCCAGAAAAATAACAAGGATGGCAATAAAATTACATCTAGCTATATTGAATTTCTTCCTGTTTTAACCGTACAGGCACAAAGAATGTGAAGCTGAGCAAACATGGCAAAAAATGGTAATTTCCTTCTGATGTGGATTGTGTGGCATTATCATGGGGAGTGACTGGGAGATGGTTTTATAGCACCTGCATGTCCGCAGGTATGAGTGGCAGTGAAGTAAAGGTACACATGCTTCACCTGGGGTTGCCCCAGAGAAAACAGGTGCTTGTTTGGCTAGCCAGCGTGGTAAGCTTGCGTCCCCATGTTTGCAGTGCTAGACAGAAAGATTACAGTGAGTGTCTGTTTGCCTGAGCATGTCCCACCCGCATCTCTTTGTGCTATGACATTAGTAAGTAAAGAAAATAGCATCCAGGGCTATTTCTGCCTCCTTGGAACCCCCAAATTTCTGTGTGAGACTCCTATACCATGCAGCATTTAATTACTTTGACAACTTGCATGTGCCTGAAGGTCACTGGTGGTCAGTAACGGTAGCACAGGCCCCGAGTATTTGCCTGTAACAGAGGGACTGTTAAGAACAGCCCAGTAAGGTGGGATTGCTTCTACTTTGACTTACGCCATCTAGAAGTTATGTGGAGAAGGACTTGGGGATACTGGTGGATGAAAAATTGAACATTATCTGTCCACTTACAGCCCAGAAAGCCAATGGTATCCTGGGCTCCATCAAAAGATGCGTGACCAGCAGGTCAAGGGAGGTGATTCTCCCCCTCTACTCAGCTATCTTGAGACCCTACCTGGAGTACTGCATCTGGCTCTGGAGTCCCCAGTACAAGAAGGACACGGACCTATTAGAGCAGATCCAGAGGAGGGCCATGAACATCACCAGAGGGCTGGAACACTTCTATGAGGAAAGGTTGAGAGAGTTGGGTTTGCTCAGCCTGGTGAAGAGAAGGCTTCAGGGAGAACTTATTGCAGCCTTTCAATACTTAAAGGGGGCTTATAAGAAAGATGGGGACAGGCTTTTTACCAGGGCCTGTAGCGACAGGACAAAGGGCAACAGTTTTGTACTGAAAGAGTGTAGATTTAGATTGGACATAAGGAAGAAGTTTATTACAATAAGGGTGATGAAACACTGGAACAGGTTGCCCAGAGAGGTGGTAGATTCCCCATCCCCGGAAATATCCAAGGTCAGGTTGGACTGGGCTCTGAGTAACCTCATGTAGTGAAAGATGTCCCTGCCCATGGCAGGGAGGGTGGACTAGGCAATCTTTAGAGGTCCCTTCCGACCCAAACCATCCTATGATTCTATTTAGTCTTAGTCATCCAGGTTCCCTTTGTAGCAGTGGAGACAGACACCTCCAGAGGATGATTCTTTGTATCCCCAGTTAGTCTATGTGAGATAGATGAGAAAAATTGTCCTCTAAGGGCACCTGACACTCTTCATTGCAAGGAGGGAACCCTGCTTGGGTAAAAGCTGGGTAGCGTAATAAACACAACTGGTCTCTTAGTGAGACACCCCAGACTGAAAGGGCAATCGTTTTCGTAAAGCCTTTGTTATGGGAACATTCAAGTACGGGAACATTCACAGAGGAAAGACATGTTGGTGTCACTTTAGCACAAAATACTCTGAACCAATTCACCATTTTCTAACCCTGGAGAAAGATCTTACCTCTCATAATAATCTTCTTCGGTACATGGTAAACAAAGGTTGCTGTGTTTTTTACCTATTGTCCATTGCAATCAAATTGAGATAAATACTCCTTGCCAATTTCCGTTCAAAACCTGAATAGGGACGGTCTGTATCCATCTAGAATTTTTTTTTTTTTATTTGAAACTACATTGCAAATTGCTGGCTTTTATCACCACTTCTCTGAAGCTCAAATCTGCTAAGTGAGATAAAATGTTATTCAATGCTCTCTCTGATGTATATTTATATCTCCAAAATCTCTGTAGGCTGGTGTTGGTCATCCATGGCAGACATTAAGAGTTTTTCCTTACACTCATTCACCTTGCATCAAGGAGGGTGTTAGGATAAATTGCTCTTTTTCTGCTGCCATGTTTTGCCATCATTCAACAGTCTTGCGTCAAGGCAAAAGTGCCTATCTGTTTTGAATCATGTATGCTTGTGAAAATTATTCATTAGAAGTGAAAAATTCTTCTGGTATGATATACTGGAAAAGGTTCTTCCCTTCATGGAGATATTGCTTAGTAAGTTAAGATGACCTGTGTTTACTAATCCAGTTCATTCTGTTAAAGCAATGATATTATTAAAGGCTATTTGATCTTTGCATATTAAAGATAAAGAATTAGGGTTTTTTTGTAACAATAAGATCTTAAGGAACAAAGTTTAAAAAAACAATAAAAATTGGTAGTGTAAAATATTACCTTGTGGTCCAGAGTGCAAAAAATTGTGTTTAGGAACACTCAACCTCAGACACTGTACCGAGTGAGTGAACTTTATTTTATTGTCATTTTTTTTTAGTGAAAACTTAAGTGTTTTCAGACAAGGATCTGGAATTCTGCCACCCTCCTTTCCCTTGTATTTCTAACCAATATAAGGCATAAGAACTTCTGGGTGCAGAGTGCCTTTCAAAAAAGTTTGTACAGTGTTAGGACAATAAGATTCCAGCCCTATTTGAGATCTGCTGGAGTTACTGCATTGCCAATAATAATGCTCTGAAAAAGCACTGTTAAAACTTAAAGCCCCTGGGGACTTCATGTTAGCGAGGTGATGTACGCAGGCTCACCAGCTTACCTCTGCAGAGATTCTGATTCATGCTTTTGAGGCAACCAGAAGTCTTGCTGCCTTAGACGTTTAAACCGTGTAACTTAAACCAAACTAATTTATGGTGATGGAGATAAATCTCTGCCCTGGGGAGCAGTTACTGTCAGGACACTGACCCAGATGGGCCACTGACTTAACTGGTTGTGACAGCTACTGTACTCCTACCTATCAGGTATTCTCCCCAATCCAATTGCAAAGGGAACTGTTTCTAAGAAAACCTTGTTTAAAGTGTGTCTGGTGGCAGAACTTAATCACTGATGACATAACCAAATAAGTTGGTAGTAGCTCACAGTGAATAATGCATGTGACAAAATTAGCCAGCACTGCTGAGTACAGGCAGCTGCTGGCTTCTGCCAGGGAAAGCTGCTGCATACTGTTTTGTGAGCACTAGTTTCTGTTACGTTATGGCTGGAAAACATTTTGCAGTGGTCATTGAAAACCAAGTCCCCTAAATACTCGCATGTGTTTGTGACTGGTCACAAATTTAGAGGAAATATTTCTGTTTCCTGCTTGGCTGGGTGCAGAGAAGGACCTGAAAGAATAAGAATTGTGAAGCCTGTGGTATGCCAGTGTGAACACTTGCAAAAGCAAGTGTAAAATGTGCTTTCTGCCAACGCCTGCGCAAATAAAACACGATAGTTCCAGTCTTGAACTAAAGCAAATGTCAAAGTAACATAGAAATTCGGTCTTTTTTTCTCCTGTGCAAAGCTGAATGTCCATACTGATTTTTATTTTATTTCTGTGTTGTTTATCAGTGTGCCCACTGGAAACTTCTACATATATACTTTGTCAGGTTTCTCATTTCACTATAAATACTGGGAGGAGGATAAAATTCATATTCCTCTACCATGTGAGGCATCCAACTAATAAATTAGCTACTTCTTAATATTTTTAAATTAGAGAAATTGTTCATTTCTTCTGTGTCTAATCATTATGGGTAACAATTTGGATGATTTTTTTTTCCTTAGATGTAACACAATGTAACTTTTGACTAAAGTAATTTGATTTTAAGCAGCTTGAATTTTTTAAAAGATTGGGTCCCAGTAAGTAAGTCTATTTCTTTTACTGTGGCTATTTTTATGTTAAACAGTCCTTGGAATTTAATAGCAAAAGCAAATCAATATTTTTCCAAGTAATTATTGCATGTATTAGAGTTCTTGTAGTTGCTACCACAAGGTTATGAGGATAGAAGCCAGCCATTTTATGAAAGAGTATTATTTATATGTATATGTCATCAGTATATACATACTAGTATACGCATATGTCATTAGTATATGACAGCCTAGGCACAGAGACACTGGTGTTAAACTGACTGAGCGATAATTGTGCATTATTCCCTGAAAAGTCTTAAATGTTCAAAATGGAATGATATAATAGCTGCCAAGAGTTTCCCCAGTTGCTTTTTTTAAATGGCTGAACAAGTCAATGGAAGAACAACCTAACATGAGCCAATAAAAACAAAAATACCAATAGGGTTTGGGAAGACACTGAATTACAATTTGCTGGAGACTATTTTGTGTAAGAACAATGTTGTGCTTACCCGGCTCTTATGCTGTTCCCTTTGGAAGGAAGCAGTCACAGCAGTCACTGTTGGCCAACACAGACTGGAGACAGCATTTTGGATTTGGTGGACCTGGTGCATCCAATGCCAAATCGTGTTGTCCTGTGGGCTGGCAGTACAGCTGTATAACACAATTTACTAAGTGAATAAAAATGTGTGCAGAATAGAAGAGTCACTGTACCAGTTTGGGCCAAAGGTCCATCTACCCCAGAATCTGGTCTCCAGGAGTGGCCTCTGGACAAAGAGGAACAGGCATATATGTATATATGATACCTCCCCTTAATAGTCTCCCATATTTCAACTATTTTCTGATTCTGCTGGTTTTTGTCTGTTTGGTAAAACACCTTCTCACATACCCATTATCCTTTGGGAAGTATTTCTATCCACTGCAAGAGGAACCCCTTCCTTTTGTTTAGGTTGACCTTGGCTCCTACTAGCTTCGTCTGAGGTGGCCCCTGGTTCTTGTACGATGAGACACACTGAGCAGCCAATCCCTGCTCGTTCTCTTCACGCCACTCCTGGCTTGCAGACCTCTGCCATAAACCAGGTTGTCTCTGTTCCAGGCTGAAGAATCCTACACTAAGCAGCAGTTCCTCGGTCTCCACTGCAAAGCTGTCTTTCATCGCTCTTGCTGCCTTCAGAGCTTTTTCCAATTCAGCTGGACCTTCTCTGAGATGAGGGGATCAGAACAACTCGCAGTATTCAAAGTGTGGGCAAGCCATGGATATATAAGGTGGTGGTCTAGCTTCTCTTTCATTTTTTATTGCCTTTCTAGTTATCCCTAATATTTAACTCATTTTTTGTGCTGCTACTCAGCATGTTGATGGTATTTTTATGGAACTGTCTGTCACAGCCTGGAGATCTCACTCCTGAAGGCATCCTAGTGTTCTTCATTGTACGTGTGAAGTTATGATATATTTTTCCATAGATTCATAGCTTTGTGTTTATCTCTGTTGAATTTCACCTGCCATTTTATTGCATAGTGCATAGTGCTTTGCATAGCCTCATAATAGCAGCAAACTCTCTCACTGCACCGCTACCCCCTTGCTCATATCATTTATGAATATGCCTAATATCACTGTAAATAGCAATAAGAAGGGCTGCAGTTACCTCTGGACAAGAAAACAGGTCTAGAGCAGCAAAAACAGTTTAGCATCTTCATAATTTGTCTCCCTGTACTGGTCTCTTTGCAACTGAAATCCAAACAAATTTAGGTTTTTTTTTGAATAGGAGTGAAAAATAAGAAGCAGAGGGTTAGGAAGTAAGAAGAGTAATTTTTCTGCTGCCTGCAGGATGAAAGCAGTCCAAACCAGAAGGCTTGCTAACTTCACTTAAGGTTAGTAAGATGTTTGGATTCAATCATGGTGGAAGGAAGAAGATGCACTTTCATATGATGAAAAACTATTACTGTAGAAATCGAATGATAATGATAGCTTTAAATTTTTTAGGTTGAAGAATGAATCTTTCCTCTGGTTATTGTCCCTCTTCTGACCTCCAAGGAGAATCAAACTAAATATTAGTTCAGTGGTATTGTATTTCGGGGAAAGAGAAACATCAAAGTTTAACATAACATGACCTACTTCAGACAAAACTTTTTGTGTAACACTTTGTGAGTGGACAATGGTTATCACCATGTTAGAGTCAGGGAATGGCATGAACCTTTCTAAACAGGTCCTACTTCGGTGTCATGGTTTCAGAGACAGGACTTAACTAACCCTACAGGTGGAGTTTAACTTAATGCTGAAACAAAGGTAGCAGGAGGAGAAGGGTAAGGTAAGGCTGAAACACAACGGGGAAGGAGGAGAGAGGGACTTTGCTGGATAGTTGCGCTCCATGAACTGAGAGGCACCCAGCTGGGCTGTTGTGCACTGAAAGAGAGAACAAGTCCTGTTGTGTCTCCTGAGAAACAGCTCATTTCTGATGCTACAGAAGAACACAGGGATTTAAGTTTTAAGGGATTTATTTATGTAAGTCTGAAGTGGGTGGGACGGGGGGAGAACAATGGCATTGCCAGCCCCTAGATTGGCATTTTTCTTGTATCTACAGAAATCATAAGTGAGTGCAGGACTCCAGCCAACCCCTCTGCAGGTGCTCCCACAGGCAGGGAAATGAGGGAGGTGAGCTTTACCTTTGCAGCCCCATGGGAACCTGTGCCTCGAGGTGGCTGGCAAATCAGCTTTAATCACAGAAAGCTTTTTAATTAAAATATTTCACCAGAGAGTTGTTTGCCTGTATTGTAGTGTACAATAAAGCACATCCGCTTCACTTTGTTTGAAAGTTCAATTTATAATTGAATTTATAAAAACTTAATAGTTGATAATCAAACATGAATTAATTGAAATAATCCAAAACCCTTTCGAAGTCATGGGTTTTATTGCCTGGTTTGAAAGAAAATCTGAATTTGAATATTTTCTGTTTTGTCATGTAGCATTTATGTTTCAAATAAAATCTCTGTCTATCACACTTTTTACCAAAGTGTCTTATATTTAGTTTATATAATGTGTTTATATTTAGGACAAGTTACTGGTCTATCTCTCACTCTTCAGACTGAGAAATTGTTTAATTATTTTCACAGTGGTCTCTATACTTTGACTTATCTGCCTTTTAAAGACGACAAAAATAAGTCGTTTGCCAGCCAAGAAAATAGGTAGATATATTTGTGGCAAAATTATGCATGTCTGTGTATGTATTTATGCAAGGTATGTTGTGGGATTTTTTTGTTTGTTTTCTGTTTCTTTTTTACTACTATGACTCATCTGCTTGTGTTTGCGTATGCATGTGTGTGCAAGGGCAGGGAGAGAGACTGAGAGAGATGAATAGAGACTATGACCCTTTGAACACACTGTGCGCATATACATATATATATATATATATGCATTTGAGAGATGACTGTATCTTGCAGGTGGGTGCAAGAACCCTCAGTGCCTGTAACTGAGGCAGGGAGATAAGACAAAGGACTCACTTTACCAAATGTAAATCTCAAGGGTGTTTGTATAGGTATGTGTCCCAGACTCGTTACACTGTCTTTTTAATCATCATCGCTTAAAGATGTAATTAATTCGATTTCCTCTAACTGACTGTGTTAGAGTGATATGATCCAGGCCCCTTCACTGAGCTTAAAGGGGAGGAGAGCGAGCAGCCCCGTGGGCAGACCACGGCACTGTACACCTCACATCTGCTGTTCACCACTGTTCTTGCTAAGGCTTAATATTATGAAACAGATGATAATTTTTTTTCTGAGTTATCACTACTGATCAGGCATGTTGCTCTCCTCCTTAGAGGCTGCAGATGGAAAAGAAATGCCCTCTTTCCTTGGAGCTAGTGAGTACTGCCTGCAAAGTGAAAAGAAAAGCTTGTTTTCACCTCGAGACACAAAACCTTGTTTGCTTTGTCTTATAGGATGTTTAGTGGTTATGAAGTTTGTGAAAGAAAGTATGAAAATCATTTCAGAATAATATACAAGGTGCTTTATGGAATTATTTTGGTACATACAAATAAAATGTGATTGTAAACAGTTATTATAATAGTATAATGCTTAGAAGCAATTGTTCATACCGGCACCTGAGAATATTCATATTTCTACCCAAGTATTTGACTGAGCAGCCCTGTTACATGTGTGATGGTTAGCAAACACTTTCCTTGGGGAATATTAAATCTGAAGTTACATTCTAGGATACTCACAGCTCGCAATCTCTCCTCCTTTCTCTTGAAACAAACTTATGCGAGATACAGCATGCACAGCACCCTCAGTCCGTGCATTCTGCTATGGGAAACGAATGCTAAGCTGCCCGTACAGATTGCATATTAAGGACTTTAGCTACCCAAGCTGCAAGTGACAGTGCTAGTAATAAACCCAGGTAAGATTAATGACAGTGGCTGTGAAAATTTTCTGTGAAACTGAACCACTTTGTCTGGTGGTACTAATCATTGTAATTCATTACAGGATAGTTCTAGCAGCACAACAAACACTGTTGCCAAGCTTGCTAATTCCCTGAGCTTGTTTACCCACTTGTTTAAGAAGATTGCATGCTTAGTGCTGTTTATTCATGTTCCTCTCTATCGTTTTCTAGGGTTGGTTTTGATTTTCACATGCTCTCCAGAGCAAGTGGATGTGTTACCTCTTTGCAGCTCCTGACATGGAAAAAACTGCTAGGGAGATGGAGTGAAAAATTTTAGAAATATAAAAGGAACTCTGCTGCCTCATGAACGAAGAAGCAATGCTGTAAGGTTGGAATTACCTTTTTAGCAATTGAGCAGAGGAAATTATGCTCTGCTTAGCTTGCAAAGGCATAGGTTTTTTTTTTAAAAAGAAGTTTTGTGTGTTTTTTTTTTTTCTAACAAGCTTATCTTTAGCAAATGAGTTTGTACTAGGTCCATATACACTGGAAAATTCACTTCAGCATTGAAAGATAAATGATTGCCTTATGATAACAAAGTAGTACATTTGTAATATAATTTCTGCTTTTTATTTTCCTCTTCCTTTAATTTTTTTTTATGATACCTGAAATTACAGGAGATTTATGAAATAAATTATACAAAAAATTAAGTTGTGTCTAATTCCTCTAACTTCTACACATACTAAGTTTTTAGGATAACCATTAAGCTTCTTTAATATCACTTCCCCTCCAGTTCTCTTTTAATGTCTCCATATCATATTAATATTCATATCTTCTGGTAACAGAAAAAGAATACTAGTAGAAAAAGATCATAATTTGCTAGGAGGATGCTTATCTACTTATATGACTATAGCATCCAGAAAGCCTAACCAGAGTTTGGTAAATAGTATTTTTTAAATTTTGTATTGACTTCTCAGAATTCAACAATCTGATTTCAAATCAATAAGAAATAAAAAAACCAAAATGAGTTTATTTCAAAAGTTGAAAAAAAAAAAATCTCTTGAATGAGGTCTGTTTGATCTGAAATTAGCTATTTCATTTAGGACTCAAGGAGTTTATGAGGATATAAAATGCTTAGGGAATGAAATTTTGAAGCATGAACATTTTGAATAAAATCACCTGTTAGAATACATGAAAGTGAATATTGAAATTTAAATTATTCTATATGAAGAATATAAACATTTGAGTCACAGAATCTCCCCTTTTCTTCCACCAGGAAGTGATTTATGATCCTAAATTCAAGCTGTCTTCCATGTTTTC
This sequence comes from Aquila spilogaster, assembly GCA_024606505.1. NCBI lineage: Eukaryota > Metazoa > Chordata > Aves > Accipitriformes > Accipitridae > Aquila > Aquila spilogaster. Next base: position 81,278,179 of record JANHGO010000042.1, read on the forward strand.
AGTGTTGAAGCTGACAAGTTTGTCAGCTGTTGCTCTGTGCTCCTGCCTTCAGGCTGGGCCCTCTGCAGTTTTGCTAGCACAACCATTTCCAAATTGATTCACTGTCATGCTTCTGAGCAGAAACAAACCCAAAAAGTCTTCCCATGCTCTTTTTATGATTATTTTTAATCTGGCTCAGGAAATAATACTGCTTGCAAAAGATACCCAGGAGTAGCTGCTCTGCCACAGCAGTGAACTGTAGTTTGATGATGGTTTGGGGTGGCTAGAAAAAGGAGGGGGGGCACAAGAAGGGGGGGGGCGGAGTCAGGTGCTTTTAAAATTGGTTTGTTCCCAGGAAAACCACAATGTGACTACCTAAATAAATGGTACTGCCACTGAATAGGTGATAGAGATGAAAGGGGGATTATTATCCTTGTTTTAAACCTGGAGATCTAAGCTGAAGTAAGGTAAAATAGTCCTGTAAGCACGAGAGACTTTGGCACGCAGCTCACATCAAGTGTGTGGGTAATCCTATTGCTGAGTCAGGTTTTAAATCACACAGTACTTTTGGCAGTCTCTTTTTTCTTTCAAACAGTATATTTAGCATAACTTCTCAGAATTTTAATGAGAAAAGGTGTTGTCATATACCACATGAGTGCCTCTTGGGCTCTGTTAAAGCATGAAATATAATTTTTACTTGATGTATCAGTGCTCCGAAATTAATTATTTGAAAATTAATAATAATTTGAAAGTTCCTTTATTTTTGTTATTTTGGTGGCCCCTTTGAAAATATTTTATTATCTTAACATATTTTCTAGTGAAGGAGATCTTTATTACAGACCTTCACCATCCCTTCCTGGTGGCTATTTTCACAGGAAAGGCATTGAGGCCTGAATGAGGCCAACAGGCTGAACTAGTTGTCTTTAGCTCATGTCTTACTTTCGCTGTTGGACAAGCCAAGGGAAGAGCAACTCTCAGTTATACGAGAGTCTTACTCAAACTGGTCTGCTCTGAGCAGAAGGTTGAAGTAGGTGGCTTGTGGAGGTCCCTCCAACTTACGTGGTCCTGTGACTCTTCCTTTGTTTTCATGAAACATCCTAGTTTTCCTAGTCCTACTGGATTTCTTTTATTCTTTGAAAGATGTGTGTGGAAAAATGAGTAGGTTTGGAGAAGGAAAAGGTGGACGGTAAGAAAAGGGAAAAGGGGTTCAGTGATAAATACCCAAGACTTTATTCATATAACCCGAGTGTAAGTAGTAGACATAGCTGGCTTGTATTTCCATGGTCCTTTGATATTCAGTGAGGAGGTTGACTCAGAGAGCCTAAATTAGCTCTCGCTCTGAATTGCCTCCTGGAGGAATCTGACCCTCTACACTGGCTTTAAAGGAAGCCTGTGAGACTAGCTGGATAAAGTAAATGATGTGAAAGTTAGCCTCAGTGGATGCTATTTTCCTCTATGGCTTGCCTGTAAACTCTAAGAAAGAGAGGGACTTTGTGTATACTTGTACGGTAACTAACATGATGGGAGAGGATTCACAAGAGTACCTCTTGCCTGCTATCACAGTAAACTAATAACAAAGTAGGAATTTCACATTTGAAGCAAGTCATTCAGACTAACAAGAATTATAAATAATATTTCACTTAAGAAGATACAGTGGGATCAGTGTCATTGCAAACGGCCCAGGGAAAGCTCTGCTTACAATTCTGAAGGGAAACACCAAGAAAAATCCAAAGGGTTGTGACCAAGCTGCTGAAAAGGAAAAAGAAATGAAAACTTGGAGCTGCAGTTGGAATAACCAGAACTCCTCTCCTTTCTTCAAATTCTGACCATGTCAATAAATTTGATGTCCAACATCTAGTACTGAGATGCTGGAACAATGGAGGAAAGCAAAGAAAATCTGGCAAAATCTCATCAACATATCTGAGATACAATCTTGCCTTTAAATTGGATTCCAACACAGCATGCTGTTCAAATGACCCCTTCATAAAGAGACAGGCAAAAACTGCGGTAAGTGGAGACCTGTACTGGCCTCTGCTTTCTCTGAGTAATGTATACCCTGGAGAAAGGAAATAACTCACCGCATAATCAAGTTAGATCTATAATTTCCAAGGCATTTCGTGCTGTCCTTTCAAATAATGTAAGGTCAGTAGATAAATCTAAAAAAGTAAAATGTCATAAGAAGCGTCAACCTTGTCTTCTGTAAAAAGGGATCTTGACATAATCCAAAACAAAGATTTATAAGATCATGTCCTTGCTAATAAAGTTACTGAGTTTTAAGATCAAAATGTCCCAGAGGAGTTCAACGTGGACGACAATCCACTCGATTATGAGCAAACTGGTAAGAACCTAAGCTCTTTCTGTTTCCTCCCCATGCTGTGGGTTCAGCAGACACAGGTCAGGTAGCAATGTCAGGGTCTGCTACTTTGGACCAAAGTTTATTTTTTCCAACATTTTCCCTGATTACTTTGTTTACTGGCAAATAAGGTTTCTATCCTGATTCCTACTTCTCTTTATGTCTTGGCTAAGCTGCTGGACAATGATGCTGAGGTAGGTCTCTCTCCCACTTATAACTGTGCAACTGAGCTTCTCCTAAATCTGGCAAGTTGTTGTATTTTTGACATGCAGTCATTCTTCACTATGCTTTTTGGAAAAATGTGCTGTGAACAGAAATATCTGTAAGAGAAACAGGAAATTAGAAAGGTAAGAGTAATTCCTAGCATAAGATAAAATGACCAATGAAACTTGTTACAAGGACGACCACAAATCTTTACAACGCAAAGCTACCGTTGGAAACTGGATTGCTTCTCTGAAAATTGTCCAATCCTCTAGAATTCTTTACCACCCCATTCCATAATATTATTGGCAACAGACTATTTTTGGGGTGATTTTTCTTTCTGTATATGTCTTTGTTAGGTGGGCATTAACTGAGAAGCTTGGACCTGTATGTATATTAGAGGAATTGAGATGCAAATTCTGGCCTTCTCAAAGCCACAGCTTGCAAATGAAGTAAGAAAGTTACATGTGTAAATAGCAGCATGGGTTTAAAAACGTATATAAATGGTTAAGCTAAAAATAGACCCCCAAAATTTTGTCATAATTTTGAGCAGCTGCAGTGTTCATTAATTTCAAGACCTAATTTCTACGCTTTTCTGGTTTGGTTCAAAATTAGAGACAAGTCCCATTTTGTTCAGAGGTCTTCAGATTTGGTTTCTAGTCCTCAAGTTAGCTATGGTAAACACTAGGATGAGTTCACTGGTCCTCACAGGCTGTATGAATAAGCTTGTAAAATATTGACTCTGGTTGTCATCTAGATGATATCATGTATGGCTCTATACCATGTGTGCTTATAATGGGTTTTACTTTGACATGATAAGGCGTAATTTTCAGTTCTTAACGCTTGTGCAGAATCGGTTGCCCTGTAGTCCACTTAGAGAATATGTAAGATCTTACACAACAAACTGGGATGATTCTTTTCTGAATATAACAGGCCTTGTATTAAGACCAAGCAGCTTTTCCAGACTTGTACAGAGAGCACAAGCTTTTAAAAGTGCATGTGAAAGTTTGGCAAGGGCTCTGATAAAAATCAGAACCTTTGAAGTTCATCAATTGCTATTTAGAATAACAGGAATAAGGACTATTCTTTTCTTTTAATTAGCATTGGCTGGTGGATGAAGCACTAAGAGATAAACTGTTTGTTGAAGCTTAAGAGTACACACACAGAAGTCTGAGTCAGTATTGTTACATGAATGCATGAATGAATAACAATGAAAACCGTATAATGAAAAGTTTTTTCCTTTCATTCAATTCTAATATGCCATAATGCAAGCTTGTGTGGTATGGGAAGCCTTTTCATATATAATTATACTGTTGAAACCCCCCAAAAATAAAAATTGTAAATTCTGAAGGCCACAGAAGGACAGATAAATGAATGGCAAATTCCACTGAGCGTTTTATCAGCTTCCTGCCATTCTCTGAACAGTGCCAGATAAAACCCCCTGTGCTTAAAGGTCTTGTGGAAGGCTGTGCATAAGCTTGTAAAATGTGTATTAATTATAGAAAGTACATTATAGTCTCCTCAAACTTCCTTTAGTTTTCTCCAAATGCACAAACACCTCTGCCATTTGCCTATCTGGCCAAGATGGCTGCATTTAAGATTGAAATTACTGAACCGTCTCTATGAAATTAACAGGCTAATGAGCCTTATTATTTGCAAATAGACTTTTAGCTTCTCTCCTGCTGTTTTTTGTATCTCTTTCTATTTATTATCGACAGAGCAGGTGGTGAGATGAGCCCTTCACTTTGTTCAACACATACCACTAGAAGATACTGATCTGAATAGCTTAGACCTCATCACAGGCGCTTGGGCTAGACCTTTTCATGATGGCTATTCATCTCACCATTTTTTTTTCTTTCTAGAGAGCATCAGCTAAAACAATTCACCTCTTTCAGAATATGAAATTAGGGAAACACGCTATTCTGTCCATTCTACAAAAGTTATTATTTGAAAATTCTGTATACTTCAGCATTTAGGAATATGACATTAGATGAAGAGGAGGAGAAAGACTGTATGTACCCTACAACATGAAATATTTTTTTGTAAAAATTTTCAAAAACAAAATTCTAAATCTGAACAATCACCCCCCCCCCAAAAAAAAAAAATGTAGAGGTTTGTTAATTTTATAAACTAAAATTTTCCACAGATTGAGCATAGCCCACCCTCTCCTACTGCTAACTGTGGCGTGGCCAACACTTGTTGGGAGTAATCGAGCAAGACCTTCCCTGAAGGTGTTTCTCTTGGAAGCACTGAAATGCTGCAGTGACAGGTACGCTGGCTGGGCCGTGAAGTCAGGGGTGGGCAGGTGCTCTTCGGGGCTCCCACTGCTGCCCTCAGGGGAAGAAGAGGGAGAGGAGGAAGAAGTGCAGCTGGAATGCGGAGTTTAGGTGAGAGAAGGAAAACAAACAGGGCATGAGTTTAGGGGAAAATGTGCGAGCATGTGGAACAAGTAGTATCAGAAGATACCAGAAGATCAGGCAGAAATGGGAGATTTGAGCAGAATGGGGCCAGCAATCGAGAAGAATTGAATACAACCAGTAGAGGAAACATTCTTGCAGAGCCCAGAACTGAGAGGATCCAGTTAAAGTCTGTCTGTCCATGAGGTAAGCCTATTCCTTCTTTTTTTAAGTCTTTCTGAACATTTTGCAGCAGCTTCCTGGATTGTAGGAATTACTGGTGGGCTTGGTTGTTTTTTTGTTTTTTTTTGAACCAAGTTTTTGTTGCTATGGACCAAATTCCTTTGCATCTCTCTAACATTTAAAAGGCTCATTGGATCATCTGTTGGATCACTTGCAGATTTTTGAATATTTTTGGAGTCAGTATAAATTTACATAGTTACAGTAATTGGCATCCGTACTACATTGCTATTCCTACAAATACATAGAGAATATCAACAATATTTGTTTTTCTTCCAGTGATTCTTATGTGGAGAAACTTTGTTTCGTCTTGGTACTCTTTTTAAAATGGTTTTACCAGGCTCATGAACTACTGTGCACATCTTTCTTCAAATGAGTGCTGAGAAGAAATCAATTCCCCATTTTTGCAGTAGTAGCATGAATGCGAACAAAAGCAGCTTCACTCCATCACAGTTAATGACATGTTTATGTTGCATATGCATTTTCATTTTTATCTCTGCTTACGTTCTTGAGCAGTTCCTTTTCTATGTTGAAAGAGGCATGTTACCTTTGCCTTAATATTAAGCTACAAGTTAGGCTTCTCCTATACATCAACCAGTCCCAGCCACGTAATGTAGCCTCTGTTGCTCCATCATCATACAACACTGCTATCCTTATTTCTGCTGCACTCATAGATGCTCTGTTCACACCCCGACACATTCAGCATTGTCCTTTCTCTGGTACTGCACTTCAGGGATTATGAAATGGATGTTAAAAGCCCACAGCAAGCAAGATCCCTCCCTTCCCACATCACCACTGGATCAAGGGGTTTATCATATTGTGTAGGGAGCTCACTGAACAGCTAGTTACACCTGCAGTACAATTTCTCTAGGAAGCCTTCAAGGGTCTGGGATGACAACATGTGCTGTTTTTTTTTGAGAGAAGGTCATTAACATTTCTCTGCAGTGGCACATTGTAAATCAGAATTTACAGAAATTTTTTTCTTAACTCTTCACTATTTTTCTTCTTGCTTATTTTGCTATCAGCTTCACTTAAGAAGTAAAACAGAGAGTGAAGTCTTCAGCTGGCTTGCTTCATGTAGGCTAATTTAATTTTCTTCTTTAGCCTGTGGTCAGGCATATAGTGGGTCATACAAGCAGGACAGTGAATCACAGTCTGGGAAGTCAGCAGACAGCTCCAGCTGAGCACGTTTGGCTTTTTGCCTGCATGTAGGCACTTAGCTGAATCAGGACCTGCGGTAGGAGCCTCGGATCTCAGCAGGAGCAGCTCTGTCTCTGTGCTTGGCTTTTAGCTGTTTTTTAGCATGAATTAATTTGATTGTAAGTTAATATTCACACTTTAAAAATCATCTATTAAGACTTGGATAGCTCTAATAATGTGTTTTGTAAACTCCATTTACACCTTGCAAATCTTAGTGGGAGTTTGGCGTTCACTGTGAACAATAAAATGTTTGGCTAGCTTGCTCATGAATTTTTGTGCTTTGCCAGAGGCACTTAAAACCAAAACAATGCTCCAGAAAAATGCCCAGAAACTGGTTTTTTGTTCCTCTTGCTTAGTGCTGCTTTCCAGTGGCTCATCAGCTTCTCCCTGGAGAGTAGAGAATAAAAAGGAGGGTTCATATAGTACTTGTCTTTAACTGACCTCCAAAATTCTGTTTTTTGATCATCAACAGCTGAAGCAGGTAGATGAGCTCTTGGCTAGATTTTGTTATGGCTGACTAAATCGTAGAGATGCTGTCATCTGCATCAGACACTTTGGGTGTTTGTGGCTTGCTTAGAGGAAATTTCACAGCAGTACTGTGCAGTTTGTTTCAATTAAGTTTAGATTTGTTTTGGAAACACTTGTTTTGTGGCAAGCTTTTCCTTGCATAAGTGTCTGCTGAGATTTTAGAGGGCACAAAATAGTTCTAATTTCTCATGAGGTGCCTAAGATATTTTGTTTAGCAGATCTTATGTACGCATGTGTTTTAGAGCATTCAGAGTAGTATAGAGAAATGGGAAGAATGCGGAATCTTCCATTCCTTTCAGGTACCCATCCTTCTGTGTTGACATGTAAAGGCCAGGTGGAAAATGTCTCCTATGCTTGAGAACATGAGTCTTTCTGCTTTGCTTTCCATTGGGGATGCTGAGGATTGACATGCAGATAACAATAGACTGTACGTCTGAGTGGGTGTAGCTGTAGGCACCCTCTCGGTGTAAGCTGGGCACAGAGGTGGCTTCAGGCTTTACAGTGTCTTGCTCTCGTAGCTAGTGATAGGGAAATGGGATCTGGGTTTTGAGAAGCTCCTTTGTTTTCCTGAATATTATTTTTAGCTATATTCAAATGACTAAGAATAATTTTTGTGTTAAAGCAACACTGCAGGCCATGGATGAGCTGTAGGAGTATGTGCTTGGAAGATGCTGATCTGCCCTACTCCCCCGGGTTCTCCTGCTTGTAACAGTTTAGGTAAACAGCCTATCATCAGAACTGTGTCTTTAGTACTAGAAGTAGAGTTGAGGAAGCCAGGGAGATTGCTGGCTTGCACCAAGGCTGTATCGATTGTTTCTCCAAGGTCATGAGAAGTTTCCGTCTCATCTCTGAACTATCACCAGGGACTACATGATACCAGCAAATGCTTCCCAGCAAATTGGGTAGCTCTTTTTGAGCTCATACACATGGCTGTACGCTGTTAAGAGGAACAAGACTGGAGATGCTGCTTCTCTGGCAGCTTGTGACCTGTTAAGAGCTGCATCTGCCTTAGAGACAGTGATTCATCATCCAAGTTAGTGTGAGAGCTTACAAATGCCCTTGACTACCAAGGTTGGGTCACCCAAAGAACGCTGCAAAGACCTGGAAATAGTGCCTGTAATTACTCCTTATGAATTAATTCCCATTGTTTTTTAAACACCAACGAACATTGTCTTGCAGCAATTAATCTCAAGACCAGGCAAATGCAATCATTTACATTTCAGAGACCAGGTGGGAATGTAACTTCACATTAACATTTGACTGGTCCCCATCACCTGGACACAGATGGTTATGGGGAGGATACTTTGCTGTTGGGGCCAGCCTAAGACCTCTGACCTTTTTTCTTATGCACCAAGGATGAAGTTTACTGCCAGGGTGACCTTTCAGATTGTTCACTCTGTCCTCCTCCACTGAACTATTTTAATAGTTGAAAAGCTGTTCTTGGAATGGCTTAATGAAGATTGTCCAGTTTGTGCCATGGAAAGCTGATGCTGCTGAGTGCTGCTGGGGATGAGGATGTGTGCCTTCCTCCCACAGGGTGGCTGCATGGCTGCTTTTTGCAGAGGCTCACATCACAGGCTCTGCAGGCAGAAATGATGTGCCAAAATTAGAATCCCTTCCCTAACCAGAAATCCTAGAGTTAGACCAAAATTCACAGATTTTGAAATATGTTTTTGAGTTGGCCCCGGTAAAATACAAATTCTCCATTTAGTATTTTATACTACCTTAAAAGTGTGTGCATACATGTTCTTTTTATTCCTTTGGTTACCCTAAAAGCACAGCATGGACTCCCTTTAGATAAATTTTTTTACTGGTCTGTATAGCACATGTTTTCATGGAAATAAAAAAGGAATATTGCAAAAAAATTTAAAATTTCCTTCACACAGATTTTTTAAGGAGAAAAACCCTGGATAAAATTTTATTATAAAATCTTCTTGCAGTTGATGTTTCACTGTATTAACAACAGCAAAATATTATTATGAAACTTCACATGTCTGTAGTCTCAAATACAGCCTGACTCTGGTTGCTGATGGCTAACCCAGTAAAAGCTGCAAAATCAAATGTCTGTTGAGTATTCCAGCACTCCTGTTTGGTTACTGCTATAACTTAGACTATGTACTGGTTCCTGCTGTAGTTCCTATTTTCAAGTAAACAGGAATTCATTTTACCTGTAAAAGTTTTCCTGCTCTGGTCTCCAGTTTGAAGAAAAAATGTTCTACAAGAGAATCAAAATAACCACTTTAATTAAAAGTGATATGCTCACAATATCTCCCAGGCACCCTTGAGCTGAAATGACAGAAAGTTAAAAGCTAAAATTTGTCATGGAAAACTCCAATCTGTATTAATTTCTCAAGCAGATTGTCACAAAGACTTGACGCTTGTCTGCAGCAAAAAAAGATCAACTCAATTAAACAAAACAAATTATTAGACACACAAATTCAGCAAGGAATATGTTTTTAAAGCAGGAAGGTTAATGAAATCTTTCAACTATTTTTTGATACTAAACTGACTTTCAAATTCAGTGAGCTCACAGGGTAGCTGCATTAACACAAGTCCAAATTCTGGTATCGCACTTGGCTTTGCAGAGAGACCATTTAATTACTGTCTGAGGATATTTATATCAACTAGGGCTCTGTTCACACAAAGACAATTCTGCTTTAAGATGTGCTTCATCTGATTAAGTATAAAATTAATCTGAAAGGTTTAAGCTTCCATAGCACAGATGGAGTGATTTCTTAATTTGTATCTTGTTTGTAACTTAGTTAAACACTGCTTATGTGTATTCATATTAACTAGTTCCAGCTCAGGCCGTCTTAGTTTACTAAAGAAATAGTTGCTAAATCTGACACAGATTGTACCAAGCGTCGCACAACGCTGTCCGTCTGGGCAGAAGTACCTCGTGAGTGGCAAGCAGCAGAGGGGACAAACCCAGCTCTTGTCAGTGGCAGTGATCGTGCAAAGGAAACTACAAGGGCTGTGTGTGCGGACAGAACGCTTCCTTACCCACTGTCCCTCCCTTTGGGTGCTCTTGCTGAACAGCAGCTGTCACTTGTTTTTTCTGTAACCTGCTGAGATTTTTCTTCAAGTCCTCACTTTCAAGTTATGGTTGTATCTTATAGATTTGTTCCATACCAAGCCTCTGAGATGGAAAGCCTTTCCTATCCATCCATGTGTATACGTTGCTAGTGCAGGTTCTCTTCACATCTTTATTCCTGGAATTTCCTCCTTTGACATCTGCCTTCTTGCCTTGCTCACATCGACTCACAGTGTTGCTGCAAAGATAATTTCTCTACTCTGTTAATTTGAAAACAGCTGTCTCTTTGGGTTCCTCAGCTGCCACCCCTTTTCTCTCAATCAAACATGAGTCACTTGTCTTTATTTTCAAGACCCTTTCTCATCTCTCATTTCTTGTTTACTACTACAATGTCAGCTTAAATCCTTGATTGGTAGTGATGCCCTGATGAAGTGGAGATGGCCACAGACAGGACTTTGGTGTTTTGAATAATCCTTTGACTTCCGAATGTGTATCGCAAGATGCTATTGCAAAATGAGTAAGTTTGTAGGTGCTTCTCTCTCTCTCTCTCTCTCTCTCTAATTCAGCGATTACCTCCGTGTTCCTGATTCCTTTTCAAACACAAGGTAGCAGACTTGCATTGAGAAAGTGTTGGGAGCTGCAATTTTAAAGACTCAAGCACTCTATCCTGAATATATTGCATAAAAGAAAATGCATTTTGAGATTTAACAGGTTGTGGAAGCAGAAGAATGTCCATTGTAAATAAATTCAATACGGTTTTCCTTATTCCACTGAAAAGACCACAAATTCAAAGACTGAGCAAGCTGACGTGAGGGAGAGGCTTGGATTCAGGGGGCTTAATTTCTGGCTGAGGTGTGAAATGCTCTCAGGTCCTCCCCTTAAACCCAGCCTGTTATTCCCAGGACTTGGAGCACGTGCCCTTAGAGCTTTTTTGGGCCCAGTGAACAACTGTGATGGTTCACGAACGATCTAAGTTTCCCCTCCCTTCTTCACTTCTAGGGAGACGCAACAGTCCAGCCCAAGCATTCACCACTGCACTAACCAGTGCATTTACTTTCCAAACCAGCAGGAAAGCACTTGTTAATTTACTCTTCAAAAAATGATTTATTCTGCCGAGCCGTCTACTTTAATTACTGTTTGAGCTCTCTAGAACCACAGGACTGGCTAATTATTTTCATTGCTTCCCTTTGGTTGCTTGTGCTGTATAGATCTGCTGTTTAATGAGTCACTCAAAGGCCAGAAGGAACACTGAATTCCTGAAGTACAGGGTGTCTAGACAAAAAGATGCACGAGCAAATATTTCCACTGTAAGCAATGAGATAGTGTTTGTTTGTGATAAACTGGTTCTGAATAATTTATTTCTAAGCTTGAGGTGAGGTATACAGTTTTTAGCACAGGGATGAGAAAGGGGGGAAAAAGCAATGCAGTGATTGGGGCTGAGATTTCAGCCATTCATTTAATTATTGTTATTTATAAAGCTGAGAGCAGAGCCCTGCTGTGTCAGATACTGCAAGCATATAATAAGAGACAGTTACTGCAGTTTAGCTTCTATGCAGGTCAGTAATGGTAAAGTTAACATTTATTCTTTGGCAAAAATCATACATGTATGCACTATCCTCACATAACTGTTGTTGGCACAGGTTTTTTTTTTTTTATTGGCTGCATTTTTTATTAAATGTTTACATTACAAGCTGCTGATTACCACTTTTCATTACAAATACAGTCAACACAATTATCCATCCAGGATTTATTTGGTTTGTGGCTTTGCTGTATCACATATGGGGCAACATGCCAGCTAGCTGTGTGCGCAGCCAGCCGTAGCCTAGGGGTTTTTATTTTAAACTTGGGTGGGATACTACACGAACATGGCCGTGCTACGCACAGGGCCGGCTGAGGAGCAGAGCGAGGGCGGCTCTGCCGGGGCCGCAGGTGCGGGCGACCGACGGGCTCTTGATGTGGCAGCGGGCTCCTCGCTGTGCCGAGCTCTGGCAGCAGCCCTCGCCCAGCCTGCCCGCCGAGCCGGTGACTGCGCGGGCCGAGCAAGCTCACCCGGGGTAGCACGCAGGCTGCTGAATCATTCCCATACCTCACAACCCTGGGAACACTTTATATAGATAAACTACAGAGATTGTCAGCATGAGAAGAAGAAATCAGCCGGAACTGGGTTGCTGCTAATAAATTCTGCTGGGCGTCAGAGACCCTGAGCTGTTGCACTGTATTCTTCAGAGTTCCCTTGAACCTACAATTTCTACCTTTTTCTCCATTTCCCAGAATATTCCAACCATCTGTCCTCTCTGATAATGTAGGGTATGCTACAGGTCTGAATAGGAAAGAGGGTTTTTATTCTGTGGAAAATTTCCCTACTGCTTCTGTCTCATAGATTGCATTTTTTGAAAGGTTGACCAAAAATTATTTCTGTGTATCACAGAGTTAGGTTAGGGGAAAATGGCATCTTATATTGATACTGAGCACTTTCTTGATTGTATTTCTTTGAAAAAAGTCCTTGGAACAGGTCACTGTTGGCACTGATTGAAGAAGTTTGATGAAATGGTGATGACACGGTTGGAGATAAAATGATGGTGTGTTTCATGGTTTCGGGTAGAAACAGAAGAGAGGAATTGAAATGTCAGGCTTGTGCATTGTATACAGGGCTGTGTATTTTGTGTAAGTACTATAGAAAAAGGGAAGTATTTGTGGGTACTGAGCCCTATACCGAGTGAGCAATATGTACTAAAAGAAAAAGAAAGATATGAATAAGAAAAATAGTTTTGTATCCTCCCATCATCCATGGATGTTTTCCCCATCTTTGGTGTCAGGCCTTGTTTTCTGAAGTGTGTTTCTCCTCTGGTAGTTAAAACCATCTCTTTTATCATATGTCATGAAATGATAGCTCATTCTCTTGCCTCTAAGCTATCACACACACTTAGAAAGAAACTCATCAATATAAATGTTTGTGTCTATGTCTGATTGGTTTCTCATGTTTAAAAAGGAGGAAAAGGGAGATTGATTGCAGAGGCCATAAAAGTAATGATGCGTTTAATGAAAACATACATTTTATAGGCAAAACACGCTTAAAAATTACTTGAAGCTGCTGCATATGAGTTAATGAAATTAAATGACCTTCAAAATTTTGCTAATTTGACCTCGGGTTATCCCTTTGAGCCTTCAGCCAGTTTTGCATTTATTTGCACACATGGCATTTATTTTTGTGTATTTGGTCTATCTCGAGAACTCCTTTCAGCTCTCCCCATCAAATATTGTAGCTAGAGAGCTGCACTGCAATGCTTACACAGTGTGAAAACCAGGCTGCTGGCTGTCTGGCTGTCCCTGAAGGGGCAGTTACCCTTCCTTCCCCCAATCCTTCACTTTATGGCATTGCCATAAATTTGTCTTGAGGAGATCGTGGCCTCTAAATTGTCTGTTGCTAGCTACTTCTTTTCATACCAAAACTAAACTGTGACTGGGTCCAAACTGTAATGTGGCTGCATGTCTGAGTTTCCTATGGGAAATGACATCAGAAAGTCTGTATGTAGGTGAGTAAATAATATGGCATCATTCTACCTCCTGTTTAGCTGAACAACTTTTTGATTAAGATTACACCTGGTGTCAGGCTAGTCCATCTCTCTGAGGTGGTGCTCGTTCATGGAAAGGATTAGAGGAACATAAAGTGCAGACTGTGGTCATACCCACATTGTATGTGCAGTTGTGGTGATAGCATCCATCCCCATGACCAGTCTCGTGCCATGCAATACTGAAGGGCTCACGTCCGCATTGGCCAAAACTATTCTCTACAATGAATGGGTCATCTCAATGCTGCCTAGCTTTTGGACTCTGGTCATGCAGCCCTTTGGGCTTTAAGATGTTGTTGTAGTAGTAGTAAATATTAATAATCATTAATAATATTAATTATTAATTAATCATTATCAAATAATAATTATTATTAGTGGTTTGGTTTTTTTTTTCAGTTGTAGGTAAGTAGTGAGAAGGCTGCATTGCAGCACGCCAGAATGGTGTTTCTGTGGTGTGATTTCCCAGACAGATGTTTTGCACCCTCAGCTGTGGTATAAGGAGAGGGGGGAAGTTTGTGACCAGGCTCAGGCAGAGCTGGGAGGCAGCGTGAAGTGCAGTTGTGTGCATACTGTATAGAAATGAGTCCCCAGAAAGAACTGCCTCCTGAACCTCATCTGGATTTCTTTGCCAAGGGAGCTAGAGCCCAAGGGCGAGGTAGCACATGCATGATACAAATGAGCAGGACCCAATCTTCCCGTGCTGGTACAAGTGGCTGTGACTGCGTGCATCGGCTCTCAGGCGGGATGGATGTCGTGCCGGGTGCGGCACTGGGATGGATCACCTCCCTGCTGGAACGAAGGCTGTATCGCTGCTCTCTGCTTCACTGGCGTCCTACCCCCATGCATCCAAAGAGTTTCCTCATTCATTGATGCTTTAAAACACTCATATGCATATTTGAAAAACAAATTAAACTTACAAGCAGCTGAAAACTTTCCAGATCATGTTGTTTCATGCTTTTCATACAGATTTCCTGCATCAGTGTGATGCAGCATATTTCTAAGATGACTCTGGTAACTCCTCAGAGCTATATCCTTCTTTTCATGAGGAAGATAACATAAAATTTCTAGATAATTTTGTGACAGCTACAGAATTGAACACTTGGCCTTTAGTATCTTGTCTGAGTAGCTGGAAGGACATTAGAGACAAAAAATCCCTACTGCTGTAAGAAGGGAGAAGTCTTGACCAAAGATTCAGTTAAAACATACCTCTCCCACCGTCACTTCGGGAAGGTAAATTTGGCTATTTACAGATGCACACGAGGAGAGGCTACAGTTATCCTGAAACCTCGGCACAGCTGCAGGTACCTGGGAGCTGAGGTATCCTGCGGTTTCCTCTGACCATGGCAACATCCCCAAATACCAGACAGATACCACAGTGTATTTGCTACAACGGGGGATCTGGCTGGGAACAGCAAAGAAACAGCTCGCTCAGTCACCCCTTTCACCTGCAGAGGATCTGGAATGGAAGATGGCGGCTGTATCATTCACTTGTCTCTACCCTTCATGGCCTGATGTGGCAAAAAGTCCGTGTACAGCTCTGTGAGGCTCTGTACCTGGCTCTCTGGGAGGTACCGCCTCATCTCTAAGCTCCCAAATGGCAAAGAAGTATGGCATAAAAACCATGACAATCCGAATCCAGTCTGCTGGTCACATAGAAACCACAAACAGGCAATTAAGGGAAAGCATGAGACCGAAGGCATGAGACATGTCTGGTAATCCTTCCTTAATGTATTTGCTTAGCTTCAGACAACCAGGCTGTCAGAAGACAAATTTAGTGCTGGGCTATATCTCTTTTTTTTTGAGGTGGAGAAAATGGAGTGGAAAACCTTGTCTCATTTCACCTGACTTTAATATCTTTGAGTAAAATGGAAAACAACTGTTTGGCAGTTTATTTGTCTATTTCTGCCTCTCTCCAAGTTTTCTGTATGGGGGAAAATGCTAGACTGTTTCTCTAAAGTGGGAACAGTGATACTCATCCCCCCTTTGAGATGCATTGTGATCTACTGGGAGAGTGCTTTGCAGCAGATCAATACTGGTTTACATTGCTCTAAAATTATAGTAAGATTTTTTTTTTTTTGACAAGCCTCTTTTTTTTAAGACAAACCATTGCAAGAATTTATGGAGAGACAATAACATTTTAGGTGTGGTTATAAACCACATGAAAGTCTTTAGATTTCTACCACAAATCCCAGCTTACTGTTTATACTCAAGTCTCCTCTCTGCTGGTAAAGTAATTAAGACATAATTGTAGAGGTTGCTGCTGTGGCTGCAGCATGTTCCTTCATCTGCAGTTTGAGATGCATGGAGATGTCACCTGTCTTCTGGGAGGTCCGAGTATTACTTCTGAGCCCAAGGTCCCACCCATATCGGGGGACGAAGCCAGTGGAAGTGATGCTGTTAAATTCAGTGCAGGATGAAGACCGGCTCCTTGTCATTCGCCATCCCACAGCTGCTCCCTACCAAATGGTTTTCTTTCATTTCACCACCTCTCCTCCATCCCCTCTGGATGCCTGTGCCTTCCCTGGCAATTTTGCTTGCCACCTTTGCGGCACTCGGGTCTGTCGAGTGCCTTAAGGTGAGCTGAGGGCTTCAGATATTCATGATCAGTAAATTTCACTGTGCAAACAAAACCATAAATCCACAGCGCATGGGCAGGTTCGGCACATTTCAGAACAGAGCTGCTTTTGTTCCTGAGGTGCCTATTGAAAACTCAGCATGGACTCTCCGTTCTCTGGGCTCTTTCATCTTCTGAGAGTGAACTATGGACCCGGAGTATTTTATTCTGGCATCCACAGAATTTACAATGCCTGTTTTGAAGCAGTCTTCCTGATAAGATGTATTGAGAAAACAAGGAAATAAAAGTAGACAAGATACTTAGTTTAGGCATTTTTTTTCACAGGCTATGAGACCGATACATTTTCCGGCTCTCAGAATAACACTATTATCCTTTTACGAAACTTTAGAACAGAAAGAGGCTGAGGTCCATCTAGGTCAATCCCCTCTAAATCTTCAGACATTATGTGATTATTTTTAAAATATGCAAAATGTAACAAATAGTTTCAAAAGTATTAGAAATTTACCAGAAAGCATTAGAGAAGAGCTTTCGAGAACCTGTGCTTCAAATACACCTATATCAGTCCTTGCTATCGGTTTCTTCTTTATGTTACTGGGTGCAGACAAGCTACTATGTAAAATGCTGGATAGTTATAGGCTAAAATTTGACCAAGAATCTACACAGTAAATTCCATGTTATTAGAGAATAGCCATGAGACACTCATTTCTGTCTCCTACACTACAATCTTCTTGTAACGCTGCAAGTTATATAGTAATTACAGATGGAATAACATGGTATCTTCAACCATTAGTACTCTGCAATTTGCAGTAGCAAATGACTGGCCATGTTCTACCCTAATGTCAGTGGGACTTCTGTGTCTAGGTCAAGTTGCGTATTAGCAGGAAAGATGAGTTGTAATAATATGATCAAATACAGGAACTAGGAAGGATGTTAGGAAGGCTTTATGCTGTTTTGTGCGTGTTTCAGTGTTTTCCCAGATTTGTTTCCCGATGTGCCTGCCGGGGGTATAACACAGCTATTGCCTTTACAGCCTCATCTCCAACAGGTCCCATGAAACTGTACTTTTGTTATGGATGTCCACAGTGCATGCTCACAGATTTTCTTTGGCTAACACATATTGTTAAGAATTTTCTATTTTCTTTTGATTTTTCTTTTCCTCTTTTTGATTACAGTTCCCATTTTCTTTCCTGTGCTTGCACTTACACCTTAGAAATTAGCCCCATGATTTCTTCGAGATTTATTCCATCTCCTGCAAAATACCTGGTGCTTCTTTTCCGACAACTCTGAGCAGGGGATGTCTGCAGAGGAGATTCTCTCCTGCCCCGTTCTTTCTTTGGTATATTTTACTTGCTCTTTAGTTCCTGGGCAGGCTGGTTCCAGCTATATGCCGCTATATCTTCAGTGTAAGGGGAGCTTCTAGACAGAGGATGGAGGCTGGCAAATGTAAATGCAGGACGAAGCTCCATTAACTTAGCGTTGATGCCGCACAGGTAGTAGGGAAAGGTAGAAAGCCTTCTTTTGACACCAGGTGTGCTCACGCAGAAAACGCAATGAGCCTTCTGCTTCCTCTGAAGTGTCTCTTCCCAGTGTGCCGGCAGTTCCCCTCTGACCTCGGCTCCTCTCTGGTGCCCGCTGGAACCTGCGTGCACAGCCTCAAATGAACCCTTGGAAAGGTGCAGGGCACCGTGTTTCTAGCAGGTGATGACACTGTTAGGCACACGGCAGGCTGGCTATAGGCACCCAGGTGCACAGCCACTGGTGGGGTGCAGAGTCTGGTACCCTTAGTGATGCTCCAGAGCCTGCGCTGTCGGAGCAGTGGTACAGGTACAGACAGGATAACTATCTCAAGCCAGTCAGCCTTGCATGTCTTTAGAATCTTGATAAGATGGAGGCCATTGGACAATTTTCCTTTTATTCTTTAACGTATGACAATTAGACTGATTTTTCCCATCATGTAGTACCTATGTATAAGTCACTTCTGTCACGAATGTGTGGCATTTGGGCCTGAATATCCAAAAAGGAAGAAATCTGAGCCACTGCTCTCTATGATTACTTCACAGCTGCAGTCAGCCCTCTCTCTGAAGGACTATAAACTGCTAAGTACTGCTCACAAAGAACAAGGCGTAGAGAAAACACTGATGAAAGCACAGGTTATTAAGAAGCATTTAGATATATCTGATAAAATCTAGCTTTGCTTTCCATGCCAGCTACACACAATTAAACAGATTAAATTAGGCTGCACTGAGCTCTGGGCTGCCACACCAGGCTGCTTCTGATACCCAAGCTGCTTGTTTAAAGTTAGTTCAGAAATCTCTACAGCCTATTGTAGTTTTCAGTCTGCAGTGCATTCCCATAGACTGATAATATTGTCCCTGTGAATAAAACCACATGCAATCCCTGCTCTTCACTACAATAAGATTAGAAAGTGCTTAAACTGTACACAGCAGAGCATGCACGTGGTTAGCATCACCAGCTCGCCCAGTGAGGAGCTTCCCCTGTCTTCACAGCTTCCCTGAAGCCAGTGTGGTCATGGCTAGGAGGCAGTCAGGCTGAGATCCTACGCAAAATGTTTCTATGAAAACAAAGTAATGTTCCAAGATTTAAATTTCTGCGAGACAGAGCTAAGGTCTGGTAATAGCAATCCCTCTGGGGGTTGTTACCGCCTGGGCTAAGTGCCCCGCCTGGGTCAGGCACCGGGCTGATGCACCAGCACAGTCCCGGGTGCTCAGCAACCCCCCTGGTGTGAGCAGGCTCAAAATGGCCAAAGGCTGCTCCAGATGACTCAGTGATGTACCTTTTTAGAGCATGGAAATGTTGTCAAAGATCCCTTTCTGCAATGTGAGACCCAGCTGCTTTAATGTGCCTTCCAACACAGGCTACTGATACCTTAGTTGCATCCTACTTTCTGTCTAATTTACAGTTTGAATTTTTGGAGGCTATGACAGTAAAGGCACATCATCACAGGCTTTTCAATGAACTGTCTGCATAAGACTCACTCTGTGCCGCTGGAAAGCATAGAGCAAGGCAAAAGCTGCAAAAAGTATGATGCAAGTTCCTCTCTTTCACTCATCCAGAATGATCTTGGCCATTGTTAATGCCTGTCCAGCGACCCAGAGCTCTCAGACCTCCTATGCTCCCCCCTCAGCCTTCCTGGAGCCAAAAATTAGAGAGATCTGGTGTTTAAAGATGTGGACCAGAAACAGAGTTATGGCTTTCTCCGTTGAAAAGCATGGCATTGTTTGCTCTTCATTTCACTCCTGTCTCTCTCACCAGTCCAAAATGAAGCCTCTTGGTATGTGGCCAGGACTCATTTGAATAGGGCAGAATCAAAGTTGTATTTTCCATTCACAATGTCTCTGCTATGTGTAAATGTATGTTATAAACACCTCCGCAATATTCTCAACCAAAAACAACAAAAAAAGAAAGGATGTCATTGAAAGGGCGTCTAAAAATTAGCCTGCTGACTGATATGGATGTGTACAATTACTATGTGTATAGATACCCATTATTCTAGTCCCATAGTATCCCAAAGAGGAAAGAATGAGAGACTTGAGAAAGAGGCAAAACATGTATTTGCAAAACAAATTAATCTTTTTGGGCGCCTTGGTGTTTGAGTGCTTTCTTTTCAATCTTTTTTAAAAGCACCCAGTTTGCAGAGAGCACCTATCCTCCCAGAACGATGGCTACCTGATGTGTCAGTGCCAGCTGAGCCTCTGTCATCACTCGTTATTTTGGGAAATGTAGGCTCCAACTGTTTACACTTCTTCAGATTGTCAATCATTTTCAAGGAGTTGGTGAAAGGTTTGCATTTTGCATTGGTTTTACTTGTTTGAATGGTTTTCCCATTCTTACTATCACTCCTTTTCTCAGTGAGAAGTGGAATTTCTGGTGTGGTAATATCCAGCCACATAAAAATGAGAGCTTCATACATTTTAAGAGGGAGTGACTTTTAATCATTGATGAAGGTACAATATTCTGAGCAGGTCTTAAAACCACCAAAGGTCAGACATGGATTTCTTTCTTCCCCTTTTCCAACACTGGCTTGTTGTTGTTGTTCTTTTCTAATGCCTGTACAGCTGGATTTTTGATACTATGAGGTAGCTAAACTTCATGGATGGAAGATACTGAAAAATAGCACCACTTAATGTTCTAACAGCTCTAAAGTGTTTCTAAACAACTTTTTTCCTGTGAAAATTTATGGTGTGCCCAGAACATGAGTTGCCAAATTTATGACACATCATTTGGATGACAAACAGGAGAAATTAAAAGTATATGGTCTTTTTTTTTTTTAAGCATTTGGAGAAATACCTCACACTGAATGTTAACTGAATAATACCAGCTAGAAGCACAAACTCTGCTAGCATAAGGGTCATCTAGAAACTCCTGTTATCATAGAAGATGCTGAACAGCTAGTCTGAAAGAGAGATACTCCTCACGCTGATTTGAATTTACTAGAGAAATACAGACTTTGGATAAACTGCATTGTTGCTGTCTTCTAATTTCAGCCTGTAGCAGCACCCTGTGTGTGTGTGTGTAAATATTGGTATCTGGGATAGATGTTAAGTACGCATTAATATTTGTTAATTCATACAGTTTTGTGGTATTATGTCTTGCAATTAGTTGAGATGTGTTTCAAGTCTAAATCAATCCCCAAACAAAAAATAATTGAGGGTACTTAAAAACTAGTTGGAAGTGGATGATCAGACTATTCAATTAATTAGGAAAAAATCAGAGATGATGGAGCATGTGTTGCAGAATCACAAGTGACTGCACTGAATAAGCTCAAATCAACAGAAAGCTAATAAGAAATCACATAATTACCTATGATACATTCTTGAAAGACAAGAGGAGCACAAAGTATCTACTACTTCCAAAACAGAGGGAACTGAAACAGTGGAAGATACTTGAATATTTCAGTGTGCTTCCCCATCAGCAATGAAGTACATCATCTACATGGGTGTGAAGACAAAGTAGAAAGTTTCATAAGAATATGCATATTTGTTAATTCAAAAAAAAAAAAAAAAGGGATTCATTTTAATTCTTCTCTTGCACAAAAATCAAGCTGACCAAGGCTGATCCAAATAGAGAAGGTGCTTAAGTGCTTTTTGCATGTAGAGGTATATAAGGGGGATTGTAGTTCTGTCCAGACCAATGGCAAAACAGAAATTCTGTTGAATGCCAGAACTCAGCAGTCGTGAAGAAAATTAGAGCTTTACCAGTGGGATTAAAGTCCAGGGTCATCTGTATATAGAACAAAGGAAGGAGCTCAGTCTGAGAAAGAATAAATTGGCAAAGCTTTTAGGGAGTAAACAATGATCACCTGCATTTTAACAAACTGTCTGCTCATAAAAATCTCTCTCATTTTTATTTGGCTGGTTAACAGCAATACATCAAGAGGCAATAGCTCTAAGTCCCAAATACAAAATGCAGATCTAGCTCCTGTCTGAATGTCCTATCCAATACAACAGCAAGTGAGGAAATAAAATTCCCACTGAAGCATGGGGACAGCAAAGAGAAATGCACCTTCGCTTCACTACGTTAGCAAAGGTGCACCCCATTGCCTGTAAAGATTCCTGCTGTGGTTAAGTATCTCTGTTTCTGAAAGCCCTAACAGAAACAATCTTTTGAAATCTGAAAAACATGACAGAGAGTAAAATTAATTATATACACATGTTATTTTTTTCCCTCACTGATCTCTAATAGACAATATTTTTGGAGCAGAAGAAAAATGTTTTTTGTTTCCATGGCAACAATATCCACTCTTCTCCTTTCTGTCACAAACCACGGTTTCTGAGCATATTTAGGAAAATTGAAATGTGAGTAACTCGGAATGATAAAGCCAAGTGCAGTAAATTTTCATCTAAATAAATATTTGTATTCAGTCTCGTATCCATTGGCTTTGAAAATTTTCAAGGTCAGGGTATTTGTTTGCTGTGCTGATGGTGTTCCCATTAAACACTTAGTCCTGTTCACAATGAGAAGTCTATTTAAACGTGTCTTGAATGTTGCTGATGCTACCCTAAATTAATTGAAATAATTAAAGCGGGAAGCAGGACTGCATAGCATCTTTCAGAGCGGCAAAGCATGCCACTGTAGCACTTGAGGACTTAAGGCAACTGGTGTATACAGTATATGAGAACACATGCTGGAAGGGTCAAGTCTTTAATTTATAAGTGACTTGAGGGTGTCTCTCTTCTCTGGGCAATGCTAACTATGCTGTCAAAGTTCAGCAACAGTCTGCGCAGAAAACTGTTGAACTGATCTGCAAGGGCTCAGCATTCTTCTTTTCAATTCCTTCTCGGCTCAAACCTCTCGGCTACAGATTCAATCTCTTTCTTGTCTGTTGGACTTGTTACTCTCTGAATAATTTCTTTACATTCACTGGGCCAGACTTTCAAGTCTTTGCTCCAGAAATATTTATTTCTAGGTAATGAAAAGATTTTAACAAGAGAAACTGAGACCCACACCAGAATATACACTGTGGTAGAACTTGGCTGTATAAAGTTGTATATAGATGTCAAGCCTCAGCTTCAAAACAGAAATGAAGTGTTTTTATTGGAGTCATTTTGACCCAAAGCAAAATATGGTGTTTTGTTTTTTGATGGGAATACCCCCCCCCCCCCCCAGCCCCTCCGTGTTGTCAAATGTAAAATATCACTTACAGGAAATGTTGTTCACTGACCATATTTTCTCATTAGAAAAATGAAGACAAAAAATTTCTCGAGTACTTCTCTTTGTAACTCTGATAAAGTGGTTTGAATAGGCAAACTGTAAACTGTTGAAAGGGCTAGAACTTCAGACACAAAAATGATGCTTCTGCTTTTGTTGCCCTCCTGCCTGCATAACGACTTGAGCCCGCGGCGCATCGGGAGCACAGCGCGCACACCGTGCCCTCGCCTTGCTTGACGAGCAGCCTGCGTTCGGAGGACTCTCGTTAGGGGTACGGCAGACTGATTAACTTGGCTATAGGTGCAAGGTGCCAAAGGAAACGCATGTAGCTTTTGTAAGTGTATCTGGCCGTGTTGGCTTTGTGCTGAAGCCTGGCAGTCCTGGAAGCATCAGTTAACCTGCTGCAGTTAACCGCTTAGGCAGATAGGTGGTGGCAGGTAATGGGAGAGACAGATTTTTCTCTCATCAGCCCTTTTCACCTAAGGTTTTTTTTTTTTTTCAGTTTACTTGTGCTGATATAACAGACATTTTAGTTATCAACTCCAGCACTGACTTCTAATTAACCACCATCTAAGAACATTACAACGCCTGCTCAGACAAGATAAAGGATCATCTAAGTAAGTTGAAACAAGAAAACAAAACTGTGCTGTTCCAGGCAGCCCCTCGCACCAGCCAGCTTTTTACAGGCAGCTGCTCTGCATACTGACAAGCCCGAACCGTCTCTAACGTTGGGCGTAAGGAAAACCGCTACAGCGCATCCATTCATCCTAACAAGGACTGTGATGTTTTTTGCATGCACGGCTCCTGATGTTGGGCTATTAATGCCTCTTTGAGAATAAACCTATGTCTAACTGTTGGCAGGATCAGGATCCTTGATAGGGCTTGTCTTTATTACCACAAAAGCTGTGTTTTACCTCAGGGTACTATGTATTTCAGGTAGCCTGAGGTAAAAATACAAGTGAACGCAATGCAGAAGGTAAATTTGCACAAGGGTGCAGGTTTTGTCTCTGCTGTGTTTTTAGCTTAGAATACCTGATGCATGGTAGATACCCTGAGGTGAAAAGGGAAGTTTTGCTGGCAGGGAGTTTGAGGCCTCATTCCGGTTTCTTTTTCAGAAAAATGGCAGAAGCACTGCTCGTTCTGCTTGCTGCAACTCTTTACATGTGCCAATTTTGTAATATTTTCTGTTTAGTACTGAAAATGAATCATTGAGAAAAAAATACCAGGGGTGCAACATGATGGATGCAAAAACCTCACCACCGAGTTGAGGCACTGAATGAAGAATTACAGCTGGATTTTATCTCAAGGCATAAAACCCCCTGAAAAATGGGGGTTTGTAATGGAAAGGCTATTGCTGACACAACCTTAACTTGAGCATTGCCAACGGTCACACTATCACTTTATATAGCAATTTAACGGCCAGCTTTTCGCCTTGCCAGTGGGAACACAGCCAGTTGAAGTGATTGGGTTTGCATGCTATAAAGCAGCTCAACCTTCGAATCTACTGGTGTAAAAGCACTCCTTCATTAGCCAAATTTGATATAATGGCCTGAAAATAGAAGCATGTGACTTGCATGTTGTATTTACACCGGTGCTGGGTACATATAACTGTCACCTCACCTCCGGAGTTTAATGGACTTAATGAGCAGTTAAAGTGTTTTAGGCAGTCTTTAGGCAGTGATGGGCAACTGCAATGTCAAGAGATGCAACTGGCATTTCATACTTCTTAGTAACCCACGGTGCAGCAGAGCCTGGTCCACAGGAGCTACTGCCTTTTATAGCTCAGGCAGTGCTCTTCAGCTTGCTCTATTTCACTGAGCCATCAGGTCTAAACAACCCGCTTCCTTTTGAGAAGCAATAAATACAACAGTAATCAAATGGCATTTCTTTAGCTATTGATTTTCTCCCTGACCTAAAATCTCCAGAAGCTGGAATTTCAAGTCTATAGGCAATTCAGCCGATTTCAAGAATATTTTGCCCCTCGTGAAAAAAAACACCCCAAAACCAAAAACTTTGGGACCATTGGCAAGTTTTGTTGTGTAAAATGAAATATATTGGTATGATATCACCTTATGAAATGATTAAAATTAAAAAAATGCCATGATTGTGTAAAATGCCATAAATGTGTAGCTTACATAAAAATAAATAGAACACATATAACATGGCTGTTTTTATACATATTTATATACATACACATATTATATAACAAGTGTTATATAATGAGCAAATCTAAGTGCACCAGTTTGTATTTGTTTTAGCAAAGAATTGTTATATTGGTAATTTTTTGAGATGGTCTAAAAGTCTGAATTTATTGAAAAAACTAAACATTTCAGCTTTATGAATATGATTTTCACTTGACCGTTCTTAATGAAAATCTCAGAGAAATGAACATGTTTTCAAATTTCAATTTAACTGTGTATTTCTATCTGAAAAAAATATTTTTCAGCTCACCCCAATCCAATTGTAGAAAACCCCAATTGTAATGCTTCATTCAGTGCCTCAACTCAGAGGTGAGGTTTTTGCATCCATCATGGTGCACCCCCAGTATTTTTTTCTCATTTTTTTCATCTTCAGTACTAAATGAAAAGATGACAAAGTAGGCCCATGTAAAGAATCACATGTTCTTTTCTTAGGCCTGTCCTGAGCAGATGCTGCTTACTACATCATATGTTAAAGTTTTTATAAGGCATTCATTCAGGTTACCTGCCTCAGAGGGGGAAATGCTCTAGTTAGTGCGGACCAAGCCCATCTATCAGCAGCAGCTTATCGCTCAGCCCAGTATGCCAGTGGCTGAACACTTTGCTGTCCAACATCTCGCATACGGTCCCCCTGACCCTGTTGGCAATGTGGCACGGTGAATAGCAGCATGAGACACAAGGCTCTCACAGCCCTGCAGAGCTGTTCTGTTCCCAGGTATGGCACTGTCACTTGATAGGATACAACAGTCCCTAGCCAGGATCCTTGAAATAAACGCATCACAGGGGGGGTGGGGGCCATCTGGGAGCTGTGATTGTTCTTTCTAGCATTAATTGCTTTTAAAGACTTTGGAAATGTCTGGGATGACACCCGAGTGTTTTTAGCACAGACGTAGGATGAGGTCTCTGTATGCCCAGGAATTAAAAAGTTTGAAATTGCCTGAAAAGGGGGTGGGCAGAAACAGACTTTTAAACCTCCTGTTGTGTTTAGGTACTGACTTAACCGAGGTCTTCATTTTTGGGAGGAAGTTGTTCTAGACATTTGATTTGCAGGTGTTCATGGGCAGAGAGGTGCAAGCGGACAGCAGAAACTTAATCCTGCTGCGTATTGTGTGCTCTAACTGCATCCCTCAGGGATCCCCTGGTCCCACCCCTGCCAGCGTTGCAACCTGAGGTGTGTGACTATGCATCATTAAGTGCTGGCAAGGGTGCACATCCACCATGCACACCCACCCTGAGATGTCAGCACCAATTCATTTTTTCTTCTCTTTTATTTAGCAAGAATACCAGTGTGGATTAAGTTTGAAGAAAGTGAAAATAAGAATGAAAATAATACAAAACCAAATCTGTATTGATTTTTTTTTCCTGCCAAGCATATACAAGTGGAGATTTAACGGTATTTATGCAAATGCAGCTTTTAAAGAAGCTTTTCTCTTAGTCTTAATTATGAAAATCCTCTTGGGTCTGTCAGTCCACAGTGAGCTATGTTGCTGTTTTTCATAACTGAGACAATTTGAATTATCTTGGAAATCTTGAGCTGCCTTCTGCTTGATGCAGAAGACTTTGCTGCAGCTCTGCTCAGGGTCAATTGTTCCTTAAACTTCTTTTAGACTCTATTCAACGTGACAAGCAAATCAATCTTTTCAATTCAGGAGCTGATGAAACTCAACATTTTATAAAGTGTTGCCATGAGAGTATGAACCGAGTAGATGGCTTTCAGGCCTATTCAATGTCACTTTACACTACTTTACTAGGATTTCTATAAATGCAGAACACTAGCCTATCTGAGTCTGTTAAACACAAATAACCAGACCAAGCTAAATAATAATCATAGACTCATAGAATCCTTTAGGTTGGAATAGTCCTTTAAGATCATTAAGTCCAACCATTAACTTAACACTGCCAAGCCCACCACTAAACCATGTCCCTAAGTGCCACATCTACACCGCTTTTAAATACTTCCAGGTATGGTGATTCAGCCACTTCCCTGGGCAGCCTGTTCCAATGCTTGACAACCCTTTCAGTGAAGAAATTTTTCCTAATATCCAATCCAAACCTCCCCTGGTGCAACTTGAGGCCATTTCCT
>JANHGO010000042.1:81305303-81366379 GCA_024606505.1 Aquila spilogaster
TGACATTTCCTGACTCAAAATTGCTTGGACTTTGCTCTCTTTCCCTTTCCCTTTCTCTTTCCCCCTTTTTTTTTTTTCTCCCCAGAGAAGTTCTCTCTGAGGGAAAGAGTTTTCCCCAGAGAGTTTTCTCCCCTGGGAGCTGAGGTCCAACAGAGATGACAAGTCAGGGAAAGTCCCATGTCCTTTGGTGTAAGTTCTGTTTCCCTGCTTGTAAACAGCAGAAGATTGTTCTTTTGCCTGCAGTCCAGCCTTGTGCTTGTCCTTTGCCTTCTGCCAATCCATTCAGCATCTCTGGGGCTGTATAACCAGTGTCACCATATGGTAAAACATGGCACTTTTTGCAGGAGTGGTTTGCAGGCTGCTGTTTTTGTCAACTGCATTCTGTTTGGATGAAGTGGAGGCAAAACCACAAACTGCTTCAACTGTGAGTGAAGTTTTGCAATTGTTTGAGCCCCCTGCCCTTGTATTTGTTGCAAACTGTGTGATCTGAGTGTGCTTGTGATCTAACCCATGGGCAGTGTTCTGTTGTTTCAGCTGAAGCTAAAGTAATGTTTGTCTCTGTCAGTTAATTTGAATAGAGAGCAGCTGACATGCTCACAGATGATCTGTTTGTCCAAATTTCAGCCTGCAGAATGACTAAAAAGCATTTGGAAGTGGTGCTTTGGGGGGAGGGTGCAGGGGTGGGGAATCCCTTTTTCCAGGTGCCTTAGAATGGAGGTGACTAACCTGTCAGGTCAGGGATTCTCAGGCTGGAGCCACACAGCCTGATATCCCCCTTTCTCTGCCATGAATTATGGAAAAGTGTTGGAAATCAAACAGTGTGTGCAACCTCATTAGCCTGATTGTGATCTACAGAGCGTGACCTGGGTCAGGAGGTGCCTCAGCCCAGAGACATCAGTTTACAAAATGTTGTTCTCCTCTCAGCGTTCCAAGCACTTCAAGCTTGCTCTTATGTTGCTTATTAAGACAGCACCTTTTGTATCTGAGGAACAGCAACAGCACTGTGAGGCCAAGGTAGCAAATTATGTAGCATTAATGACACAAGGTGATTGAAGGAGATCAGACTCAGTTTTATTAAAACTGATCTTTGCATCAATTGAGGCAACTATGAATGAACACTGTCCTAGTGATCAGTCTGCTAATAAACTGTGAAAAGATACTGAAATTAATCTCTTCATCTTTAATTAATAGCAATGTAAACCAGCATAGTGACTCTTTACCCATTTCCTTTGTCAAGAACGTTTGCTGATATCAATTTTGACACTTTCCATCTTTGTTATTTAAAGGCTGTTTTAAACCCAAGACTTATACATTTGATCAGTTGTGGTGGCTGACACGGACAGGTGCTGAAAAACATAAAGAAAGTAAGATTTTATGCCCTGATACATATATATCATTACATTTTCTGAAGGCTTGGAACACAGAGAAGGAAATAGAAATAATTAGATAGTGAGGTCTTTAGGTTTACAAAATGTTTGTGGTTGTATGATTTTTTTTTTCATAATTATCTGGTATTTCCCATTCGTTCTAGCTTGCCAAGTGAAATTGGATCAGATGTCTGTTTTTCTGTTATTTGAATTATTTTATTATTCAGTGAAGAGGTGCTTGGCAGGATGGGTAAGCAGAGAAATAATAAAATGAGCTGAGAAAGTTTAATAAACATAAATAAAACTTGAAAACAACAGCTTAAGGTTTTTGATCCTTGGATGGCCCTTTGATTGCTTCCATTATTCATTCCTGTCTGGAAGAATGCATTGCAGAAACTAGAGTGGGAAGGGGATTGAGGAGAATAAAAAGTGGCATAAGTGAAAAGGAAAAACCAGAAAGAGGTAATGCGGCTTGGGGTGAGTGAAGAAAGACTTTCTGCTGTACCTCATATTTCGCAAATGTATCCACTGAAGAACAAGCACTTATGTATTTGCTCCTGCTTTTGAAATCTCACCGTTTTTGATTCAATACAGTCCAAATCTGACTTTCATGGGTGCTCTTACCATGCAAGATGGCATTTCACCCCTTGAGGTGTGAACTGTGGCTCTGGTTGGGAATTTCACTGCTGAGCCCTAAAGACTTGAGCTGGAGATATTCTAAGAAGGTTTGGCTGCCTAATTGGATTTTAGGTTGGAGAAGTTACCTGTAAGTTGAAGATCCTCAGCATTATGCGGGGAAGACAGTAGTTGGGAGGGGAAACACATTACTAAACCACACCAAAACAACATCGTGATGGCAGTCTGATGAGGGAGAGAGGCAGAGAAAATGAATAGTATTGCCAGGATATCCTAGCCAGTGAGACATGCTGTCTACGTATTCCTATTGAAAACATCTGCTTTGCTTGTAGTAGTTTAAAGGTATAAATATGGATGTATTTCTGTAGTCTCTGGAATTCTGTGAGTAGCTTTTGTAATTTCATCATTTCTTTTCAACAAACAGAAACCTTCTTAAAAGTTCCTGTTAATTATAACTGTGGCTAGAAATCAAAAAAATCATGACAACATGAGGGTTGTCATGTAGTCTTCTTGCTTGCCACCTATGGCCAACAGTTCAGATATACGGTACTGCCTCTGTCGCCCAGTGAACAGCAGGAGTTTATTTCTCGCAGAACTTTTGTTGTTGATTATATTTGCGCTACAGACACTTTGCACAATTCTGTTTTCAGAAGACAAGCATTTCTTTTGCCTATGTAGTTTTGCCCTATAAAAACAATCCTTCTATTTGCAGGAGGTGAATTGAGGGTTCAGTCTGGAACACTCAAATCATTACAATCTGATAATTACCATACTGAAGGTGACCTTCAAACAGAAGATGCAGAAGTTTATCTTTTCTAACACAGTGCTTTTTACAGACTCGAAAAACACAGCTTCCACAGACAAACTCATTTCTCTCCCTCCATCCTCAAGGAAAGGCTGATTTGATATTTTTTAAGAGCAACACACATCTAGAAACATAGACCACAATCTTCTTTATTAATGACTACAAGGTTGTGGTGTGAAAATTTGTCTCAGTCTTCAACGCTCTGCAAATGTATTTCTGCATGGCAAGCCTGAAATTGTAGTAATTCTGTTTTCTATTATGTTGTAAATTGACCTTCTACAGTAAAAAGGCAGCACGAGAGGACAGCCTGGATAATATTGCAGTTGCTTCTCGGATTTCTCAGGGACTTGATGCTTCCCACCTTTGGACCTTGTGAATTTTGCAGCTAATAAAGAAATAATAAATACTTTGTGCAGCTAAAGTTCAGGGTAGTTTAGATGAAAACTAAAAGGGGACTGAGACAAACTGTAGCTGAATTTTAAATGAATACAAGACTATTATAACCACTGATGTCTTGAATCCTAAGTTCTATATTAAGGTCATGATAATGGCTTAGTGTTTTACGAGCCTTTGTAGTCTTAGCGGCACCATCTCTTTAATCTTAACTTCGCCTCAAGCCAAAATAAATCTCCATGTTGTAAACTGTATTGTAACATAACTGCCTTGTTCAGGAATGATCATTTGTTCTAAATGTCACTAATGTCTTAGTGTGGCAAAACAAGAAAGAAAATTTTGCTTTCTCCTAAAATGGCAAATCTGGAACTATTGTAGCATTCCTGTGTGAACTGAATTGTTATTTTTAAACATTTCATCTTCAGCATTTTTAAGTTGGTTTGGTTGTTCTCATCACTGCATAAGTCACGTTAAAAAGACTGAGAAAACGGAGTGCCATTTCAGTGGCATTCTTTAAATGTGCACAGCGTGCTTTTTTAAACATCTGCCCTAGATGTGTTTGGATAAATCAAGGTGGGACCTCACAAGTACCAGCCTGTGTGAATGTCTAGGAAGTATGGTCCAGGTCAGGCAGAGGGAGAGGAAGCAGTTGGAGGATATGGACTTTATTCAGCAAATATCACACTTCTGTAGTTTTGTTGCCTGGGTCAAGAAGACACAGTGCCTATACACAGCACAGAATGTAGAGGATTTGTCAGAGGAGCCCTTAGGTAGTTGGTGTTGCCTCTCTAATTTTCCTCAGCATTGTGCTCCTAAATTTCTTTTCCACATTTTTTTTTTTTTGTGGTTGTAACTTCATAGTTAGGTTTCTTGTTTTGACATGCATGTACCCAGAATCTGTTCCTTGTTTTCAGAATATTAAAAATTATGATAGAATGTGGAAATACAGATAAACTGACTGAATTTGTAATGCAGCATCCCATGATGAGACATAGGGTACTTCCTGGGTTCCTGGGTTACTTTGTACATCAGCTGATTGCTGCCTGTCCCTGGAAAAAGCAGGTAAAAATGTGTGGATGGATAAGTGTGATAGTTCTTTACCAGAGTCAAACAAACAGTAAGTGATGTTCAGTAGCAGTTTTAGTGTTTGGGACTGTTGCAGAGTAATAGTATGGGGAGAACTGGACTCTGTTTTTGGACTCTGTTTTATTATCAGTAATAATTTTATATTTATCCATTCTCATTTTCTGGATGTTTTATTAAGGTGGTAAAATGAGAAGGGTGGCAATAAATCAATGTTTAGCTGTACTGAATTTGCGCCTGTTTTATCCATACAAAAGATGTGAGCTTGAAAAAACATGGCAAAAATTGTCATTTCCTTTGACGAGAACTGTGTTGTTATTTTGGGCAGTTGCTGGGAGACGCACCTATAGCACCTGCATGTCTGCAGGTACAGTGACTGTGCTGTACTTGGGCTTGTCTTGAGGAGGCAGGTGCTTGTTTGACTGGCTAGCACAGTGAGCTGGTTTTGCCACATCCACAGCAACAGGGCCTAAAACAGAGAGATTAGAGTGAGTGTAAGCTTGCCTGGTCCAACCACGTCTCTACATGACATTAGTTTGCAGACGAAATGATACCCAGGACTATTTCTGAGGAACTCCCAGATTTCCGTGTGAGATTTCCATGTTGTGCAACATTTTACCTGGTGTATTGCACTTGCCTGAGGGATGCAGGTGGTCAGCAGCAGAAGCACAGACCCTGAGTGGCCTCGCCCTTCAGGTATAGCAGAGGGATCTAAGGGCAGCTTTTACTTTGGCTTTAGCTACCTAGAAGTTACGTATTTAATCTTGGTCATCCAAGCTCCCTTCACAGCGGGGGAGAAAGATCCCTTCAAAGGGTGATTTTTTCATCCCAAGGTAGTTTGTGGATATATGGACATAGTATATGGATATTTATGGGAATGTTCAAGCATGGGAATGTTTGCTTGTTGGGGTGACCTAAACATAGAATACTCTGAACCAATTTACCATTTTTTAACCCTCAAGGAAGACGTTATCTCTCATAAAAACCTTCTACAGTTATGGCGTACCTGGTAACTTGGTAATTATAGTAAATGAAGGTTGCAGTTCTGTCTGCAGTTTTTGGCTGTTGACCATTGCACATTGCAGTCAAATTAAGACAAATACCCCGTGTTAATTACCATCCAAAAGCCGAATGGGGACAGTTTGTATCCAGCTTCAGTTTTCTTCTTTTTTTCTGATTGAAACATTATGCATGCACATTGCTAGCTTTTATAACCACTTCTCTGAAACCCAAAACTTCTCTCTAAATGCTATAAAATGTTATTTAGTGCTCTCACTGATGTATATTTATGTCTCCACAATCTCTGTAGGCTGGTGTTGGTCACCATGGTAGAAATTTAGCATTTTTTCTTCCACATATTCTCTTTGCATCAAAGAGGCTATTAGGATAAATGTCCCTTTTCCTGTTGCCGTGTTTTACCATCATTCAGCAGTATGGTGTCAAGGCAGAAGTGTCTGCTAATTTTGAATTGTACATTTGAATTGTGCCTGGGAAAATAATTCATTAGAAATGAAATTTTTTTCTGGTGTGACAGATCAGGAAGAGTACTACTTCTCTCTGAGATATTCCTTAGTAAATTTAAAGATGAGCTATGTTTACTAATCTAGTTCATTCTATTAAAGCATTGATATTATTAGAAGGTATGTGATCTATACATATTAATGATAAAAGATGAGGTTTATTACTGCGAAAATAGGATCTTAAGGAAATTATCAAATACAAAAAATCATAGGTGGTGTAAAATATTACCTTGTGTGCTGGAGTAGAGAGAAATGTTCTTGGGACTGCTCAGCCTAAGACACTGTACTGGGCATCAGGGGTATGAATTTTATTTTACTATGATTGTTTTTTGGTGAAATCTAAAGTGCTTTTGGTCAAGGATCTGGAACTCTGCCACCCTCCTCTCCCTCGTCTATCTAACTACTTTATGGCATAAGTGCTTCTGGGTGTAGAGCACCTTTCAAAAAGTGTTATATAGCATTGGGACAATAAGATTCCTGTCCAGACTTGAGGTCTGCTGGGGTTACTAACAATAATGCTATGAAAAAGCACTGCTGCAGCTACAGCCCTTGGGGACATTTCAGTTGTGATGTGAAGTGCAGCCTCACCAGCTTACAGATCCTGACTGACACACTTAAGGCAACCCAAGTCTCACAGACTCAGGCATGCGAACTCTGTAACTGAAAGCAAACCTAGTGTATGACGGTGGAGAGACACCTCTGCCCTGGGGAATGGCTGCTGTCAGAACACTGACCCAGGTGGGCCACTGCCATAACTGCTTGTGGCAGCTGCTCTGCTCCTATCTATCAGGTGTTCCTCCTGATCCAATTGCAAAGGGAGCTGTTTCAGAGAAAACTTTGAAGTGTGTCTGGTGGCAGAACTTCCTCCCCAAAGACATCACCAAATAAGCTGGTAGTAGCCCCCAGTGAGTAAGGCGTGTGACAGAATCAGCCACTACTGAGCATGGGATGGCAGAGAGCTGTGTATGGTTCTGTGAGCATTAGTTACTGTCACATTAGGGCTGGGAAATGTTTTGCAATGGCCAGGCAAAACCAAGTCCTCCAGATAGACTCATGTGTTTGTGACTGGTCGCAAGTTGAGAGGAAATACTTGTTTCCTGCTTAGCACAGGGAAGCACCTAAAAGTATTGTGGAGCCTGCAATACACCAGTATGAATGCTTTGAAAAGTAAGTGTAAAATGTGCTTTCTGCCAAAACCTGTGCAAATAAAACAGAATTGTCCCAGCATATAGCTAAAGCAAATATCACAGGAACATAGGAATTCCTTCTATCTTTCCCCTGTATGAAATAAAATGTTCCCACAGATCTGTATTTTATCTCTATGGGTGCAACCACTAATAAGTTTTACACTTTGAAACCTTCTTCCCAGAATTTGTAGTTAAATGAGAAACCTGGCAATTTGTATTCCTCTACCATTTGAGGCATCCAACTAAGAAATTAGCTATTTTCTAATATCTTTCTAATTATTTTAGAGCAGTTGTTCATTTCTCCTGTGCCTAATCATTATGTGTAACAGTCTGGACAACTACTTTTTTCTTTATTTATTCTTTTTTTTTCCCCTTACATGTAACACAACCTAACTTTGACAAAATTGATTTGATTTTAAACAGATTAAAATTTTAATTATACTGGATGCCATTAAGTAAGCCTACCTCCTAAGCTATTTTTTTTCTATAACGAGTCCTTGGAATTTAATATCAAATGCAAATCAGTATTTTTCTAGATAGTTCCTGTAGGTATTAGAATTCTTATAGTTGCTACACTAGGGTCATAAGAATAAAATCTGTACATTTTATAAAAGTATTATTTTAAAAGGCAGCCTGGTCATACAAGCACTGGTGTTGAATTGACTGAGTGATGTGTGCTATACTTCAGTATTTGAAATGTAATGAAATAATAGCTCCTCGGCTCCCAAAAGTTTTCCTTAGTATTTTCTTTTTCATGACTGGATACTGACAGTGATTGGGAAGGGACAATTACAAATTTCTGGATAATATTTTAGGGAGGAATTATGTGCTCTCTCTGTTCGTTTGCTCATCCCTTTTGAGGGAAAAAGTCAATCACTGTTGGCCAACACAGGCTGGCAACAGCATTTTTTGTCTGGTGGACTCAGTGAGTCCAATGCTGAACTGTGTTGTCCTGTGTGCTCTCAGTAAATCCATGTAATGCTCTATTTACTTTGTGGATAAGGATGTATGTGGAATGTAAGATTTACTGTATCAGTTCAGACCAAAGGTACGTCCACCCAGAATCTTGTCTTCAGGAGTGGCCTTTGGACAAGGAGGAACAGGGGTATATGTTTATATGGTACTTATCCCTAGTAGTTTCTTGTATTCCCACCATTTTCAATTTATGAAGTTCTTTGATTTTGCTGTTTTCTTCTGTTTGGTAAAACAACTTCTCACATCCCCATTATTCTTTGGGAAGTATTCTACTCTTTGTAGGAGGAGCCCCTTCCTTTTGCTTGGTTTGACCTTGGCTTCTATCAGCTCCCTCTGAGTTGGGCCCTGGTTATTGTACAGGGAGAGGCAGTGAGCAGCTAATGCCTGCTTGCTCTCAGGTGCAGAAAAGTGTATGATATTTCATTTCTAATCTATGTACTGTGTTTAGGCTTCTCTGTTCAGTTTGATTTTCTATTTTAAATCTGATCTTTATTCTTATGTGCAGACACACTCTGAATAGACTTCAGTAGCTTTGCACTTATCTCTGTTGAATTTAACCTGCCATTTTATTGCATATTGCATACTGCTCTGCATAACTTCATAATAGTAGCAAACTCCCTCGCTGCACCACTGCCTCCTTTGTCGTATCATTTATGAGTATGCTAATACCATAATAATAAGGACTGCTTAATACCATGGTAATAAGTATGTAGTAATAAGGACTGCAGCTGCCTCTGGACAAGAAAGCAAAGTCCAAATCAGCAAAAACCGCTTAGTGTCTTCATGATTTTTCTCCCTGTACTCAATCTCTTCTATGCCATTGAAATAAAAAAAAACTATTTAGTCTGCTTTTTGAATAGGAATGAAAAATAAGAAACAGAAAAGTAGGAATAAGAAGAGAGTAGTTTTCTGCTGCCTGTAGGGTGATAGCAGTCCAAACCAGAAAGCTTGCTGTCTTCACTTAAGGCAAATAAGATATTTGGATTCAGTTACAGTGGAAGGAAGTAGTTCAGCAGTTGTATGATGAAAAGCTATTACAGTAGAAATAAAATGACATATTGAAAAGATTTAGGTTGAAGAATGAATCTGTCCTCTGGCTCTTGTCCCTCTTTCTGACCTCCAAGAAGACTCAAGCTGAATATTATTTCAGTAGTATTGTATTTTTGGGAAATCGAATTTCAGTATAAGATGGTGTACTTTAGACAAAGTTTTCTATGTAACACTTCATGAATGAACAACATCTGCCAGCGTTTTGGAGCTCGGGAGTAGACGGAGCTTTCCAAACAGGTCCTACTTTGGTGTCATGGTTTCAGAGAAAGGACTTAACCCTACAGGTGGGGTTTAACTTATTTCTGAAACAAAGGCAGTAGGAGGAGAAGGGTAAGGTAAGGCTGAAACGCAAAGGATAAGGAGATGAGAGAGACTTTGCTGGATAATCACTCCCCATGAATGGGTAGCACCTGCCTGGACTACAGCATGCCAAGAGATGGAACCATTCCTGTTGTGTCTCCTGAGAAATAACTCATTTCTGATACTAGAAAAGTTCACAGGGGTATAAGTTACAGAGTGTATATGTACATCTCAAGTTGGTGAAAGGTGTAAAAAGCAACATTTAATTGTTAATCCAATATTTCACCATACAGTTGTTTCCTTGGATTGTAATGTATGATAAAACACATGAATTTAACTGCATTTGACAGTTCAATTTGTAACTCCTAAATAATAATATAAAAAACAACTTTATGGTTGATAATCAAACATGAATTAATTGAAATAATCCAGAATACTTTCAAAGTCAGGGTTTTTACTGCCTGCTTTGAAAGAAAATACAAATTTGAATAATTTATGTTTTGTCATGTAAGATTTATGTTTCTGTCTAGATATATGTCCATGATGCTTCTTACCCAAATGGCTGTAGTGTTTTTGCATATATGGGTATACAGGGCAAGTTACTGGCCTCTTTCATTCTTAAGGTTGAGAAATCACTTAGTTATTTTCAATATGATCTCTATACTTCAACTTCTCTTACTTTAAAGATAACAAAAAAAGTCATTTGTCAGCCAATAAAATTTGTAGCTGTATTTGTGGCAAAATGATGCATGTCTGTGTATGTGTATACGCAAAATGTGAGGTTTTTTTTGTTTTCCATTTCTTTTTGACAACTGTCACTCAGCTACTTCTGTTTGTTGTGTGAGTGCACACCTCACATTCTCTTCTTGCCACTGGATTTCCTCCCAGAGCTTGTCTTTTTTTTTCTTTCTAAGGCTTAATATTATGGAACAGATAATTTGTTTCCAGAGTTATCACTGCCAATCAGTCATGTTGCTCTCCTTCTTAGAGGCTGCAGCTGGAAAAGAAGTGCCCCCTTTCCTTAGAGCTAATGAGTACTGTCTGCAAAGGGACAAGAAAAACATGCTTTTGCCTTTGGGACACAAAGCTTTGTTTGCTTTGTCTTACAGAACATTTGATGATTATTAAGTTTGTAAAAGGGAATAATGTACTTTCTAATATTATTTTTTACATAAAATTAAAAAGAGCAAACAGTTATAGTAGTATAATGCTTAGAAACAATTGTTCATACTGAAATATACGCATTCTTATCCAAGCATTTGACTGAGCAGATCTGTTATGTGTGATGGGTAGAAAACGCTTTCCTCAGAGGATATTAAATCTGAAGGAACATTCTAGTACCCTTACAGCTCACAGTCTCTCCTCCTTTCTCTTCAAACAGACGTGTGCCAGATGGGGAACAAGTGGCACCCTCAGTCTGTGCATTCTGCTACAGGAAGTGAATACTGAGCATCCTGATTCAGATCGCAAATTAGTGAGTTTAGCTACCCAAGCTGCCAGTGGCAGTGCTAGTAATAAACCCAGGTAAGATTAATGACAGAAGACTGGGAAAATATTCTGTGAAACCGAACCACTTAGGTAGTACTAATCATTGTAATTCATTACAGGACAGTTCTAGCAGCACAACAAACACTGTTGCCAAGCTTGCTAATTCCCTGAGCTTGTTTACCCACTTGCTTAAGAAAATTGCATGCATAGTGCTGTTTATTGATGTTCCTCTTTATCACTTTCTAGAGTTTGTTTTGATTTTCACACGTTGTTTTCCAGAGCAAGCGAATATGTTACCTCTTACCTTGGCAATGCCTGCTAAGGTGACAGGGTGAAAAATTTTAGAAACATTAAAAGAACTCCTCGGTCACGTGAACTAAAGAGCAGTGCTGCTATGGTTGGGAAGACCTTTCCTGCCACTGAGCAGGGGCAAGCATGTTCTGCTGGAGTTGTAAAGATACAATTTAAAAAATATATATATTCTTCTAACAGGCATATCACTATCAAGTGACTGCGCGTTAGATCTATATGCACTGAAAAATTCACTTCAGCATTAAAAGGCAAATGATTGCCTTATGATAAGTAAGAAGTGCATTTATAACTTAATTTTCATTTTGTCTTTTCCTCTTCAAGTTTTTTTTTTTTTTTTTCTTAAGTG
The DNA here is from genome assembly GCA_024606505.1 of Aquila spilogaster. Lineage (NCBI taxonomy): Eukaryota > Metazoa > Chordata > Aves > Accipitriformes > Accipitridae > Aquila > Aquila spilogaster. Next base: position 81,316,766 of record JANHGO010000042.1, read on the forward strand.
TGACTGATATCTGGAATTGTAGATTACTGAAAGAAATGACATGTAAAGTTGAGTCTAATTCCTCAACTCTTCTCTATATGTATCTTAGGTTTTTAGTATAAACTCTATGCTTCTTCTCTGCTATTACTGACCCTGCAATTCACATTTGATGTCTTCTTATAACAGTTTTTCATAATTTCTGGTTAAAGAAAAAGCATGCCAGCAGAAAAAGCACATAATATTCTAGGGTAAGGCTTGTTTACTTGTATTGCTATATCATCCAGATATGAGCCTAACCAGAAGTTGGCAAATAAATTTTTTTTTAGCTTGTGTAGACCTCTTAGAGTTGAATAATGTGATTATGAGAAAATAAAAAATAAATAAGTAAAAATAATAAGGTTATTTCAAAAGTTGAAAAAAAATCCTTCAGGTGAGGTCTGTTTGATCTGAAATAAGCTATTTCATTTAGAACTCTATCAACTTTAAGAAGATAAAAAGCTGTCAAGGTAAGAAAATTTTAGGCATTAACTTTTTGAATAAAATTACCTGTTAGAGTAAAGGAAACAAATATTTGGCTTTACAGTATTCTGCATGAATAATATGGCAGTGTAGATCACTGAATCTCCCTGTTTTCTTCCACCAAACTTATTTTCTTCCCAGAAAAGGTGATTCTGAAAGAATGGTGCAGGAAGTGAATTCTGGTCCTAAAGTGGAGTTATCTTCCATGTTTTCAGTAGTGAAACTGCTTTAAGTTTTCCAGCTGTTGCTCTGTGCTCCTGTCTTCAACCTACAGATAAGCCTTCTTCAGTTTTGCTAGAGCAACCATTTCAAAATTGGTTCACTATAATGGTCTGAGTGGAAACAATACTGAAGTATTCCCATACTCTTTTTATGTCTATTTTTTAATCTAGCTCAGAAGATGATACTGCATGTAAGAATCCAGGATTAGTTGCTCTGCTACCGCTATGAACTGTAGGTTGATGATGATTTGAGGTGGTGAGAATGAAGGATGGACTTTTCAGATTAGCTTGTTCCCAGGGAAAACACAGTGTGACCACCTCATATATGGTTTTGTTGCTGAATAGATATCAGAGAAGAAAACTGATTATCCTTGCTTCAAGCCTGGAAGGATCTGTGTTGAAGTAACGCAAAGGTGTTCTCTGAGCCAGAGGTTGAAGTAGGTGGCTTCTGAAGGTCCTTTCCAACGTACAAGGCCCCACAACTCTTTCTTTGCTTTCAAGAATCATTGTTTCCATAGTCCTACTTGCTTTCTTTTTCTTTGAAAAAATTGAATAGAAAAACAGTAGGTTTTGAGAAAGAAAAGATGGAAGGTAAGAAATGAGAAGTGTGCAGTAGTAAATACCTAAGGCTTTAGTCCTACAATGCATGTGCAAGTAACATATCTGGCTCATATTTTATGATCCTTTGATATTCAGAGAGGCTCAAAGACCCTAAATGAAGTTCTAAGTCTATATTTCCCATTGTAGAAGTCTGCCTCTTTACTCGTGTTTTAAAGGAAGCCTAGCTGGATAAAATGCAGGATGTCACGTTTAGCTTCAGTTGATTTTTTCCTTTATGTATTGTAAAAACTTGGAGAGGGACTTTGTGTCTTCTATTTCTGTTTGTATGATAACTAGCATGATGGGAATTGAAAGAGAGTCCATTATGATTGCAGTGTCACAGTAAATTAACAGTGAAGTTGGAATTTACAGTAGTCCTTTAGACTACTAAATTATAAATTATAAATACAATGGACTGAAGAAGACGAATATACATTTGACTCGGTGATGAACAGTGCCATTGCAAATGACTAAGTTGAAGTTCTGCTTGCAGTTCTTATGGAAAACTCCAAGAAAATTCCACAGGATCATGACCAAGCTACTGAAAAGGAGAAAGAAATAGAAACTAGGAGCAGCAGTTAGAATAAGCAGAGCTGTTCTCCTTTCTTCAGTTTCTGCTTTCAATAAATTTGATGTCCAACATCTAATACTGGCATGTTGGAAGAATAAAGGAAAGCAAAGAAAATATGACAAAATCTCATTGACGTATCTGAGCTATGATTTTGCCTTTAAATTGGATTCCAACACAGCATGCTGTTCAAATGACCCCTTCATAAAGAGGCAGGCAAAATCTGCAGTAAGTGAAGACCTGTGCTGGCCTCTGGTTTCTCTGGGTAATATATATCATGGAGAAAGGAAATAACTCATAGAATAATCAAGTTAGAGCTATAATTTCTGGGGCATTTCAGGCTGTCCTTTCAGATAATGTAAGGTCAATATATAAATCTAAATAAGTAAAATGTCATAAGAGGCATCAGCCTTGTCTTCTCTAAAAAGGGATCTTGACGTAATCCAAAACAAAGAAATATAAGATCAAGTCCTTGCTAATAATGTTACCTAGTTTTAAGAAAAAAGTTTCTATGGGAGTGTAACTTGGATGGCAGTCCAGTTGGTTATGTGCAAACCAATGAGAACATAAACTCTGTTTCCTGTCCATCCTGTGGGTTCAGCAGATGCAGCTCAAGTAGTGATATCAGTACAGCTTTGAACCAAAGATAATTTTTTTTTCCAACATTGTCACCAATTTGTTTACTGACAAGTAAGGTGACAACAAGGTTTGTATCCTGATTCCTACTGCTGTTTGTATCTTGGCTGAGCTATTGGACAGTGATACTGAGATAGATCTCCTTCCCACCTATAGTAGTCTGAATGATCTTCTCCTAAATCTGGCAAATTTGTGTATTTTTGACATGCAGTCATTCTTCGCTATGCTTTCTGTGAAAATGTGCTGTAGATTGAATTATCTATAAAAGAAACAGGAAATTAGAAAGGTAAGAATAATTCGTATCACCTGGAGTACTATGGTCAAATCTTAGGACCACAACATGAGAAGGACATGGACCTGTTTAAGTCCAGAGGAGGGCCATGAAGATGATCAGAGGGCTGGAGCACCTCTCCTGTGATGAGAAGCTGAGTTGAGATTTGGGGTTGTTCAGTCTGGAGAAGAGAAGGCCCCAGGGAGACCTTATCATGGCTTTCCAGAACCTAAAGGAGACCTACAGGAAAGCTGGAGAGTGACTTTGTAGTGACAGGACAAGAGGTTAGATTTAGATTTGATTTAAGAAAGGAATTCTTTGCTATGAGGGTGATAAGGCACTGGAACAGGTTGCTTTGAGAAGCTATTGGATGTACCATCCAACCTGTGGACAGCCTGTTCCATGCTTGTGGCAGAGGGGTTGAAACTAGGTGATCTTTGAGATCCCTTCCTACCTAAACTATTCTGTGATTCTATGATAAAATAAAACAACCAATGAAACTTCTTACAAGGACAGTCACAAATCTTTAAAACACAAGGCTGGTATTGGTGAACAGATTGTTTTGCTGAAAAACGTCCAGTCTTCCAGAGCTCTTTTCCAACTCTTCCATAATATTTCTGCGATAAGTGTTTTTTAGTGATTTTTCTTTCTGTATATGTTCTTATTAGGCAGGCATGAACTGAAAAACCTGGACCAATACTTTTGTTACGGGAACTGAGATGGGAATTCTGGCTTTCTCAAAGCCATAACTTGCGGATAAACAAAGTTTGCAGGCTGAAATAGCAGTATAAGTGTAAATGTATGTAGATACAGTTATGCTAAAACTATCCACTGAAGATTTTGTCATCATTTCTAACAGCTGTAGTGTTCCTGAATTTAAAGATCTAATTTCTATACTTCTCTGTTTTGATTCAAAATTAGAGACAAATCCCACTTAATTCAAAGGTCTTCAGGATTGTTTGTAGTCCTCCTGCTAGATTTATTTTTAGATATATTTAGATATATAGATATATTTTTACATATATTTAGTTTTAGATTTAACATTAGTCAGCAATGTGGATTTGCAGCCCAGAAGGCCAACTGTATCCTGGGTTGCATCAAGAGAAGCACAACCAGCAGGTTGTGAGAGGTGATTCTGCCCCTCTACTCTGCTCTTGTGAGACCCCACCTGGAGTACTGTGTCCAGTTCTGGGGCTCCCAACACAAGAAGGACATGGAGCTGTTGGAGCAAGTCCAGAGGAGGGCCAGAAGGTGATCAGAAGGCTGGAGTATCTCCCCTGCAAGGATAGGCTGAGAGAGCTGTGGCTCTTCAGCTTAGAGAAGATAAGGCTACAGGGAGATCTTATAGCAGCCTTCCAGTACCTGAAGGAGGCCTACAAGAAAGCTGGGAAGGGACTTTTTATAAGGGCATGTAGTGACAGGACAAGGAAAAATGGTTTTAAACTGGAAGGGGGTAGATTTAGACTAGATTTTAGGAAGAAATTCTTTATTGTGAGGGTGGTGAGACACTGGAACAGGTTGCCCAGTGAGGTTGAGGATGCCCCATCCCTGCAAGCATTCAAGGCCAGGCTGGATGGGGCTATGAGCAGCCTTGTCTAGAGGGAGGTGTCCCTGCCTATAGCAGGGGGGTTGAAACTAGATGATCTTAAAGGTCCCTTCCAACCTAAACCATTCTATGATTCTGTGATTTGGAGAACAGCGGATCAAGACTGTTCCAGTTCACTGATGCTTGCAGGCTGTATGTATAAGTTCCTAAAATATTCATTCATCGTCTCCTAGATGATATCACTTACGACTCTGTATCATGTGTGCTTATAATGGGTTTTACTTTGACATCATAAGACATAATTTTCGGTTAATACCACCTGCAGAGAATTTGTTGCCCTGTAGTCCACTTTCAGAGTATGTGTGATCTTACGTGATGAAGTGGGGTGATTTCTTTCTGAATATTAAAGGCCACGTATTAAGACTAAGCTGTTTTTCCATGCTTGCACAGGCTTTTAAAATTGCAAAAGTTTGGTGAGGACTCTGATAAAAATCAGAGCCTCTGAAGTTCATCAATTGCTATTTAGAATACAGGAATAAGGACTATTCTTTCCTTTTAATTAGCATTGGCTGGTGGATGAAGCTCTAAAAGATAAACTGTTTGTGGAAGCTTAAGAGTACGTACACAGAAGTCTGAGTCAGTATTGTTAGAAGAATGCATGAATGAATAACAATGAGAAATGTATAATGAAAAGTTTTCTCATTTAATTCTAATAAACCATAATATGAGCTTGTGTGGTATGGGAAGATTTTTCATATATAATTATACTGTTGAAAGCTCCACCAAAATAAAAATTGTAAATTCTGAAGGCCACAGAAGGACAGATAAATGAATGGCAAATTCCACTGAGCATTTTATCAGCTTCCTGCCATTCTCTGAACAGTGCCAGATAAAAACCCCAATGCTTAAAGACTTGTGGAAGGCTGTGCATAAGCTTGTAAAATGAGTATTAATTGTAGAAAGTACATTATAGTTTCCTCAAACTTCCTTTAGTTTTCTCTAAATGAACAAACACCTCTAGCACTTTCCTATGTGGTCAAGATGGCTATGTTTAAGACTGAAATTACAGAGCTTCTTTTCTTAAATTAACTGACTAATGAGCCTTATTATTTGCAAATAGTCTTTTCGCTTCTCTTCTGCTGCTTTTCCTATCTTCTTCTTTTAGTTATAGACAAAGCAGGTGTTGAGATATGCTGTTTACTTTGCTCAACTCAGATCAGTAGAAGAGCTGCCCTGGTGAGGCCACATTTAGAATACAGTTCTGGGCTCCCCAGTTCAAAAAATACAGGGATCTCATAGAAAGAGTCCAGCAAAAGGCCACAAAGATTGTAAAGGACCTGGAGCACCTCCCATATGAAGAAAGACTGCGTAACCTGGTTCTGTTCAGCCTAAGGAAAGAAGGCTAAGGGGGGATCTGATTAATTGTTATAAATACCTGAGGGAAGGTGGGAAGCAAATTGATGAGGCCAGGTTCTTCTTGGTGGTGCGTAGCAATGGGACAAGGATTAATGGCCTAAAACTTGAACATAGGAAGTTATCTACAAACATGTAGAAGAACTTCCTTATGGTAAGAGGGATGGAGCACTGAAACAGGCTGTCCATAGGGGTTGTGAAGTCTCCTTCTGTGGAGATAATCAAGTCCTGTCTGGATGCCTACCTGTGTGACCTCTTGTAGGGTACCTGCTTTAGCAGTAGAATGGGATTTGATGATGTCTTGAGGTCTCTTTCAACCCTTGTGATTCAGTGATCCTGATCTGATCCTGAGATCATCACAGGCATTTGGTCTAAATCTTCTCATGATGGCTATTCATCTCACTGATTTTTTGTTCCTTGTATGCTTCAGTTCTTAGGAACATAGCATTAGCTGTAGAGGAGGAGAAAGACTATGTACTTGTAGGGGACTTACTTGAACTATTTTTGGTAATACTTTGAAAAACAAAATTCTAAATTTGAATACCTCCCCACACCCCATACCACCCAAAAAGAAGATTTTTTTTTAATTTTGTAAGCTATTTTTTTCTGAGATTGAGCAAACCCCATTCTTTCCTGTCTTCTACTACTACCTGTGGGAGAAAGCGAGCACGACCTTGCTTGAAGCTGCTTCTCTTGGAAGCACTGAAATACATCAGTGGGAGCTACTCTAGCTGGATGGTGAAGTTATGGATTTACTGGAGCTTTTCATTTTTCCCTCTGCTGCCATCAGGGGAAGAAGATGGAAATGAGAAAGAAATGCAGTTTGAATGCAGAGCTGAGGATAGAGGGAAAGGAAGCAAATAGGACATGAGCTTTGGGGGAAATTAGCCAGAATGTGGAACAAGTTACTTCAGAAGTGTGGGCGGGAATGGGACATTTGAGCAGAATGGGACACGCAATTGAGGAGGATTGAATGTTACCATAGAAGAAGCATTCTTGCAGATCCCAGAGCAGAGTGGATTCAGTTAAAGTCTGCCTGTCCCCGAGGCAAGCTTACTTCTTCCATTTTCTCTGAACACTTTGTAGCAGCTTCCTGGATTGGGGGTATTACGGAATTACTGGTTGGCCTGTTTTTTCTTTTTTTCCGGAACAAATTTTTGTCATTAAGGAAAAAATTCTTTGCACCTATTTAACAACCCATTGTTTCATCCTTTGGTATTGTTTTTCGTGATTTTGGAGTCAATATTGGTTTAAGGTTTACTTAGTTACAGTGATTTGCATCATACAACATTGTTACTCCCCCAAATAACTAGAGAATGCCATCAAAATTTGTTTTTATTTTGGTGATTCTTATGTAGAGAAACTTCTTTTCTTTCTGCTACTTCTTTTCAAACGATTTTACCAGGCTCATGAACTATTGCGCTCTCTTTCTTCAAAGGAGTGCTGAAAAGAAAGCAATTCCCCATTTTTTCCAGTAGAAGCATGACTGAATAAAAGCGACTTCTCTCCATCACAGTTAATGACATGTTTATCCATTTCTTGCAAAAGTGTTTCTTTATTTCTGCTTAGAGCAGTTCCTTTCCTATGCTGTCTCATAAGATACCTTAGTATTAAGATACAAGTTGGGCTTCTTTGCATTAGTCAGTCCCTCATTAAGCCACGTAAGGGCTGCTGTTACTCCATCATCACACAGCAACACTTGCCTTACTTCCATGACACTTGCAGTTGCTCTCTTCACACCTCAACACATTCAGAATTATCCTGCCTCTGGTACTGCGCTTTGGGGATCGCGAAGTGAATGTGAAGAGCTCCCGGCTTGTAAGATCCACCCCTTCCCACACATGAAGGGGTTTATTATACTCTGTGGGGAACTTGCTTCGTGGACTATCACACCTGCAGTACTTTTGGTCTAGGAAGCCTTCAAGGGTCTGGGTGACCTAACACGTGCTGCTATTTTGAGAGGTGGTCATTAACTTTTCTCCGCAGTGGCACATTGTAAATCTTATTTTTCTTTTTCTTTTTCTTTCTTCTTCTTCTTCTTTTTTTTTTTTAAGCCTTCACTGTTTTTCATCTCCCTTTTTTTTGCTATCAGCTTCACCTAAGAAGTAAAACAGAGTGAGATATTCAACTGGCTTGCTTCATGCAGTCTAATAGAATTTTTTTATTTAGCTTCTGGTCAGGAATATAGCGGGTTGTACAAACAGGACAGTGAATCATAGTCTGGGAAGTCAGCTGACAACTCCAGCTGAGCGCTTTGGGCTTTTTGCCTGCATGTAGGCACTTAGCTGAATCAGGACCTGGGGTAAGAGCCTTGGAGCTCAGCAGGAGGAAGAACTCTGTCTCGGCACTTGGCTTTTAGCTTTTTTTTTCTTTTTTTTTAGCAGAAGTTAATTTGACTGTAAGTTAATGTTCACACTTTTAAAATCAGATATTAGGGCTTGGGTAGCTCTACTAATGTGTTTTGTAAACTCCATTTGCACCTTGCAAATCTTAGTGGGAGTTCAGTGTTCACTGTGAAGAATAAAATGTTTGGCCAGCTTGCTCACTAATTTCTGTGCTTTTCCAAACACTGAAAACCAAAACAGTCCTCTAGGAAAACACCCAGAAAGTGTTTTTGTTCTTCTTAGTGCTGCTTTTCAGTGGCTCACCACCTTCTCCCTGGAGAGGGTAGGGTAAAATGGACCACGCATACTGTATTTTTCTTGTTTTTGACTGTCCTCCAAGGTTCCCTTCTTTGATCACCAACGGCAGAAGCAGGTAAATGAGCTCTTAGCTGAATTTTGTTATCGCTGAGTGTAAATTGTAGACATGCTGTCATCTGAATCAGACATTTCGGGTATTTGTGTATTCCTTAAAGGAAATTTCTGGTGTCACAGTGATATTGTGCAGTTGGTTTTAATTAGGTTTTGATTTGTTCCAGAAACACTTGATCTGTGGCAAACTTTTCCTTGCATGAGTGTCTGCTGACATTTTAGAGGACAGAAAAAAATTCTCATGAGATACCTAAGATATTTTATTTAATTTACCCTAGGCACACGTGTGCTTTTGAGCATGGAGAGTGAATGAAGAAATGGGAAGAATCTTGAATTCTCTATTCAGTGATCACAGATAAGGTCCAGGTGGAAAATATTTCCTGTGCTCAAGAATGTGAGTCTTTCTGTTTTGTTCTCCATTGGTAATGCTAAGGATCAACATGTCTGGATAGGTTAAGCTGTAGGCACCCTTTTAGTGTAAAATGGCACGGAAGTGACTTCAGGCTTTACAGTGTCTTACTCTAGTGATTAGCAGTAGGGAAGTGCAGTCTGTTTTCTGAGAAGCTCCTTTGTTTTCCCAAACCATTAGAACCATTTTGTATTAAATAAACACTGTAGCCCATGGATGAGCTCTAGGAGTATCTGCTTGGAAGGTGATGGCCTGCCCTACTTCTCTGGGTTCTCCTGTTTGTAGTGTTTTTTTAAATACTCTATCAAAATTATATGATTAGGACAAGAAGTAGACTTGAGGATAGGGGATTGCTGGCTTACACCAAAGCTGTATTTGTTGTTTCTCCGAGGTCTTGAGATGTTTCCATCTCACCTCTGAACTATCCCCAGGAGCTACACGTGCAGTAAATACTTACAAGCAAATTGGGTAGCTCTTTTTGAGCTCATACGCAGAGCTGCTACTGTTAAGAACAAGACTGGAGATGCTGCTTCTCTAGTCACTCACGACCTCTTAAGTACTGTATCTACATCAGAGACAATGATTCATCATGGAGAGTAGTTTAAGAGATTACAGATGCCTTTGGCTGCAGAGGTTGGGTCACCCAAAAAATGTTTGAAAATTGGAAAATAGTCCCTGTAATTACTCCTTATGAATTCATTCCTATTATTTTATTTATTACTAACAAATATTAACTTTCAGCAATTAATTTCAAGACTAGGCTAATGCAATCATTTGCATTCCAGAGGCCGGTCAGGAGGATAACTTCACATTTACATTGACTGACCTCCCTCACATAGATGCAGGGTCACTTTGGCTTCCATTTTTTTACTTATGCATTAAGGGTACAATTGTTTGCTGCCAGGTTGAATTTTAAGACTTCACTCTCTCCTCCACTGCTGGACTGTTTCTATAGCTGAAAAGCTATTCTTTGGGACATGTCCAGTATGTGCCATGGAATGTTGATGCAGCTGATGCTGACTGCTGCTGGGGATGAGCCTGTGCATCCTTCTCCTGCCAAGCTGCTGAGTGGCTGCTGTCTGCAGGGGCTCACATCACAGGTTCTTGTGATTGTGCCAAAAATTGAGTCCTTTCTCTAATGAAAAATCCCAGAGTTAGACCGAAACTTGCAGATCTTGAAATATGTTTTGAGTTAACCCTGTTAAATGCAAATTTTCTTCTGAGTATCTTATGCTAAATTAGAAGTGCATGCATACATGCTGTTCTTATCCTTTGTTTGCCCTTAAAACATGGCATGGATTGCCTATAGATAGGTTTTCACTGTTCTGTATAGCATGTATTTCCATACAATTAAAGAAGCAATACTGAAATAAAATCAAAAATTCTTTCACAAAAAGGTATTAAGGGCAAGAATCTTGGATAAAATTATATCAAATCTTCTTCAATTTGATGTTTTGCTGTGTTAGCAATAACAAAATGATTATTTTGAAACTTTGCATTTATATGAATTCTCAGACACAGCCTCACTTATATTGCTGATGGATAACCAAGTAAAAGTTACAAGAGCAGAAGCCTGTTGAATATTGTAGCACTTCTTGATTCTTAGATTATGTAATGATTTCTGCTGTACTTCCTATTTTCAGGTATGCAAGAATTTATTATACTTATAAAAAGTTTCCTGGTTTGCTCTCATCTCCAAGGTGATATATTTTTTTTCTAGTTTGAAGAAAAGTATTCTGTAAGAGAATCAAAACAACCATAGTTCTTTGATTAAAAGTAATATACTCACAACTTTCCTCCCAGATACCCTTCAGCTGAGATGAAAGAAGGTTAGAAGGTAAAACACATCATGGAAAAGTCCAATCTGTATTAATTTCTCAAGCAGATTTTTACAAAGACTTAAAGCTTGTTTGCAGTAAAAAAAAATAAAATAAAAAAAAAGAGATGAACTCAATTAATAAAGCAAATTATTAGACATACATTCAGCTACGAATAATACTTTTTAAAAACAGGAATGTTAATGAAGTCCTTCACTTTTTTTTTGTTTTTTGCTTTAATACTGAAGTGGCTTTCGGATTCATCCTCCTCATGGGACAACTGCATTAGCTCGAGTCCAAATTCTGCTATCGTGTTTGGCTTTACAGATGGACCATTTAATTACTGTCTGAGGATATTTATATCAAATCAGGTTCACATGAAGTGAATTCTGCTTTAAGCTGTGCTTTGCAAAGTTATCAAATAGATTTAAGCGATAAACATTCGCAGCAAAGACAGAGCAGTTTCTTAATTCGGAGCTTATTTGTGACTTAGTTAAACACTACTTATGTACATTGGCATTAATCAGTTCCATCTCAGAACTCCTTAATTTGTGAAAGACGTGGCTGCTGAATCTGATACAGGTTGTGCCAAGTGGCACACAGTCCTGTCTCTTGGAGCACAAGCAGCAAAGGAGACAAAACTGACAGAGACAGTGATCGGTCAAAGGAAGGTGTATGGGCTGTGTGTGCAAACAGCATACTTCATTGATCACTGCCCTTCTCTTTGAGTGTTTTTCCTCCCTTTGAGTGCTTTTTCTGAACAGCAATGGTCACTCATTTTCTCTATAACTTTCTGAGATTTAAGTCCTCATTTTCATGTTGTAGGGGAAATGCTAAGTCACAGCCTGAAACACTGTTTGAACACCTGGTGGAAAGGCAGGGCCAACCCATGGGAGCTCAGGTGCATGCAATATACCTGAGTAACTGGAAGGGGTGGAGCCAGGATCCACCCCTTCCCAGACCTCATTTATGGGTTGGCAGTGGAGGCTGGAGATTCCTACCTGCCTGAGGCCTTCTAAAGGTTAGCAGTTTTTTTTCTTTCATTTCTGTATCAGTGGCTGCTGTATTTGGGCTTGTTCTCATTTGCACTAGCTAAAGACATTGTTGCCCTGCTATTATTGTGGTACTTTCCATCCCTTTATTGCATTATATATGTTATGTTTGTATCTTATAAATTTATTCTGTGCAAAGACTCTGAGATGTATAGCCTTTACTGTCCATCCAAGCACGCGCATTACTAGTGCAGTACTCTCCACATCTTTATTCCTGGAATCCCCTCTTTGACATCAGTCTTATTGCCTTGCTCATATCTGCTCACAGTGTGGCTGCAAAGATAATTTCTCTACTGATAGTTACTGTGTTAATTTGAAGTCAGTTATCTTTCTGAGGCCCTCTTGCTGGAAATCCTTTGCTCTCAATCAAATACAAGTCACGTGTCTTTATTTTCAATGCTCTCTCTTGTATGATTTCTTACTTACTACTAAAATGTCACCTTAAATCTTTGATCGGTTGTGATGTTCTGAAGAACTGAAAATGGCCACAGACATGATTTTGGTGTTTTGAATAATCCTTTGTATTCCAAGGACCAATTGCAAGATGCTATTGCAAAATGAGCATATATGTAGGTGCCACTCTCTTTCTGTCTCGTCTCTCTGATTCAGCAATTACCTCCATGTTGCTAATTCCATTTGAAACAGGAAGTGGCAGACTGGGAAAGTGTTAGGATCTGAAATTTTAAAGAGTCAAGTAATCCATTCTGAATACATTATAAAAAAAAATGCAATTCTGGAAGCATAAGAGAATCCATTGTAAGTAAATTCAATATAGTTTTCCTTATTCCTTTGAAGACTAAGTCTGAAGACCAAGCAAACTGATGTGAAGGGAAGGCTTGGACTCAGGATCCCTAATGTACTGAGGTGTGAAATGCTCCACGGCCCCATCTTAGCTGCAGCCTGTTCTACCCACAGGTGGGAATGTGCTTCCCTGTAGAGCTTTATGGATGGCTATGGTGGGTCACAATCGATCTGTATCTCCTTCTTTTTTCACCTCTAGGTAAAGAATCCAGCAACAATCCAGCACTAATCAGCACATTTGCTTTCCAAACTAGCAGGAATGCACTTGCTTATTTACTCTTTTAAAAATGATTTATTCTGCAGAGCCGTCTACTTTAATTACTATTTGAGCTTTCTAGAACCCCAGGACTGGCTAATTATTTTCATTGCCTCCCTTTGGTTGCTTGTGCTGTACTGATCTGCAGTTTAATGAGTCACTCAGAGGCCAGAAGGCATGCTGAATTCCTGAAGTATGGAGTGTGTAAATAACAGTGCATGAGCATGCATTTCCACTCTAAGCAATGGGATAGTGTTTGTTTGTGATAAAGGGGTTCTGAAACATTTATTTCTAAGCCTGAGGTATAGGGATGAGAGTGGAGAGGAAGATGAATGCAGCGATGAGAGTGTGATTTTATCCATTCTTTTAGTTATCGTTATTTATAATGCCCTGACTGAGAGCAGAGCCCCACTGCGTCAGACACTGTATGCATATAGTGAGAGACAGTTACTGCAATTTAGCTTCTAATCTGCTCGGTAACAGCAAAGTTAGCATTTAATCTTTGCTGGAAGTTGTACATGCATGCACTCTCCTCGTATAATTGTACTTGGCATGGGCTTTTAAAAGAAGTTGTTGGCTGCAGTTTTTATTAAATGTTTATACGCTGAGCTGCTGATTACCATTTCCTATTGCAAACACACTCAACACGATTATCTGTGCAGGATTTCCTTGGGTTGTGGTTCAGCTGCCTCGTGTGCAGGGCATTGTGCTGTCTAGTTTGTGTGCTCCAAGCTGTGTCTGGGGCTGATGGGGAGCAACATGAGGGGCCCTGTGCCAAGGGGATGGTGCCTCCTGATGTGGCAGTGGGCCTGGCACAGCTCTTCTTGCTGGGTGACTGCAGGGCATGCAGGCGGCTGCATCCTTCCCATGCCTCACAGCCCTGGGAACACTTCATCTATATAAATGACAATGACTGCCAGCATAAGAAGAAATCAGCTGGAACTGGGTTACTGCTAATAAATTCTTTTAGGCATGAGAGACCCTGATCTGTTGCTGCACTTTGTTTTTCAGAGCCTCTCTTGAACCTAAGATTTCTACATTTTTTTTCTTTTCCCCACAGAATATTTTTGCCATCTATCTTCTCAGATAGTGTAGGATTTACTATAGGTCTGAATAAGAAATAGTTTTCTTATCTGTGGAAAAATTACCTACTGCTTCTGTCTTACAGATTGAATTTTTTGAAAGATTTGGCCAAAAATAATTTCACTGTTTCAAGAATTAGGTTAGGGGAAAATGGTATGTTTTATGAGCACTTTCTTGATTGGGTTTCTTTGAAGAAAGTCATTAGAATGGGTCTCTGTTGGCATTGATTGAGGAAGTTTGATGAAGTGGTGATGTTGTAGACAAAATGATGGTGTGTTTTGTGGTTCCTAGTAGAAGACTAGAGTTGAAATGGCAGGCCTATGTATTTTATACAAGGCTGTCTATTTTGTGTAGGTACTGTATAAAAAGAGCAGCATTTGCAGGTACTGAGCCTTGTAATGAGTGAGCATTATGTGCTAAAAGAAATACGTAAGTAAGAAAAATATTTTTTATTCACTCATCACCTATGGATGCTTTTCACCTCTCTGGTGTCAGGCCTCATATTCTGAAGTCTGTCTCTCCTATGGTAGTTAAAACCATCTCTTTTGTCATGTGTCATGAAATGGTAGCTCATTCTCTTGCCTCTAAGCTATAGCACACGCTTAAAGAGAAACTCATCAATATAAATGTTTGTGTCTATGTCTGATTGGTTTCTCATGTTTAAAAAGGAGAAAAAGGGAGATTGATTGCAGAGGCCATAAAAGTAATGATGCATTTAATGAAAACATACATTTTATAGGCAAGACAAGCTTAAAAATTACTTGAAACTGCTGCGTATGAGTTAATGAAATTAAATGACCTTCAAAATTTTGCTAATTTGACCTTGGGTTATCCCTTTGAGCCTTCAGCAAGTCCTACATTTATTTGCATATATGGCAATTGTATTTGTGTACTTAGTCTTTCTCTAGAACTCATCTTGGCTCTCCCTGCCACAAATGGTAGCTACAGAGCTGTAATGGTTGCACAGCATGAAAATTAGGCTGCTGGCTCTGGGGCTGTCCCTGAAGAGCCAACTTCTGCTCCTTCACCTAATTCTTCACTTGCTGTAAATTTGTCTTGAGGAGGTAGTGCCCTCAGAACTGTTGCTGGGTATTTCTTTTCATATAAAAGCCAAACCATGACTGGGTGCAAACTGTAATGTGGCTGCGTGGCTTAGTCTCCTATGTGAAATAATGTCAGCAAGGCCAAGAAAGCATACCTTCCCAGTGAGCAATGCAGGCAAACTGGTAACAACTGAAAAGGAGAAGGCTGAAGTACTCTACAGCTTTTTTTTTTTTTTTTTTGCTTCAGTCTTCACTGGTAACTGCTTAGCAGAGTCTGCTGCGATAGGACAAGGGGAAATGGTCCCAAACTAAAAGAAGGGAGATTTAGATTGGATATAAGGAAAAAAGTTTTTATGATAAAGGTAGCGAAGCACTGAAACGGGCTGCCCAGAGAGGTGGTGGAAGGCACATCCTGGGAGACATTCAAGGTCAGGCTGGATGGGGCTCTGAGCAACCTGATGTAGCTGTAGGTGTCCCTGTTCATTGCAGGGGTGTTGGACTAAGATGACCTTTAGTGATCCCTTCCAACTCAAATGATTCTGTGATTCTGTATGCAGGTGAGTAAGTAATAAAGCATCATTTCACCTCTTGCTTACCTGAACAGCGTTTTAATTGAGATTGCATCCAGTGCTTGACTAGTTCACCAATGTGAAGTGATACTTGTTGATGGGGTGTATTAGAGAGATGTGAAGTGCAGATTATTTGTTGTTATTATCATGATTATTAAGTCATGTATTCTTCTTTTTAGTTCTGTTGTATGTATCATAAGTAGAGAGAGGGCTGTACTGCAGCATGCCAGAATGGTCTTTCTGTAGTGTGATTTCTCAGGAACTTGTATGTCCTCCATTGTTGTTGAGGTCTGATATAGCTGGGGGACAGCCTGAGGTGCAGTTTTGTGCATACTATAAAGAAAACAGTCACTGGAAAGTGTTATCTCCTGAACATCTGCTTTTCATCTCAAAGTGTATTCTTCTCAAAGGTAGCTAGAGCCCAAAGATGTAGTAATACCTGCATAATGTGAATGATCAAAGACAGGAAGGCTCCAGGGAGCTATCTACACAGGTATAACCTCTGGAAGTCAGAGCACTGTGAGATTTTTCAGGCATCCAGCCTTGCCCTGCTGGTACAAATGACTGTGAGTCTGTGTGTTGGCTTTTGAGCGGGATGAGTGTTGTGTGAGGTGCAGTGCTAAGATGGCTGGTGTTCCCCTAAAAAACAAACAAAACCATACCATGCTGTTATTGCCTGCTTCGCTGGTGTCCCACCTCTTTGCATCCGAAAACCTTTCTCATTCAGTCCTGCTTCAAAGCACTCACGTTTCTATTTTAAAATCAAATTAAACTTACAAGCTGCTGAAAACTTTCCATATCATACTGTTTTCATGCTTTTCATCGACAGATTTCCTGCACCAACGTAAGGCAGCTTATTTTTAAGATCACTCTAACTCATCAGGGGTATGTTCTTCACATGAGGAAATAACACAATTTCTATATCATTGTGTGTCAGTCACTGAACTGAATGCTTGGCTTTTACTGTCTTTTTTGAGTAGCTGAAAGGACATTATAGATTAAAAAAAAAAAAATCCATGCGACTGTAAGAAGGGAGAGGTCTTGACCAAAGACTCAGTTAGATATCTCTCCCACCATCTCTTTGGGAAGGTAGATTTAGCTATTTACAGTCTCATATCAGGAAAGGCTACAGTTATCCTGGAACCTTGGCATAGCTGTAGATACCCATGAGCTGAGATGTCCTGCACTTTTCTCTGCATGTCCCCATGCCTAATGGGGGTTCTTGCTGGGAATTACAAAGAAACAGCTCGCTCACCCCTCTCACCTACCTTTGAGGAATTGCCTCTCTCCAGTTTACAGAAAATACACACAGGATCTGAAGCAGAAGATGGCAGCATCTAATTCACTTCTCTCTACAGCTTTTGCCCTAATATGGCAAAACTTGTGTACGCTTCTGTGAGGATCTGTACCTGGTGCTTTGTGAGGTACACACGATGTATGGCGTAGAGCCATAAGAATTTGAAACCGGTTCCCTGGTTATGCAGGAACAACTAACAGGCATTTAAGGATAAGTGTGAGAATGAAGTTCGTGTCCCATACTCCTTCTGTATTGTATTCTCCTGGATTCAGGCAACCAGGCTGTCTGAAGACAAATGTAGTGCTGACCCATATAATTACTGTTTTTTTTAAAGATAGAGAAGATGGAGTGGAAAACCTTATTTCATTTCACCTGATTTTAATATCTTTGAGTACGTTGTAAAACAGTAGTTCACTTTTTTTTTTTCCCCGTTTCTCTCATTCTTTCTAAGCTTTCCGTATGGGGGAAAATATGAGGCTATTTCTTTGAAGTGGGAACCATGGTACCCATCCCCTTTTAAAGATGCATCATGATCTACTGGGAGAATGCTTTATAGTGGGTCAGTGTCGTTTTACATTGCTCTAAAATTATGGTAAGATTTGCTTTGGTGTTTTTTTTTTGGTATCACTTAAGACAAACCTTTGCAAGAGTTTATGGAGGAACAGTAACATTTTATGTGTGGTTATAAACCAAATGAAAGTCTTCAGATATCTACCACAAATTCCAGCTTGTTATTTGTGTTCAACTTCCCTCTCTACTGCTAGAATAATTAAGAGGTAGTGGTAGAGGCTTCTGCTGTGGCTGCAATGTGTTCCCTCACCTCAGCTGGAGTTTATACACAGAGCTGTCATTTGTCCTTTGGGACATTCACTTCTAAGCCCAACTCCCACCTGCACTGCAGGAAGAAGCTTTGCAGGAAGTGATGCTGTCAACTCTGTGCAGGCTGAAGTCAGGCCGTTTGTCATTTGCCATCCCATAGTTGCCCCCTGCCAGTGGATTTTCTTTCTTTTTAACACCTCTCTTCTCCTTGGCTTCCCCCAGCTCTCCAGATGCCTGTGCCCTCCCTGGCAATTTTGCTTTCCTCCTTACTTGTAGGAGTTCAGCCATCTCAGTGGCACTTGGGTCCCTCAAGTGCTTTAAGGTGAGCTGAGGGCTTCTGATATTCATGATCTGTAAATTTCACGGTGCAAACAAAACTATAAATCCCCAATGCGTGGGTAGGGTTGGCATATTTCAGAATGAAGCAGCTTCTGTTCCTGAGTTACCTACTGAAAAAGCAGCACAGGCTCTCCATTCTACAGGCTCTTTCATCTTCTGAGAGTGAACTATGGACCCAGAATATTTTCTTCTGGCATCCACAGAATTTACAATACCTGTTTTGAAGCAGAATTCCTGATAAGATGTATTGAGAAAACAAGGAAGTAAAAGTAGACAAGATACTAAGTTTAGGCATTTTTCTTCACAGGCTGTGGAACTGATACATTTTCCGGCTCTCAGAATAGCACTGTTATCCTTTTACGAAACTTCAGAACAGAAAGAAGCTAAGGCCCATCTAGGTCAATCCCCTTTAAATCTTCAGGCATTATGGGATTATTTTTAAAATATGCAAATAGAAACAAATAGTTCCAAAAGTATTAGAAATTTAGCAGAAAGCATTAGAGGAGAGCTTTTGAGAAGCTTGTGCTTCAAATATAGCTGCACTGGTCCTTGCTATCCATTTCTTCTTTATGAAACCAGGTGCAGTCAGGCTACTATCTTAAAAGCTGGGTAGTTATAGGGTAAAATTTGACCAAGAACCTACACAGAAGATTCCATGTTATTACGGAATAACCACTACACACTCATTTCTGTCTTCTACACTACAATCTTCTTGCAATGCTGCAAATTATATAGTAATTACAGATGGAATAACATGGTATCTTCAACCATTAATACTCTGCAATTTGCAGTAGCAAATGACTGGCCATGTTCCACCCTAATGTTAGTGGTATTTCTGGGTCTAGGTCAATTTGTTTGGACGGCATGTTAACAAGAAAAAATGGATGCAGTGGCTTAAATATGGTCAAATGCAAGAACTGCAAAGGAATGTCACTTTGTGGATGTTTTGGTGTTTTCACAGATTTCTTTCCAGATAGACCTGCAGATGTTAAAATCAGCTATTGCCTTTATTGCCTCATTTCAAATGGGTAATGTGAAAAGACATTTTCTTTCTTTGACATATATTTAAGGCTTTTCTGTTTTTTTTAATAATTTCTTTTTCATTTTGATTATGATTTGTGGTGGATGCCCCATCCTTGGAAACATTCAAGGTCAGGCTAGGTGGAGCTCTGAGCAACTTGATCTAACTGTAGACACTCATGTTCATTGCAGGGAAGTTGGACTAGAATGCCTTTAAAGGTCCCTTTTAACTCAGATAATTCTTTGATTATGTAATTCTGTGATAACTTTTCTTTTCCATGTGCTCAGATTTAAACATTAGGAAACAGCCTCATGAGTTCTTCCACATTCATTCCATCTCCTGCAAACTGCCTGATGCTCCTTTCCAGTCAGTGCTGAACAGGGGATGCCTATGGAAGAGATCCTTGCCTCTCCTACCCTGACCCTTTCCTTTACTTCTTCCTTGTTGTCTTTTACTTACTCTAGAACTTCTGTGCAGGCTGCCTTCAGCTGTATGCCTCTGTGTCTTCAGTGTAACAGGAATTTCTAAACAGAGGCTGGAAAATGTATATGATGGACAAAGCTTTATTAACTTTGTGGTGATGCCACACAGGGAGCTGAGGAAGGTGTAAACCCTTCCTTTGATACCAGGCATGCTCATGCAGTGAACTTTTTGCTTCCTCTGGAGTGTTTTTTCTCATGTCCTCCTGTCTGACCTTGATTTTTTTCATTGGTGTCCATTGAGAACTGATGCACAGACACGGGTAAGCCCTTGGAAAGGCACAGGACACCATGTCTGAATCAGGTCAAGTGTGCAACAGGCTGAATAAAGGCAGCCAGATGTGCAGCAGGTGCTGGAGTACAGAGTTTGGGACACCCAGCGATGCTCCACAACCTGTGCATTGGGAGTGATGCTGGCACAATCCCTATGGTGTAACTACAGATGTGGAAAATACCTCCAGCCAAACAGTCTTGTGTGCCTTTAGCATTTTGATAAGATGGAGGCTATTGGACATTTTCCCTCTTCTTTCTTTAAGGTTTGACAATCAGACTGATTATTTTTTTTTTCCCCCATAATACCATACCTGGATACAAGTCACTTCTGTCATGACTGTGTGGCATTTTGGCCTGGATATCTGAAAATAAAGAAAGCAGAGTCATTACTCTCTCTGTTAGTTTCACAGCTGCAGTCAATCCTCTCTCTGAAGGACTATAAACTGTTAAGTACTGCTCACGAAGAACAAGGTGTAGAGAAAACACTGATGAAAGCACAGGTTATTAAGAAGCGTTTAGATATATCTGATAAAATCTAGCTTTGCTTTCTGTGCCAGCTACACACAATTAAACAGATTAAATTAGACTGCACTGAGCTCTGGGCTGCCACATCGGGCTGCTTCTGATACCCAAGCTGCTTGTTTAAAGTTAGCTCATAAATCTCTACATCCTATTGTAGTTTTTAGTCTGCAGTGCATTCCCATAGACTGATAACATTGTTTCTGTGAATAAAACTACATGCAATCCCTGCTCTTCACTGCAATATGATTAGAAAGTGCTTAAGCTGTGCACACAAGAAGAGCATGCTGGTTAGCATCACCAGCTGGCCCAGTGAGGAGCTTCCCTGCTTGCACAGCTTCACTGAAGCCAATGTGATCATGGCTAGGAGGCAGTCAGTCTGTGACACTAGATTAACCAATGCAAAGTGTTTCTGTGAAAACATAAAAATGCCCTGATATTTCTATTTGTGTGACAGAGCTAAGCTTTGACAACACAATCCCTGTGACAGCTTCTTTCTGCTGTGGTTATTTGCCCTATCTGTATCAGTCATCAGCCTGAGGTGAGCAGGTTGGGTTGGCCAAAAGGCTGCTCTAGGTGGCTTGATGATGCATATTTTCAGAGTCTGGGAACAGCCAAGGATCCCGTGCTGGGATGTGAGACCCAGCTGTTGCAATGTGCTTTCCATCACAGGCCTATGCAAGCTGCAAAGAGCACAATGCAGTATCCTTTCCTTTGCTCATCTGAGGTGATACATACACCCAAATCTCTCAGGGTTTCCCTCTTCAGCCTTCCTGGAGCCAAAAAATACAGAGATGCCATATTTGGTGAAAGCTGTGGATGAGAAAGAGTTATGGCTTTCTCTGTAGAACAATGTTTGCTCTTCAGTTTACTCATGTCTCTCTAACTAGCCCAGAACTCTTGGAATACAGAGTTCATTTAAATCGGGCAGACTCCAAATGTTCCACTCCCTGTCTCTGGTTCGTGTGAATGTACATTCTAAAAACCTCTGGAGTAGCTTCAATCAATAATGAAAAAATGAAAGTATGCAGTCAAAACATATAAAAATAGCGTGCTGGCATATATACATTTGTTGTATATACCTGTATATATATAAGCACATTATTCTAGTCCCATAGTGTTTTTCCCCTTTTCTGGTTTCAGACAGAGCAAGGGAGAAAAGACGCATGCAAAGAAGAAAGAATGAGAGGTGTGAAAAAGAGGCAGCATGTGTGTTATCAAAACAGATACCTTTTTTTTGGGCACATTGGTGCTTGAGTATATTCTTTTCAATTTTGTTGAAAGTGCTTAGTTCTCAGAGCACCTGCCTTCCCAGAGTGATGGCTACCTGATGTGCTGATGACAGTTGAGCATCTGCTATTACTTGTTATTTTGGGTAATCTAGGCCCCAGATGTTTATCCCCCTTCAGGATACCAACTCTTTCCAAGGAGTTGGGGAAAAGTTTGCATTTGTCTGGTCTTAGTTGTCTGAATCCTAATTATCCCCCTTTTTTTTTTTAGTGTGCGTGTGAGGTTGGAGTTCTGGTGTGGTAACAACAGACATCCAGATAAAAACAAGAGCTTTGTACATTTTAAAAGGGAGTGACTTTTAATCATTGATGAAGGTAAAGTATTCTGAGTAGATTTTAAACTGTCTAAGGTCAAACCTGGATTTCTATCCTTCTCTCCTCCTCATTTATTTATTTATTTAATGCATTTACAGCTGAATTTTTGATTTTATGAGGTAGCTTTGAGGCTGGAAGACACTGAAGAATAGCACCACTTATGTTCTAACAGCTCTAAAGAATTTCTAAACACATTTTTTTTCCTGTAAAGATCTATGGTTTGCCCAGAACAGGAGTTGGTGTTGCTTTACATGACTTGGTAAAGCTGAAAATACACGTAATTGAGATGACAAACAGGAGAAATTAAAAATAAGGCCTTGTTTTTTTTTGTTTTTTTTTTTCTTTTTTCAAGGTGAATACAATAGTCAGAGCTTTTGGATAAATTCCTCACACTGAATGTTAACAGGGTAATAGTAGCTAAGAGCACAACCTCTGTTGAAAATGGTAATTTAGAAACTCCTCTTACCATAGCTGATGCTGAAGTTATCTGAAAGGAATATTTTCCTCATCCTGCTTAGAATTTGCTAGAGAAATACGGACTTTGGATATACTGTGTTGTTTCTGCCTTCTAATTTCACCCTGTAGCAGAATCCTCTGTGTATGTGTATAAATATTGTTATCTAGAATAGATGTTAAGCATACATTAATATTAGTTAATTCATACAGTTTTGTGGTATTATCTCTTGCAATTAATTGAGACATGTTTCAACTCTAAATCAATTCCCAAAAACAAAAAATAATTGAGGGTACTTAAAAACTATTTGGAAGTAGATCATCAGGCTCTTCAATTAATTAGGAAAAAAATCAAAGAGATGATGCTGCATGTGTTGCAGAATCACAAATGACTAACCAAATAAGCTCAAATCAACAAAAAGCTAATAAGAAATCACATAATTACCTATAAGGTACTCTTGAAACACGAGAGGAGCACAAATTACCTTCTAATTCCAAAACTCTGGAAATGAAACAGAGGAAGATATTTGAATATTCCGGTATGCATCTCCAACAGCAGTGTAGCTGATGTGAGGCTAAATCAAAACTTTTCATAAGAATATACATATTTATGGGTAAAAAAAAAAATAACTACAACAAAACATTTTTCTCTTGCACAAAAATCAAGCTGTCCAGATTAGCATTCAAATGGAAACTGTGCTTATGGTCCTTTTTGCACATAGACATATATGCAGGGGAATGCAGATATGCTGGGTCTGATGGTGAAATATTAATTCTGTTGAATGCCAGAACTCACAGCGTTTTCAGGAATTTTGGGCTTTTTCTGTTAAGGTTAAAATCTGTGGTCATCTGCGTGTACAGCAATGGAAGGAGCACAGTTTGAGAGAGAATAAGCCTGGCAAAGCTTTTTGGGAATAAGCAGCGATCACCTGCATTTTAACAAACTGCTCATAAAAAATCTCTCTCATCTTTATTTGGCTGGTTAACAGCAATACATCAAGAGGCAATAGCTGTAAACCCCAAATATAAAATGCAGATCTAGCTCCTGTCTGAATGTCCTATCCAATACAATAGCAAGTGTGGAAATAATATTCCTGTCGAAGCATGAGGATAGCAAGGAGAGAAGCACCTTCGCTTCACTACATTAGCAACAGTGCACCCCATTGACTGTGAAGACTCCCACTGTCATTAAGAGTCCCCGTTTCTGAAAACCTTATTGGAAACAATCTCTTGGAATCAGAAAAACATACCAGGCAGTAAAATTAATTATATACATGTTATTTTTTTCCCTCACTGGTCTCTAATAGACAACATTTTTGGAACAGAAGAAAGATGTTATTGTTTCCATGGCAACAATATCCACCGCTCTTCTTTCTGTCACGAAGCTCCGTTTCTGAGCATATTTAGGGAAACTGAAATGTGCGTAATGCAGACTGGTAAAAACCAAGTGCAGTGAGTTTTCATCTACATAAATGTTTGTTTTTGGACTTGTATCCATTCACTTTGGAAATTTTCAAGGTCAGGGGATTTGTTTACTATGCTGATGGAGTTCCCATTAAACACTCAGTGCTGCTCACAATGAGAAGCCTCATTTAAACGTGTTCTGAATGTTGCTGATGCCACCCTAAAATAATTGAAATAATTAAAATGGAAAGCAGCATTGCACAGCATCTTTCAGAACAGCAAAGCGTGCAGCTGTAGCACAGGAGGACGTAAGAAAATGGCTGTATGCAGCACATAGGGATAAATGCTGGATGGCTCAAGTTGTTAATTTATAAGAGGCTTGAGGGTCCGTCTCTTTGCTGGGCAATGCTAACTCTGCAGTCAGAGTTCAGCAACAGTCGGTGCAGAAAACCGCTGAATGGATCTGTTTGGGCTCTGCTTTCTTCTTTTCAATTCATCCTCAGTAGAAACCTCTCGGCTTCAGACTCAACCCCTTTCTTGTCTGCTGGAGTTGTTTCTCTTTGAATAAATTTTTTGCACTCATCGGTCTAGAATTTTGAATCTGTGCTCCAGAAATATTTATTTATAGAAATTGAAAAGGTTTTACAGTGAGAAACCGAGGCCTGTGCTAGAATATGCGCAGTGGTAGGACTTGGCAGTATAAACCTGCGTACAGATATCAAGCTTCAGCTTCAAAACAGAACTGAATTGTTTATATTGAAGTCATTTTCACCTGGAGCAAATAAAACCACACCAATGTTGTCAAATTTAAAATATCACTTACAGGAAATGTTGTTCTCTGACAATGTTTTCTGATTGAAAAATGCAGACAAAATTCTCTGGTAGTTCTCTTCGCAGTGTTGATGAAGAGGTTTGGATAGGCAAACCATAAACTATTGAAAGGGCCAGGGCTTCAGACACTGGAGATGCTGGCTCTGTGTTGTCAGCCTCCTACCTGGGGTGAGTTGGGAGCAGCAAGCATTCACTGTGCCTTCGCCTCAGTGTCCCAGCTTTGACAGGGCTCTGCTGTGGGGCATGACAAGGTTGATTAACGTGGCTGTAGGTGCAAGGGGATGAGGGAAACCTGTGGAGCGTTTGTAATTGGATGTGGTCTTGTAGGCTTTGCACTGAGGAGCTACAGCTCTTGAATGGCTGCAGGTGCTGCAGATGGGCTGGCTACATAGATACACAATGACAGCTAACGGAAGAGATGGAGATCTCTCCTCTGATGAGCACTAAGGGTTATTTTCAGTTTGTGTTGTTATATAGAAGACATTTTAGTTTCCAACTCCATCACTGACTTCTAATTAACCACTGTCTAAGGATACTACAGTTCTGGCTCAGACTAGATAACAGATCATCTGAATTGAAGCAAGGATAGAAAACTGTGCTGGAGGGACCCAGCACCAGCAGCTTTTACAGGCAGCTGCTCTGCATGCTAAGAGGCCTGAGCTGTCTCTGACATTGGGTATAGAGAGAAGCCATTCAGTCTTAAGAACAATTGTGTTTTTTGCATGCACAGCTCTTGACACTGGGCTATTAATGGATCTTCTGTTGTAAAACTCTTCTTAACTGTTGGAAGGGTTGGAATCCTTGACAAGGCTTGCCTTTGTTACCACAAAAGCTGTGTTTTACCTTGGGGTACTAAGCATTTCAGGTAGCCTGAGGTAAAAATACAAGCAAAGCAATGCAGAAGGTAACTTTGCACAAGGGTACAGGCCCTGTCTCAGCTGTGTTTTTACCTTAGAATAGTGAAATGCATGCTTGCTAGCCTCAGGTGAAAAGGGAAATGTTGCCAGCAGGATGTTTGAGGCCTTGCTCGCCTTTTCTTTTCAGCACCTGAAAATGGAAGAAGTCCTGCTTGTTCTGCATGCTGCGGTTCTTCACCAGCACCTCTTTTCTAATATTTTGTGCTTACTGCTGAAAGTGAATCAGTGAGGGGGAAAAAAAAGCAACATGATGGATGCAAAAACTTCACCACTGAGTGGAGGCATTGAATAAAGAATTACGGGTGGATTTTATCTCAAGGCATAAAACCCCCTGAAAAATGGGGGTTTGTAATGGAAAGACTATTGCTGACACAACCTTAACTTGAACATTGCCAGCGGTCACACTATCACTTTGTACAGCAATTTAATGGCTATCTTTTTGCCTTGCCTGTGGGAATGCAGCCAGTTGAGGTGATTGGGTTTGCACACTATAAAACAGCTCAACCTTGGAATACACTGATGTAAAAGCACTCATTCTTCATTAGCCAAATTTGAAATAATGATCTAAAAATAGAGACAGGCAACTTGCATGTTCTATTCACACTGGAGCTGAGTTCATATAACCGTCACCTCACCTCCTGATTTTAATGGGCTTAATGAACAGTTAAAGTGTCTTAGGCACTCCACGATGGGCAACTGAGATGTCAGTCACCACCTGAGATAGGCATTTAGTGATCTTTGGAAACCAATGTACAGCAGAGCCTGGCCTGAAGGAACAACTGCCTTTTATAGTTCAGGCAGAGCTCCTCAGCTTACTTTATTTCAGAGATCCATCAGAGCTAAACAACCATTTTCTTTTGAGAATCACTGAACAAATAATAATCAAATGTTTTTTTCTTCGGTTATTGATTGTCTACCTGGTTTAAAATCATCAGGAGCTGGAGTTTCAAGTCTATAGGCAACTTAGCGAGTTTCAAGAAAAACTCACGTTCTCCTCTCCACACAGGGAAAAAAAAATTGCATTGGGCCTATCAGCGTGTGTATCACAGTTTCTAAAAACACCCCTCAGGGATCCCCTGCTCCCACCCCCATAAGCATTGCAATGTGAGACATGTAACTCTGTGTGGCAAGTGCTGGCAAGGGTGCACACCCACCATGAGAAGCCAGCACTATTTGATTTTTCCTTCTCTTTCATTCAGCAAGGATCATGATGTGGTATAAGTTTGAAGAACCGTATTTAGAAGTGACAGTAACAATGAAAATAATATGAAAACAAAGCTTGATGTATTTTTTTTAATGCTAAAGAAGTGGAAATTTAACTGTATTTCTGCAAATGTAGTTTTCTAAAAGAAGCTTTTCTCTTAATTATGAAAATCCTCTTGAGTCTTTCAGTCCACAGTGAGCTATGTTGCTGTTTTTCATAACTGAGACAATTTGACTTATCTTGGAAATCTTGGACCGCCTTCTGTTTGCGCAGAAGACTTAGCTGCAGCTCTGCTCAGGGTCAATTGTTCCTTAAACTTCTTTTAGACTCTACTCAACATGACAAGCAAATCAATCTTTTCAGTTCAGGAGCTGCTGAAACTCAACATTTTATAAAGTGCTACCATGACAGTACGAAGTGAGTAGATGCCTTTCAGGTCTGCTCAGTGTCACTTTACACTACTTTACTGGGATTTCTGAAAGTGCGGAATAGTAATCTTGTATGAGGTTGTTAAACAAGTATAACCAAATCAAGCCAAATAATAAAATATCTTTTAAATAATGTTATGCTTATGCTCCAGGCTCTCTCTTTCTCTCCCTTCTCCCCCTGCTTCCCCCATTTGTGTATACACATACACAAAAATGTAAGAACTGTCATATGACTCCATATATGCTACTGGACATAGTTATTAGATTTTATATGGTGAACAGGTTTCTGTGAGAACGTGATCAATAATTGTTTCCAATTAGATAACTGGAAATATTTTTTATTAGGTTTTTTCAAAGGATAGCATCTAATAGTGACGTAAATTTATAACCATGTCTTAGTGCATGAGAATTTCATCAGCTGTCTGTCATTAATACAAAAACCTCTGTTCCTGGTGAAACAACTTATCATATTTTTGCAAAGGATGTAACTGGGTTATTCTTTCAATACTTATCCCTTTTGATACTCTCTCTCGATAAAGTGGTGAGTTGCTTCATTAAGAATCCTGATTTTGCAGTGACTGTTTAAGATTCAAGGATAGTTTGTTTGAGTGGGGTGATGTAGAATGAGATATCAAAAAATTTATGATTTTAAGTGTGTAGATTTGTTCACTCATCAAGGAAAGAAAGGTATTTTTAATGATAATTTGACTCTTTCAGAACATCTCAAGCTGTTTACTGAGAGCACCCTGTTTGTCAAGCTGTATTCTGAGGGTTTGCACAGTTCTCTTTCCATATGCAGTTGGTGAAACATTATGGCTGGCTGTGAGCTGAAATTCTTCCATGTATATGAAAAGCAGTGAAATTGATACCCTCCTCTGTAGAAGGTCTTCCTTGAGAAGATCTATCTTAAACTTTCTGAACTTTATTTGAAATAATTCTGCATTAAGATGTTGTGGTATTTGAGATGGACAGGAAATAAACAATCCTGTAAATTTCCAGTTTTGAACTAGTGTAAAATATCTGAGTTTCTTTCCTCTGTTCTTTCTCTCTTCTCCTTACTCCAACAAGCACCTGAGATTTACTACTTGGTTTTGGTATTTTTGGATGACTTCTCACCGTTGTTTTCTCTGTTTTTATGGGCTTGTGTCAGGCGACCCATTCTCGTTCCTCCTCTATTTCTGTCCTTCCAACTGGCAAAGGTAATATTTCACAAGAGAAAAATGCCTTTCTGGATGTCTGTACTCTCTAGACTTAAATATTTTGAGAGAGATATTGAGTGACAGCTAGTGACTTCCCTTGCATTTCTGCAGAGCTTAAATAAAGCAATAATCCTTTTCAAAAGAGTGATCACTTCAGTTTGGAAAATTAGTATGTTTTCCATGTTTTTCCAATGAAAATATTTTATTTCACATTGGTAACTGTGGAGTATTACAAATTCCATATGACTTTGAGTTCTGCTTAGTTTCATTTTTCAAACAGTTTTATCATCTGAAATTGTATCATCTGATATACTATCAAACTTCTGATTTTTTTCCTCTTTGTTAGCCCTTCAAACAATTAAAACTTCTACCTTTTTTTTAATGTATGACTGAAATTTAGATTAGCTGATTTTACAGTAGCTTGCAACCAAAGTCATATGAGATATTTGTTCTTGTCATAGTTTACTCCAATTTTATTTTGTCTTGAATTTGCAATTTTATTGGAGTTTTATGAAAGAGTAAACATTACATTTTAATTATGTGAGTTACCTGTTATGTTTTCCCATATTATACGAGGCCTTTTCATAGTGTAAAGGGAAGCTGGTACTCATCAGGAGTAAATCAACACCTGCCAGCATGGGGTACTAATAAACATAGTAAATCAGGATTACTTTGGATCTCCAAGAATACTTTTCTACATGATTTTCATCACTAAATATATAACAAAATTCCTAAAAAAAGATCACGCTCTTGGTTTTAATCTAATGTTTTTTTTGAGAGTCATCAGTATTCTACTCTGAAAACCAATGATATACTATTTTTGCAGTTTATTCATTCAATTGGGAAAGGGACGAAGCATGCCTATTGCTGAATCTTCAAACTTGGACAATAGCATTCTCAGGCCATTAAACTTTGTGATATGGTATAAGATAGAGGAAAAATTAATTAATCTTCCACAGGGTCTAAGTGGCTTCATAATTTTTTAATCTCTTTCTTGTGGTGTAGACTGTGAGAAGGATAGAAAATTGCAGAGACAAAAATAAGCTAATGACAATGATCTTGAGAAAGATTATGCAATCCTGAAATTATAATGCTAATATTGCAGTTTAACAATTTCTTTCAGCTATTGAACACTGCAGATGATTAATATACAGTTTTTTTTTCATAAGAAGGTTATTGGTAAAGGTGAAGGGATTGTAATATAATACTTGACAGAAAAACTTTTGAATGTACTTAGCTTTAGTAGTTACATATTCTCAGCTTGTCTTTATCCATATGCTTATAATTTCCTACAAATTTGTTGGACTCAATAATTCAAATCCCAAAGATACTTACACTCAGTCTGTGTTTAAACAGTTATATCTGAACAGAGCTTCAACCTAATGCTTTACAGAGAGGTCATCAGGAGGTTTCAGATCAGTTTCTGTTATAAAATTCTGCTTTTATACTTTCATTAATTCCTGTAACATTCACCTTTACGATGTAGCTTTCCATGCTTGAGAAAGTATTTGGATTCAGCAGAATCCTTTCAGCTGCCTTTGGATTACAAAGAAACCTATTTAAATATATGAAGTAAATCATACTTCTTTTTTTCCTTTTTCCTTTTTTGTCCAGAAAGGAGGAATGGGAAATGTTTCAAACCAAAGCAAGTTTTACACTTTAAATTGTTCATGTACAATAGGCTCATAATGAGCAGCTGAATCAATCTGAAAAGATTTAAGGAAGTGTTCACGTCATCCAGTCTTCGGAAGCGGATATGATCAGCCTATTATCCAAACTCTTCCTATTGTCAGATTCTCCAGAGAGCTCTGATTTACACGGTCTGAGTCACCTCTGGGAAAAAAAAAAAACCAACCACGACTGTTTCTCTCTGTGTTGCCTGTTGCAAGGTCATAGAGATAATAATTGTTTAAATTAGATGGCTAAAGCTGGATAGTATGAATATCCTCTTTCAACACATGGCAGAGATACTTTCTGTCTTTGTAACTGTGCTCAAATATGTGAATAGAGTGGAATGGGTCATCTGTTCCCAAGGTTTCATGGAGATCTTGTAGCATGCCAGAATTATGTGGAGGACCCGAAGATTAGCATTTATATTGGACTGGATTTAATAATATGCTGTACTGATATTGCAGTCTAAAGATGTTGTTGATGTAGATGTTCTAATACATTTACAAAGTAAATGTGTGTCTTTATTCTTGAGGGGTGCCCAGCAGAGCTGGGCTAGCCAATGAAGCTGAGGAGCTCATCATTTCTTCCTCCATCATGTTGCCTGTACTTGCAGAGCTCAATTGGCATCCTGTGGTGGAGAAGCACCTCTGCAGCCTTCTCTTTATTTTGAAGGTTTTTGTAGCTCTGGTATGACACTATTGTTAATTTTTCCTTATTAGACAATATCCAGTGTTTCCTCACCATTGAGCTGGCATGATGCTTGTCATGGGCCATTCAGATCATGACAAACACATTGTCATAAGAATTTAGCTGTTGGGCTCAATTTGAGCTAGAGATACTTGAAAAGCAGGCAGGATTCAGTACTATTACTTAAAGATTGCGTATGTAATATTATTGTAGGGAAGAATTAGCATGTCAAGTAATTTTAACTACAATTTCTAACATGAGGTAATAAATCTTGATTGAAATAATTACTGGTTTTAGTCTCGCTCCATTGCTATACTTTCAAATTATTTTCTTCAGAAATAGTTGATTCTTGTTTGTTGTTGACTATGGAGACATGCTGATTTTCAAATAAATGTAAACTACACTTTAAACCTACACAAAGCTACTCCTCAATTTATCATTTTATCATTAAAGTGTCAAATGGCATTTCTTGTTTATTGTCTGATACTATTATTACTCTTTGTGTCAAACCGCTTTTGATGGAAATGGAAATTTTATTAAGTTGGAGTTCTATTTAATTGCAGAAAATGCATCTCCTAATGCCTTTTATTAATGAAATAAAATTATTTTCAATAGTCTAGTGATGTTTTAAAATTAAAACATTTTGTATTTAGAAATGATTTGTTAGTCAGAAAGCATTCATTGTAGCTCGTGAATTAAATGTGTTACTTATGGTTACAGTCTCCCAAAGACTTTGAAGTAATTACCTTTTAGTCTTCCGTGGCTTGTTTTTGTTTGTATATTGGATGAGGAAGAGAAACTCTCATTTTTTAGTCCTACTCAGTTTTTATACTTTGAACTAAATACTGTAGAAAACTGCTAAACCAGAATGAAGAGGAAAAAAATAAAAAATTCTTCCAGCACTTGAGAAAGAGCTGCTAAAACAGTTTAACACCTCAGATTAGAGGCGTAAAACTGCAGAGTTTTAGCCATGATTTCACCTGATGCCCTCCCATCAGTTTCCTGGTTTCACCTGCTGTAAAAATATAGTCACAAAAACTCTTCTACAAACATACTGCTTTTAAGATATTAAACGTATTTTTATGACATTTTAAGAGTGATCATCTTTTCAATTATTACAAATTTTGCTTTAGAAATCTTTAATTCTTTTTGAGATGTTTCAATTGCCTTATTTTAATAATATTCTCTTCAATTTTAGTACCTAGGTAGTGCCTGAATGTGTCTAAACTCATAACAATTTTCTTTTTCTTTTCTTCTTCAGAAAGTATAAATCAAACCTGAATAACTAACTTACAGGGTAGATTTTGTGCTGAGAATGTTAGAAAAGCAATGCAAAGAGATAAAAGCAATTTTGCCATGATAGTCTAAGGTACAAACCCAACTCCTCAGGCACATAATTGAAATTGATTTCATGTGAAATCAATTGAACAGAATGGATTCCTATTGAAATCAAGGAGACTACAGAGAAGAGTAAGAATTAACTGCCTGAGGCAGAGTATTCAGTCTTGTGCAAATAGTTCGTAACCACACAAACAGAGAAACTGCATCAGGAAAATGTATCCATGTATCCTTTCCTTTTCTGAATGCTGAAATTTCTATAGAATATATACATATATATATATATATTTGATAAATGGACTAAAAAGCAGAGTCTTACATGTAGTTCCAGCATTCCAAAAAAACAAGGTAAGGTACTCAACATTTCTCCTTATCAGTATGAGTGCCTAACTTCGTTTTTTTTTTTAAAGATTACACAGAATATAATGAATACACCATAAAGGTGTGTAAGTAGCTCCCAGACCAGCTGGGGTAATGCCTCCCACGCTGTGTATGTGTGTGTAAACCTGTCTTAGTTAATTATCATCTTAACTCTTCCAGCGCAAGCGGTTTTTGAGGGAGGACGCAGAGCCGGTGTACCACTAGATGTTGCTGTAAGACAGCATCTAACAAAGAAGAACTTGAGAAACCCTGCCGTCTCTGATACTTCCATCAATTGCCACAATTCTCTTGAAAAATAATTCACAGATTAAATCTAAAGCCTTTAAAAAAAGTTCCAAGAAGAAAGTGGAAACAAAATGTCTTAGGTTGCTATTAAAACTTTCAGAGCTACTGCATTTCTGGGAACAGAA
The DNA here is from genome assembly GCA_024606505.1 of Aquila spilogaster. Lineage (NCBI taxonomy): Eukaryota > Metazoa > Chordata > Aves > Accipitriformes > Accipitridae > Aquila > Aquila spilogaster. Next base: position 81,349,576 of record JANHGO010000042.1, read on the forward strand.
TACTAATAAGAATGCTATTTTATCACAACACTTTAGTTTTCAAGACTGTTTTATTTCACTCTTGACTTACTTTTTTTTTTTTTAAGTAAATTCTCATTCTTTAAAAAAAGCAGAGTGTATATTCCTTAATCTTTCTGTTCCCAAATCTGAGGCTCATGACTACTTGAGGTCAATGTTTAAATGAGTTTACTGGTCTTGGCTGAAATATCATGGCTGCTTCATGGTATTTAGCTCAGTTTATCTTGGCTTACGGACACTTAGAAGTTAAATAGAAGAAATGGTAATTAGGTCAATATGGAAATAAATCTGCAGAGCTGTTAGAAGATGCTTGCACAGTGTGTGCTGAAACAGGTGTAGTTTTAGTCTAGGCTTGCAGTATTTCACTTGCAGAAACAAATAGATTAATAAAAGAGCAGGAAAAACCTTTGAAAAGTAAAGAATTTGCTCTTATGGGAATCAGTGAAGGTTGATACCAAGGTCCTTAGTATGATAATTCAAAATGGGAGATGTGTGCAGAGAAGAATTTTGCAGGGTAGCAGGCTTAAGTAGGAGGAGAGCAGATGACACAGCCAAGTACTCCCTGGAGTGAATATTCAGCTTTGCTTTGGCCTCACTGAACAGTTCTGTGTATGCTCAGCTTTGAGTAGTCACACTGGTTAGATTTTCAAAATTTTCTCTTTTACACTTAATTCACCATAATGAACGGCAGAAGGATATGATCAACATAAGGTTTTTTTTTTCTGAAAAGTTGCTACTGGTTTGTTGATTAAAGTGGACATTGAGAGGTCATTAACATTGTGAAACAGATTTCTGACTTGTTTTAAAAAGCAGTGTGTAACTTTGTGGGTCCTAAATGAATAAGGTCTTTGCTGATCGTTTTATTTTTGCATTTGAAGATGTTGTATTCTGCTACTTATGCTCTACAGGAAATGTTTGAAATTAGTTCTCATTAGTTCCTTTATAATGCACTCCTCTGCAGATTGCAGCTTGACCTCATTATATCACCAGAATCCGCTAAAACTTTAAGCCAAATGTTTCCAAATATGTAATTTTAAAAAGAATCTTCGAAAAGCAGCATAAAAGTAGAATTCTATTCAAGACTTTTTACTCACTGTTGCCCATGAATAGTAACATATTTTAAAATTGTTTCTACAAAAAAAAAGTCTTTCAATCCTGCTTTTTCTTCCTTATGACGCACACACTCACGTATGTGCACACATGCTCATATACCATGTTAGAAACTAATAAAGATGTCAACCGCTGTGCTCTGCTATGAGCTGTGACATGTAGCATAAAGCACCCTGCCTTTTCCTGATACTGTCATTTTCTGTAAGTGCAAGCTTTACTTCGGGTTTTATTAGCCAATGCATCAGCACCCTGCACCCAGAAAGAGATTTAATAAAGTCAATTAATTAGGCTACCCTTTTAGGCAGTGAGAAAGCAGGAGTACAGGAGCTATCTAGAACCACAGTCCTGCACAACATGCACTGCTCTTTCTCAGGTAATGTTTTTATAATAACAGAGACAAAGAGATTCTCAGCTCCTTGCTGGGCTCTGGCAGCAGGATTAGTTTAGGTAGCGCACTGAGCAGCAGGACGTGTTGGTGTGGGCATGCTGCCGGATCTATGTGCTTCCCGAGCCTGCTGCCAGCCCCATGGTGTGCAAAAGGAGATGGGCGAGGGCTGCCTGCCAGCAAACTCAACTCAGGGACAGCCATGGCCCATTTTCTAGAGAAGCAGTGAAAACCACCAAGGAGACTTCTCCATCTGCACAGCTATTACATATCGAAGCCAATGTCTGTGTTTTCAGTGAATATATAAAGCTACCGTGTTTGAGATTTATATCTGACTGGTAAAAATAGGCTTGCCTTCTTTTGAGCTGAGTATGTGAGATGGCTCTCTTGTTCTGTGTTCGGTAACAGCTTCATTCTTTACAGGCAAAATGTGTGTATTGCTGATGTTGTTCCAAAAAAATAGATGGTCGAGGGCCACCTTTGGGGAATTCTCTAAACAGAAGAATCAGAAACGATCATCTCATGCTGGGTGTTGAAGCACTTTGTTTGCATGCTGAGAGTGCTGAAGGAGGACCTGACGGAGTCCCTGTGCATGTGTTAGCAGAACAGACTTTAGCAGCTTTGAGTCGTCAGTATGGTGGTTCAATTATATTCAGTCTTAAAAGCCTTCAGTGTGTGTGTACATACTAGAGTTTGCATTATAACGGTTCTGTAAATGTGTGCTGCTCACGGGAAGGAGGTCGGTGCCCTTGCAGCTTCATTGCATGAGCAGGCACGCAGCTTTGCTTCAATTGACAATTTCCCCCTCACTGCACTGGGAGTGACCTTTTTGTTGGAAATGTGTCTTGAGAGCAACAGCAGATTGAGGACAGGCAGTGGTGCTGGTATGGAGATGCTGTGCACCCTACCCAGTCTCTGCCCTGCATTCCCCCTGTATGAAACTAGGAGATGAGATGAGAATAAGACCCTTCAGCTCACTGGTAAATCTGCACTTCTGTGTAAGGAGCTGGGTCTGGTGCGGTCTTGGAGGGAAGATGTTGAGCTGGGGAGGATGTAATATGTTCAAAGGGCAGAGAACAAAACCTTGTCAGGTCCCCTGATGGTGCTGCCATATTGTTCTGCGAGAGGTCTGGCTTGGATGTGCCCTTCTGAAACCCACCTCAGGAAACAGTTGCCAGGCAGGAGTGGGGCACAAGCACTGTGTTATTTTGTCATTAGCAAAGCCTAATTCTAAAGGTGGTTTTCAATAGTACCAATGTTAGAAATTCATCTGCGTAATTATGGTAAGAATTTACATTTACTTTTGTGTTTTAAGAATGGTTTGGTGGCATAAGCACAAAAGCTGAATGTGAGATGAGGTGGTTCTTTGCTGCTCTGCCCTTCCAAGGGTCTGTGTGGCCTTAGTTGGACAGGTGTCACTCAGAGGCTCTGTAATACATCTACAGTATTTCCTGTACTACAACTAAAACTGTCTGAGACTATGCGTAAATGGAACTACAGAATCACGGTAATTTCCTTCATAGTATTTTAAGAACTAACAGAAATTTACCCGTTGTTACCAGTTTCTGTCATCTGCAAGAAGTTATTTGGTGCTGCAGGTGCTCGACAGTCACTGAGTAGAATCGGCAAAAATAAAGTAAATAAAGTGTAAATGAAGTAAATCTATCTCAATTTACATTGATAGTCAAATGGCCATCTGACAACACTTCTTGATCACTGCTAAAGTGAATCAGCCTCAAACTATAGCAGAAAAAGGAAGTTTATCTTCAAGTCCTTTGGATCTGCATTGCAGAAGTCTAAAATCAGCTTGCAAATATGCTCTATTGCTGTATGCTGCAACCCATAGTTCAGTTTATAATGATGCACGTCCGATGTGTCTCTGTGATTCCTAACTGCATAGGGAATACCGAAGTTTGAATGCAGCTTTAGCCCTGACTTTATTGGCATTGTTGATTTTTATTGCAGTTGCAAAGCAGATTTAATAATAATAAAAAAAACCCATTTGCTTTATAGTGGATGCTTTCTTCACTTTCTTCTTTATTGGTACTAGAACATACTGAAGTTTAAGTTAAAACAAAGCAAAAATAGCAAAATGAATAAGCTGGGGGCATTTGGAGGGGAACGGAAGCTGTGTCTTGGTCTGAATACCTTTATTGGTACAGAGCTTTAGTGTAGAGCAGCCTCAGACAGAAAGCATTTTAACCAGTCTGAACAATGCATCTCAGGCAGGGAGAACCTGGGAAGAGCACAACAGATGGATTAAGGAGGAGTGCAATAAATATGCATTTAGTTATTTATTATAGAATAAATTATGTATTGACACCAGAAATTACACTGTAATTTTCTGTTTGAAATGTTACAAAAGTAAATGGGTTTCTGTCTAAAGGGTAGCGCAGAGCGTTGGTCTTACGTTTCTGCCATGACATTTAACTCATTAGCATGCAGGTGCACTCCATGGGCTTCATGCAATAATGGTCTTCTTTCTTTGTTTATAGATAATCCAGCAAGTTTGCAGGCCAAATGGCTCTCTGAACGTGAGCCCACAAAGCGCTGAATGAGGCAGTGCACTGCTCCGGGAGGTTCCAGCACAGTCAGCCAGAAGGTGGTTTTAACAGTGATGTTAAAAACAAAAAATGGCTTGAAACGGTTTGTAACTGACCATGCTGATAATTAATTGTAGGTAATGTTGCAGTCACTCATGCTTCTTCCTTTTCCTCAAAATAAACTCTTGTTTTCAGCCACTGATCCGTGGCTAATAGTGGTTAGTGCAATGCATCTGAGCTCTGGGCTCGCTCCATGTAATGAATTATTCTGCTTCGCAGGGGCTCCTCTGCCGAGAGCTGCAGGCACGTGGGAGCTCCTGGGGCCATGCTCTGGGACTGAGCACAGCTGGAGGATCCCTGGCCCCTGCCACTCAGTGCAGCTGCCTGCTTGCTAGCAGTGCCAGGGCCAGAGGCTGGGCTTGCAGCTTCAGTGCTCAAGGGTCTGGGCTCAGGTCTGGTACTAGCATATAATTCAGATGGTGACGATATATGTGCCTCGTAACTCCATTGGCTAGGTAGGTGTGATGTCCTTGCTTCGTGCTTTTGTTGAGAAAGGGATCAGATGACCAGTGCCTGGGAGTAACAGTGAGGCATTCACCTCATGTAAAAGAAGTGCCTAAGACAGGTGGGAAAATGTCCTCTCCTTGTACCTGACACTGGTTGTGAACCAGCTTGCCTAAGTAACCGTTTGTAACTGGTTGAAGCTAGGTGAGGCAGTTCTACTTGTGGTATCTGCCTCCTGTCATCTCTTCAGACAGACTGTTGTCTGCCACGACAGGTATCACTGTATGTCTAACATGGAAAAGCCATCACTGCAGATAGAACACCTACATCCATCTGTAATAAAAAGAATAGATAATAAGGCACATAGAGCTACTGACCAGTGTTCAGTAATCTGACAATGTCACCCTACTTCCATATAGAAAGATGGGAAATGGAAAATCTCTGGATATTAACCCAGGATGTGTTACTCAGTCTGGCTCAGACACAAAATCATGCTTTGGCAGCTTAACAAGCTGCTGTGTGCCTACTGAGCAGCTCTTATTATCCCTGTGCTGATCTCCTCTTCATCTTATCTATGCTCATGTGAAAGGCGTGCACACAAATGGATGCCTCAGACTGATGCATCGCAGCTGTTTTAAGCCATGGTTATCATGTTCTATAGGCCACTCACGGACCCACACCAGGTCTTTTTTACTTGGGCTTCATGCTGACACCAGGGATTTATTAAAATCTGCTGTGCAGCTATAAAGATTTTTGCTAAATATGTAATAAACATCAATGTGTGGTATATAGGAAATTGGACAGAATGGCTATTAGGGAGAAAGTTTAGCATCTGTTCGGTGAGTTTTCATGCATGATTTGTTAGGTAAAGGTTATCAGAAAAGTCAATACAAGTGTGCTCAGAAAACATAACATCAATTAAACCTCTTGACAGGTGCATTACAAAGCAGCAGAAGATCATTCAGAGCTGCCCAGGAAAATTCAGTTACTCCTGAGGGTAGAAATGCCTCGTCATCCTCCTGGAATGAACCTGCTTGAATGAATCCTCCTTTATGAACCTGCTGGTCTGTTAGGCTGAAAGCCATCACTCTGCTCCCAGATGGCGTGAGCTGCATTTGGAGAGGCAAGCAGCATCTCTCATCCCTCCGATGGGCCAGTCTGGCACTCTTTGAAAGCAGGTGAATGAGCATTGTTTTAAAAGAGGATTTTTATGCTCACAATAGATGTCAGCTTGAGACTAATGGAAACTCAAGCCCTTTGCTTACCCATGGAATTTGCACAGTGTGGGTGCTGGCAGTATGCAAAGCACCCACGCAGATATTTTTTGGGGAAAACACAAGAAACTTGGGTTTCTGTGTTGGGTTTCCAGCACAGCTGCTATATCTGAAGAGGCCACAGTGCTCCCTCATTTTATTATGCTCCTAGCTCCTGTTGCCAGCCTCCTTTCTTGTTCACATACATAGGACCCTGCAGCCCACTGTCCTTCATCTCCAGACCAAACTCACAGGGCTCCTGCCTTTGAAAGTTCTGGTTTTCAGATCACCTCCTGAGGCCAGTGTGGTAGTTGGAAACAAGATAAACATGCAGACTGCATCAGGTTAAAAAATATAACCACAACGTACTTTTGCACAGGAAGGATGCATATCTATCTGAAAACAGCTCATGTGTGTGCAATGATGGGTTCCTCCCATCCATTCCCGACTTTGATCCCCAAATGAGAAGTCTCCTCCCTCCCTATAGTGCTGTATGTTTTATTTTTTCGGCTCTCAGCCTTTTATTTTTCTGCTTTAATATGGCCAATGAGATGCTTTTATATAAACATCACAAACTTTCATCAAGTATCTTGAGTTTGGTCTGCAAAACTATCAAAAAACCACAGCAAATCATTCAGTCCTCACTGTCTTGAAGAGCAGAGCTGAAAACTTGGTTTACTTTGAGCTTGAGCTGTCCCCTTGTCCTGGGATCCTCCATTCAAAGAGGTGTCCCACTATCATCCCTTCTATGCCGCCTAAAGCCTTTCCTCTCTCCTTCGTTATTACTCATATATGAATCTGAAAGCAAAAGAAGGGCATGAATCATTCTACACATTTGAACTGGGATTCATAAATGATACTCCAGCAGATTCTCCCAAATGTTGCAGCTGTATTTCAGGCCATTAAGCTGTCAGTGAAAAGATTTGTGTTCCTTCCGTTTCAATCCCTTGATGGATTCAATTGCCAGATGTAAAACTTTTTAATTAGATATTTAGAAATCTTTATAAACTGGTGGGATTACTGAGCAGAAACCCAGCATTGCAAAGGCCATAAGGTCTGCTCAGGAAGGAAAATCTTATAAATAAGCATGCACTGAAGGAAAGAGCAAAATAACTGCTACCCCAAGCTATGAATCAATGTATTTCTGAGAGGTTATGGCCCTGAATCAGCAGTGTCTTTAAAATTATCCCTAACTTTAAAGTGACCCCATTGACTTCAGTTATATATGTATGGGTCACTAGTTTGCTCAATTGGGACTTTCTTTTATGAGCTGAAATAAATACATTTTTTATTTGAGGTATAAAAAATCATTCATGGAGTCTGGAATTGTGGCTTCCACACAGTATGTGAACACAGTGTCCAGAAAAATGTAAAAAATGAAATCAAAGTAGAGAAAGTTAGAGTAGGAGAAAGTTAGCAATTACTACTCCCATTTATCATTGTGAGAAACTGAGGCTTAAGGACCCAATGGTTTATTTAGGACCATATTAACATTATATTGCAAAGTCAAAAAAACAGATCCCAGTCTTCCAGGTCCTTCCCTCTGTACGTTAATCTTCTGGTGCATATTCAGAGGAATTTCCAGTCATCCGATCTCCTCCTTTAGACCTCTTGCTAACATCTGAGCAAGTGAAAGAGACAGAACAGAGTGAGCTAGCTAATCTTACTGGGGATCAGGAAACATACAAGGGCTGTTGCAAATGTAATGTGTTCTATTTTATTATTTTGGTTAACTACATCAGAGGTAGATGTTGGTGGTATGGCAGTAGAGGTTGAAGCTTCCCAACAATACTGCATTACATTTTCTTGCCATGTGACAGATGGAAGCAGAGGTGCAGTCTGACAAACTAATGTCTGACATGGAAGTGTGTATGGTGTGAAACTGAAATCCTCATGAAGAAAAATGGGCACCCGTTGACATTCATTGATGCCTGCTGAATGTTTATAGAGACCACACAGTGGCTGTTGGCACAGTGAGGCAGTGGGTGGTGCATTTCAGGAGCACTGACAGTGATGTGAAAGACAAGCCATGTTCTGAACGGCCATGTGTGGCTGTCACACCATGAAATTGTTGTTTGGTATAGGAAACGCATAATCCTTCTGGATTTCCTGGAACCCAGACAAACCTTGTGCTCTGACCTCTACGTCATGAATAAGCTGAAGGCTCAAACTTCTACAGTCAGGCCAGAGAAGAAGACAACCTTCCTCTTGCAACATGATAATGCCAGGCTCAATACCAGTTTGCAGACCATTTTAGAGCACACTGCCAACCTTGGCTGAACTGTGCAACCACACCCACTGTATAGTACAGATTTGTCACATTCTGACTTCCATCTGGCTGATGAAAGATGGTCTGTGTGGGCAAAATCTTCCTAGAAATGATGCTGTCAAAGCAGTTGTGAAACAGCGTGTCACCTCCACTGGTACAGATTTTTATGAGTGTGTCATGTCATGCAGGCTCTTGTTGATCGCTGGCAAAAAGGCATAACTACTGGAGGTGACTATGTTGAACAACAATGTTTTGTTGCTTAGAATTTGCTCCATCAAATAGTGCTATTGTGCTCTTTGTATCTGCTGTAGTTTCCATGGAAATAATAGAAGGCATTACTTTCAGAGCGATCTACGTATCGTGCTCTAAAGTTTACTTATAAACTTGAGCATGTTATGCTGGTGAAGTGAGTATTTTTGCCCAATAATCTCTGTATGAATTTTCATGAAGAATTTTTTTAAATTTATTTTTCTCTTTGGCTTATTCTTTCAAATAGTTTTAGCTGATACTGTTTTTCTGACCAAGCACATCAGCCAGTCTATTGCAGCTCATTTCATAGAACAGGAGCACAAACAATAAGAAGCAGACTCACTGAGCCTTGAGTAATTAAATACAAGTAGAACAGTGATAATAAAGAGAAAGAAAACACCGGATAAGTTTTCTGAAAAGGAAAAAGGTATAATTACTTCAGCCCAAGGGCAGCAATAACACAGACATTGACAAAATATAAGGATTTTATGTGCTTATTGACTTAGCCATTCACCAAAAAAAGTCATTATCTTAGCAAATGCCACATTACACGATAATAATCAAGCTACTGTACTATACCTATGAGGTACAAAGCACCTTTTACTGAAAATCAAAAGCACTTTTCTGAACAATTAAGAGAAGAATTTTATTGTTGTGCAGTGATATGGCCACATATTTTATTTTCTGCTTTTCTAACGTTTAGAAGCATTTTTTGCTCTCTTTGTTTTATCATAAAATGCTCTGGGGTGCTTCCGCTGACTTTTAGCAAAGTAGCTGCAGAGTTAGTACAGAAGCTCTTAGCATGCCCAGCTGAGGCACATCTGACCACCTCAGCTGTGATTGATAAGCTTGCAATGCGAAATGACTGAAAAAGATAAAGGTAAGCTTATCTGTAAACCTTAACTCCCTCTTTTTCCATCTATCCTTACTGCCAGTAAGGTGTCTGTTGAACTAATGATAGGGATCCTCCATCTTAAGACCAAAGGGATTACCAGGCTGTGGAAGAAGAAACTCATGAATGCTGACAGGATATCGAAATTTGTACTACTTGTGGGTGATGACCGTAACATTGACTAGAGGAGCAGGAACAGACACAATGTCTTTAGATAAGCAGCCCTAGCCCCATTTTTGGTGTCTATAACTGGACACTAATAATTCAAAACCTTTCCTTTAATGTCATAGGCAGCCAGTCCTGTTTCCAAAATATAGATGTCACAGTCATGGGAAGTTGGGAAGATACCCTGCTTTGTGTAGAGTCAATCAGCCTTAATTTTCTTTCCCTTCTCCACTTCTGCTTTTGTATTTTGTGTGACAAATGAAATTGGAATAATTTAACTGAGGATGATTTATTTTTGATCTCTGTAAAAGGGCTGTCTCCCATCTCCTCAGTATAGGAAGCTGGGAGAGGACCTTCCTAGTCACTGGTATGCAGAGGAACCTGAAAAAGCCATCCAAATTCAGAGCATTATCTTCATTTGGAGTACTGATATTTCTTCAGTCCTTTTGCATTGGTATCTTTGTCCTAATGACTATAATAATCTCCATCTTAATTAGATTAGGAAAAAAAAAAAGACCCAAACCAGTCTCTGAGAACTGTGGAAAAAGAAAACAAAGCAGCCGCAGGTGTAAAAGGCTGATGTATCAATCTCTTACCAGAACATGAATTGTGGGTATCTGAGGCAGACTGCTTCAGCATTGGAAAGCCTGTGAGGCATTTTAAATCTGTTCTTGTATTTTAAACACCTTATATGTACTACTTTACCCAAGAGTGTGGGACATAAGAAAATAACATTACTTGGGCTCTGTAATTTCCAATATAAATCAGCTGCAAATACTGAAGCAGATTTGTTTGTTGATGTACATTTATTTCCCTGCTGATATGGTATGGCAGTAAGAAATCAAAATCCCTATGCTCTTTGGGATGACCACTGTGATCAGTCTTTCTGACTGTAGCTGTATGGTATACTATGTGAATGTAATTTTTATGGGTATGTATTATTTTGGATGCAGTGGTACTAATTAGCATCTAGTATGACATTTATCTTTTTTGTGAGAAATGTCCTTCTTTCCACAAGAATTTTTAAGGTGAGGAGGAGGCAGGAAACAAATTCTTCTTCTATATCAAGTTTAACATCTGCTGTATCTATGGATAACAGGTTCTGAGAGGAACTGCTGAGTATGACAGAGTACAGCTGGTGGAGTTAAGTGTGGAAAGTCAGTCTGAGCACACACTGTAATGGATTTGACCTCGAAGAGCACTACAAAGAGAAATTGCAGATAACCATCTGAACTGACTTGAGAAGCCTGTAGCCCTGACTCCCTGGATACCAGGAAAAAAGAGAAAGACTAAATAGATTGGAGTGAACAATCAGAAATACAGGAGTGAATAAATGCTTAATATTTGAAGTGCTGACAGTACAAGATAACATGGAAGAGCAGTACATTTTCCTACTTGATTTCAGTTATATTATGAGAGTAAAATTCCTTAAAAGACAGCGTTGTAAAAGTAAAATGTATACTGAATAGAAGTGAGATGTGAAAGTAGTATTGGAACAATTAAGACGTGCAGTTGAATAGATTCTAAACATCTTTCCAGTTACTGGTTAAAAACAGGAAGGAGAAAGGAGAAATTACTGACACGGAGAGTAAGAGTTGCATTCTTCTGATTCAGTATTTTAAATTCTTAATCAGCGTGGATCAGAAGTTCTGGTAGAAGCGTATAAGAACATGACACAGATATATGCTTCTCTGCTTTTCACAAAGCAGGCTTTCCAATTCACAGGAAACAGCTGAATGCTTGTATGTGATTTTGGTCAGAAGAAATTTCCCCGTGAGCTGCAAGTTCTGTGGGAGTTCTTTTCTCCTGGAAACACCATGCTTCTCATTACAGGTACGCTCCCTGGATGACCGTTGTGCAGAAATGCTTGGTCTGTCTCAGCAGGACCCAGTTTGAGGCTTCAGCCTCTGACAGGTGGATCTGACAGGGCTCTGCCACAGATACCTCAAAAAGTCATCAAACGGTGAAGCATCTGGCATATCAGAACAAGCATTTTTGGATCGCGTTTTTCTGGGGTGGAATGCTGTACTTTTTTGAGCACCCTAAATTCAGAGGCTCCAGTTTAAATAACTATGCTGCTAGTTCCTGGCAGGCAAAGAGTGAGAAGGGATGGTCTTAAGAGGTGTAGGTGTGCAGAAACGAAAGCAGAATGTGGAAGCACAACTGTCTGATTTATTCACTGATATATATTAGAGCAAATATCTGGAAGTGATTCCATCAGTTTGACCTTCCTAAATTTATCTTGGCAGTGCAAAAAATCACTGTGTTATATACCTTGTGATTTGAAATGAGATGATAAGACAGAAAATAAAATGGGTGTTAAGAGAGTTAAAAGGACTTCTGTGCTTGTCCCAGGAAACACTGGAGTAGAACTGGGAACGGAGCCCAGCTCACATTATATCCACTGCTTGTTTTGAGGGATGGGCTTTCCACTTGGTTATTCTACATATTATATTTATTAGCAGAAGTAGGGATTAGAAGGAGCTTTGAGGATGCTCTGGGACTGGAGACTGTGATCAAGTGCTACTTGTTTTCTGTCTATTGTACTTGAAAAGAGAGGCAGAGAAAGACAGTAGTAAGTGTGCATATGTTTACTGCATCTGCTTTACAAAACCCCGAGTCAAAATAAGCCTTTAAAGAGAGTATAGACAGCAGTGTATTTAGTTTTGATTTATTAAAATAGTTTTCAGACTGCAGTCTTATTCGTCCTGTGAGAACTGCACTCTCTGGTAATGGGAGCATTGAATTTTCATGTGAAACATTTTAGAGAGCACATTTTTTTTCCACGTACAAGAGTGTGACAAGAATTTGTTCCTGTATGATGATGTGCAAGTTATTATAGCTGCTATGCTAAACATGTATTTATGATCACTGCTGGCACGGCTGCTGTGTGTTTTGTTTATATTGTTAGAAACCTAGTTGTGACACATTATAAAAAATACATTCTTTTGTGCTAGTCTGCCACTGAAGCAGAATAAATCATGCTTCCTGCTGCTGTTCTGGTTTTTCTGATATTGCACCTTTGCTTTTCCCTACCCTGGAGGAGAGAGCACCTGTGTGAGTCTCAGTCCCATACCAGATGATGCTGAAGGACTCATGAAAGGCTGAAAATAAATGCCTTAATATAGCTGTCAGAGAGGCAAGCCCCAAACCACTGCATGCAGCAGTGATGGTCCTTCAATCAGAATAACCTGCTTTCATTAAATGCTAGTTTGAGAGCAGTCTGGAAAAACTTTATACGTGTGAAGAACAATGTAATGAATAATTTCAAAATGGGGAAAAGAAAGCTTTCAAAATGCACAGGAGCTAGCCAGATTCAGCTAGACATGTATCCCAAGTGCTCCTCAAATCTTTCATTTTCCCTGCTCTTTCACACTAACACGGACAAAAGACACAACTGCATCCTCTCTGTGTCTCTTTGTGCCTTTGCTACAGGCATCTTTGTGATATGTTTTTATTTCTTTTAATGAAAACACAGTCAATGCAATTTTAAAAGCTTAAGATTTGCTATTTTTGAACCAGATTTCTTTGTTTCATTTTTCCAAAACAGAATATTTAAATACTGCTTAATTAACAGCATTCTAAGAGCATTTTTGATAGAGTATCATCATCTGCATTGTATTTCACAGTCCACCTTCTGGTTTCCCACTGCCATCAGTAGTGTAAGATCAAACCCTATCATTCTGAGTCTTGCTAAAGATTAAGTATTTAGATACGTAGGTATACATCAACAAATACATACAGATTGCTACACATACATTGCTGTAAATATTTAAAGAATATGGGTTTATGTAATATCTGTAGAGAAAAATGCAGTGCTGTTTTTTTGTTGCTTCTTATTCATTCACATGCAATGAATAATTTGGAATTTTAATTGAATTTTAGAAATTGTTGGAACGTAGTAGATGTTTCAGATCCTAATTATTAAAGAGACAATGCATTTTACATTTATAAACATTTCAAAACTCAATTTCCAAATTGTGAAATGGATAGTGGAGAAGAGAAAGGTGTCAAATTTTTTCAGCAGCTTTGGGTCTAAATAATGGAAACATATTGTACACACATCCCTAACTTCATTGTTGTTGACAGCATAAATGTGAGCTAGAACAAAGTGACTGAGATTTATGCAGACGTGTGTTTGCAAGGCTGGTGTCTTAGTTTTAAATCTGCTTTTATATAATAAGAGAAAGATGTTCTAAACAACAAGTTTTGGATATTTTATTGTCGTCTTTGATAGCTGATATTGCTGTGAATGGATCCAAAACAGCTATTTCTGAACCCTGAGAAAGTAATAGTGGGAATTTCAGTGGATGTCATAGTAAAGCAAACATTTACTACCCATCATCACAGGTGTCCTTAAGCTTTTTTCTTAACCCAGAAAAGAGATCACACTCATATGTTACGTACCACTGGGCTTTAATTTTTGGTTGATGCTAAGGTTTCAATGGCGTGTACGTATGACTCTTCAGAAAACAGCTGGTTACAAGGTATTTTGCTTAATTATGTTGTTGTTTTGGCTCTCCTGTAGTCTTTATCATCCTGAGGAGTAAGACTAAAAATATAGGTCAATGACCCTTTGTATATTACAGTCTGACTCGCTGCTCCCTGGGGGATTAGCTACCTAAACAGAAATTTTATTCATTAGCTCTTCTGTGTAGCTATTCTGAATCACTGCTTTATAAGGCTACAAGAGTAAAAGACTAAGGTCAGCAAAATTTTGTTTGGTCAAGTCCTCTTAAATAATTCCTTGCAGTGTAATAAAAGGGTACTTTTCTTACCATACAGCATATAAGAATTCAGTAAAGAGAAACTACGGGGAAGAAAGAAGCGCGAGCCAACTGCAGAGCAGGAAAACTGTTGAACATTCTCCAATTTCTTTTGACACTTCACAGTGACAGAAACCCCTGTGCTAAATATGTTGGTGCTGAGCTGCTGTGAAAATTCACTGTTCAATAGCTTCCAGAGTTTCTCATCTCTTACCTACAGTGAGCAAGCATAGTGGCTGACCATTGGGCTTCCTTGCTGAGTACTGCTGGCTACTGAGTGGCTCAAAGACTTTTAAAGGATTTTGTGAACTATGTTTCCAAGGTGCCCTCTACTTTTAATCTCCTTATGACTGGAAATTGTTGGTCCATGGTGCTATTGGTGAGAAGCAAAACGACTGAACTTTGTGTATCAGCAAATGAATGAAAAATCATTGGGACTAACAATGCCCATTGTATCATAAAAGAAAATAACTCTGCATAACATGCTTCATTTTGACAAACACGATTTCATTGTAATTTGTAGTAGCAACATTTGGCAATATGGAGAATCTTCTTTTTTCTTAGGTCACATGCTGGCTGGCTCACAGCTGGGTGCAAGGACTGAAGGTAAAAGATACAGAGGTGGAAATGGAGCACAAGGTCATTTAATTTGCTTCATTTTGCTCAGAGGCTTTTTTGACTAGTTTCATTTTAACACTGCTGGCAATCTCAACTGATTATTTCCTCTAGAGAGTATTCACAGCTTAATATTAATTACAAAGCATTGTAAATTTTACAAGAGGATTGAAGGGGTTAAAACAAAATGGTACTGCAGCTTTCTGCTATTAGATATCTGCTAACAGGAGCACATGATGAAGGTTAGAGTAAATTAATTGCTTGATTGTACAACCCTTGGTTCTTGTGTTCATACCCTAAGTAACAAATCGGTGTTTCTGTATATTCTTATTCTAATCAGATAATGATGTAGTAGGGTGTAGGAACAGTAGTCACAATGGTAATTTTTAGCTTGTGGAAGCTCAGAGAACAGTAGCTGAACCTGCTACTCTGTTTTTGAGGCTAAAGCTGAAATGCAGAAAAGCCTCTTAGAGGCATGCATGCATGGCTGGGAATAGTGGCACTGCTTGGTTTCACTAATTTTTGTTTAAAAGATAGACAAAGTGGATTTTCTGCCCAACTCAGAAACATAAATCTGTCAAGATGTACTAACAAAGACTAAGTCACAGACAAAGCAGCTAGAGGAAACTCTGAAGCTGTCTGATAGCACTGGAGTAGCAGAATGTCACTAAGCTGCAACACCTCATCCACCAGCAAGCTCCTTTGGACTACAGCTGCCCTATAATGTTTCTCACATATGCATGAACTATGAAATTCAGTGTTCCAGTACAACATTAGTTAGATTTAGCTTTGGGGCTTGGCCGTTGGTTACTGCTGAAAAAACAGAAGTTTGCTTTTCTAAAACATCCAAAATGAAAGTTGTTTGCTGATGCTGCACTAAGTTGTAATCCTGGTTATTTTCCCCTGGCTCCCTTTGTCATACAAATGCTAGGTGGGAATGCAATTTCCTTGTGAAAATGGACTGTGGAGAACAGACCAGCTGGATTCTCAGGTTGCTCTCTTGGGGTCTTGACAGCCTGGGACTCAGGGCTGTGGGCAGCCTCCCTTCCTCTCAGCCTCTGCAGGGTGAGCAAAACTGCACTTCTGCCTCCATGTAGCTCTGCTTTGTATGTGCCCTCTGTTCATTGCAAACATATGAAGGACACATGTTTTATTGCAGATTTTTTTGGCATGCAGACAAAGTGCAAGGGAGGGGGGCTAATTAGGCTTCAGGGTGGCACCTCCCTCTAGCATCATAAATAAAAGCTATTTAACAACAAATACAATAGGATGCCAGTAAAATGCTTGGAAATAGAATTACAATAACCAAGCTTGTTTTTGTAAGTTGTTTACCATAAGTGAAATAAAGTACAGAGGAAGTGGAAAATGTGGTAACTGTACTGAATGCCTTTATATAGTTTTCAGATGTCTCAGAGTTATCCTTATACTGTATTTCCTCTCAATATGTTTATGGACCCTCTGTGTGAAAGGTCATACTATTTTTCCCCAGAGTTTTTTCCTTCTGTCTTGGCTAAACCTCCCTAGAAGAGTTTTGGAACTTGGCAGTATAAAAAACTTCAGATAGAGAAGTGGACTTCCCTTCCTATACTATATGTCAATTTGAAAATATGAAAAAAACCCAACAATGTTGCTGTAAATATAAATCAAACCCCATATGATCTGCAGCAAAGTAGAGGGTTTTACCTATCAGTCAGCCCTGAGAGGATCCCAAATTTAGTGCAAATACGTTGAAGATCACCATCCTATCTGCAGTCTCTACGTAGTTCTTATGATGACTAATATACCTTTCTTATCTAAAACCATTAGAGAATGCTTTTGGCAAGTCAGCACTGGCAGTCACACGTGAGTGGACACCATCATTTTTAACTTAGGTAACATTCCAACAAAATAACTGTGTCATATCCTTGTGACAAGAAAGCTCTAGATCTGAGACTTATCAGGCCATGGTACAAACAAGAACTGGCTTTGAGATAAAGGCTAAATTACTAAAGTTGTTTGTTTGTTTTTTTTTGTTGGGGGGGGGGGGGGGGGGTGG
>JANHGO010000042.1:81366479-81409951 GCA_024606505.1 Aquila spilogaster
AGAGTTGGGGTTGTTCAGCCTGGAGAAGAGAAGGCTCCAGGGAGACCTTATAGCAGCCTTCCAGTACCTAAAGGGGGGCCTGCAGGAAAGCTGGGGAGGGACTCTTTATCAGGGAGTGTAGTGATAGGATGAGGCGGTAATGGTTTTAAACTGAAAGAGGGTAGATTTAGATTAGATGTACGGAAGAAGTTCTTCCCTGTGAGGGTGGTGAGGCACTGGAACAGGTTGCCCAGAGAAGTTGTGGATGCCGCATCCCTGGCAGTGTTCAAGGCCAGGTTGGATGGGGCTTTGAGCAACCTGGTCTAGTGGAAGGTGTCCCTGCCCATGGCAGGGGATGGCAGGAGCTAGATGATTTTTAAGTTCCCTTACAACCCAAACCATTCTATGATTCTATGAAAACATGTCTATTTCCAAGGCTTCAAATGGGAAAAATAGTACTGTCAGGTCACTAAACTTTGTGACACAGGATAAGATAGAGAAGTTAATTCTTTCACAGGGTCTAGCAGACATCACACTTTTTTATCTCTTTCTTGTGCACTGTGAGAAGGACAGAAAATAGCACAGACAAAACTAAGCCAGTGACAATGATCTTGAGTGGACAGTGCAGTCCTGAATTTATAATGTTAAGGTTGCTATTTAACAAATTCTCTCAGATACTGAACACTGCAGATGTTTAAAAACTGTTTCCTCTTACAATAAGTTATTGAAAAGGTGAAGGGATTGTAATATAATACTTGGCAGAAAGACTTTTGAATGCACTTAGCTGTAGTAGTTACATATTCTTAGGTTGTCTTTATCCATATGCTTATAATCTTCTACAAATTTGTCAGACCCAATAGTTCAACTCCCAAAGATGCTTACACTCAGTATGTCTTTAAGTAGAGGTATATCTGAAAAGGGCTTCAACCTAATGCTTTACAGAGAGGTCATCAGGAGGTTTCAGCTCAGTTTCTGTTATAAAATTCTGTTTTTATACTTTCATTAATTCCTGTAACATTCACCTTTACGACATAGTTTTCCACGCTTGAGAGAGTATTTGGATTCAGCAGAATCCTTTCAGCTGCCTTTGGGTTATAAAAGAATCCTATTTAAATATATGAAGTAAATCCTACTTTCTTGTCCAGATAGGAGGAAAGGGAAATGTTTCAAATCAAACCAAGTTTTAAACTTCAAATTGTTCAAGTACAATAGCTTATAATGAGCAGCTGAATCAATCTGAAAAGATTTAAGGAAGTGTTCACATCATCCAGTCTTAGGCAGCGGATATGATCAACCTATTACCCAAACTCTTCCTATTGTCAGGCTTTCCAGAGAGCTCTGATTTACATAGTCTGAATCACCTCCAGAAAAAACCTGTTCCTCTCTCCACTGGCTATTGGCAAGAACCTAGAGAGAATAGTTGTTTAAATTAGATGGCTAAAGCTGGGTGGTATGAATACCCTCTTTCATCACAGGGCAGACATATTGTCAGTCTTTAGAAGTGTGCCCTAATAAGTGCATGAAGTAGAACTCGTCATCCTTTCCCGAGGTTTCACAGAGATCACCTAGCATGACAGAATGATGTGGAGGACACAGCTTACCATTTAGACCATACTGGATTCAACAATATATTGCGGTTTAAAAATGTTGTTCAGTTAGCTATTCTGATACATTTACAAAGTAAATATGTCTTTATTCTTGAGGAGTGCTCATCAGAGCTGGGCTTGCCAGTGACGCTAAGGAGCTCAACTCTCCTTCCCTCATCATATCGCCTATCGTTGTATTGCTTACTTGATGTCCTATGGTGGAGGAATAGTTCTACAGCCTTCTCTTTATTTTGAGGGTTTCTGTAGCTTTGGTACCTTTTTTTCCCTTTTTTTTGCCATTAGACACTGCTCAGTGTTTCTCAGTCATTGAGTTGGAGTTATGTTTGTCATGGGTTGTTTAGTTTGTGGCAAACACATGGACATGCTGTTAAGAATTTGTCTGTTGGGCTCAATTTGAGCTGAAGAAACTTGAAAATCAACAAAAATGCAATACTGTTGCTTAGAAATAGTCTGTATAGCACTTGTAGGCAAGAATTAATACACCAAGTGTTTTCAGCCATGATTTCTATCATGAGGCAAGAAATCTTGATTGAATAAATTACTGGTTTTAGTCTTGCATTGTTGTTTTACTTTCAAATTATTTTCTTCAGAAATGCTTGATTGTTATTTGTTGTTAACTATAGAGACATGTTGATTTGCAACTAAATGTAAACTACATATTAAACCTACACACTGCCGCTCCTTAATTTAACATTTTATCATTAAAATGTCAAATGACATTTCTTGTTTATTGTCTGACACTTTTACTTATTCTTTGTGTCAAACTGCTGTGGATGGAAATGGAAATTTTGTTAAATTGGAGTTCTATTTAATTGCAGAAATTGCATCTTTTAAAGCCTTTTATTAATGAAAAAATACTTTAAATAGACTGGTGACATTTTTAAATTAAAGCATTTTGTAGTTTGAGCTAACTGATTTATTAATGAGAAAGTATTCATTGTAGCTAGTGAATTAAACAAGTTGCTTATGGTTACAATTTCCCCAAGGGTTTAAAATAATTACCTTTTAGTCTTTCACGGCTTGTTTTTGTTTGTAGATTGTATGAGGAAGATAAACTATCATCTTTTAATCCCACTCAGTTTTTATACTTTGAATGAACTAAATACTGTACAAAACTGCTAAACCAGAATGAAGGGGGGTGTGTAGAATCTTTCAGCACTTGAAAAAGTACTGCTAAAATAGCTTAAAATTTCAGTCAGAGTTTTACAGATGATCTCTCTTGATGCTCCCCATCACTTTGCTGGTTTTACCTATTGTAAAAACTTAGATACAAAAATGTTCTACTTGCATGCTGTTTTTAACTAATTAAAAATGTTTTTATGACATTGTAAGAGGACTAACCTTACTCATTATTGCAAATTTAAGTTTTGAAATATTTTTTTTGAGCTATTTCTATCCTTTTATTTAAATAACATTCTCTTAGATTTTATTTCCTGAGTAGTACCTGAATGTGTCTAAAATCATAATAATTTTCTTTTTTTCCTTCTTCAGAGAGTATAGACCAAACGTGAATAACTTATAGGGTAGGTTTTGTGCTGAGGAGGTTTGAAAAGCAACTCAAAGAGACCAAAGAAATTTTGCCGCGGTAGTCTAAGATAGAAATGCAACTCCTCAAACACATGATTGAAATTGATTTGATGTGAAATCAGTGGAATAGGGTTGATTCCTATTGAAATCAAGGAGACTACAGAAAAGAGTAACAATTAACTGCTTGAGCTAAGGTGCCAAATCTTGTGCAAATAGTTCCTAGCCGTACAAATAGAGAAACTGAGTGCTGTATCCGGAAAGGATGTTTATGTATATTTTTCCTTTTTGAATGCAGAAGTTTATACAGAAAATACACTTCTTTTGGATGAACTAAGACAAAAAAAATAGAGTTTTAAATGTGGGTGTATCTGCAAAAAACAAGGTAAGGTACTCAACAGTTCTTACAATTTGTGTGACTAAGTTCAGACTTTTTAATGATTACACTCTGGATATAAAGAAAATGCTGTAAAGGTGTGTAAGTAGCTCCCCGGACTGGCTGGGGATAATGCCTCCTACAGAGTGTGTGTGGGCACGCGTGCACGCGTGCATGTGTAAACCTGTCATAGTTAATTATCATCGTAACTCTTGCATCACAAGTGATTTTGAGGGAGGATGCCGAGCTAGTGTACCACTAGATGTTGCTCTAAGACAGTGTCTAACAGAAGAACTCTAATAAACATGCAGTCTCTAATATTTGCATCAATCACCACAATTCTCTTTAAAAATAATTCACAGATTAAATCTTAAGCTTTTGGAAAAAAAAGGGGAAAAAAAGCGTTATGAAATGCCATTAAAACTTACAGTATCAGAACTACTGCTTTTCTGGGAACAGAGTATGAATAGGAATGCTATTTTATCAGAAACCTTTGGTTTTATAAGACTGTCTTATCTAATTCTTGAAGTGCTTTCTGTTAAGTAAAATCACATCCTTTAAAAAAGCAGAGCATAAATTCCTTAAGTCTTTCTATTCCAAAATCTGAAGCTCATGCCTGCTTGAGGTCAGTGGTTAAATGAGTTTGCTGGTCTTGGCTGAAATACCATGGAGGCTTCATGGTATTTAGCTAACTTCATCTTGGTTTCTGGGCACTTAGAATTTAAATAGAAGAAATGCTAATTAGGTCAATATGGAAATAAATCTGCAGAGCTGTAAGAAGATGCTTGCACAGTGTCTACTGAAGCAGGTGTGGTTTTAGTCTAGGCTTGCAGTATTTCACTTGCAGAAACAAATAGATTAATAAAAGAGAAGGAAAAGCCTTTGAAAAGTAGAGAATTTGCTCTTATGGGAATCAGTGAAGGCTGGGACCAAGGTCCTTAGTAAGATAATTCAGAATGGAAGGAGATATGTGTGTAGAAGATTCTTGCAGGATAACAGGCTAAAATGGCATCAGAGCACGATGACACAGCTAGATACTCCCTGGGGTGAATATTCAGTTTTGCTTTGACCCCACTGAACAGTTCTGTGTATGCTTAGCTTTGAGTAGTCACGTTGTTTAGATTTTCAAAATTTTCTCATTTATAGCTGATTCACCCAACTGAACAACATACGGATATGATAAACAACAGAGACAGGTTATTTTTTTTGAGAAAATGTTAGTAGCTTGCTGATTAAATATGAAGTGGGCATTGAGAGATCACTAACACTGTGAAATGGATTTCTGACATTTTAAAAAACCAGCATGTACCCTTGTCTTTAGCTCTGTGGTGGGTCTTAAATGAGTAAAGTCTTTGCTGATCATTTTCTTTTTGCATTTGGAGGTGATATATTCTACCAGTTATGCTCGACAGAAAATGGTTGAAATAAGTTTTCATTAGTTCATTTATACTGTACTACTCTGCAAGATTGCAGCTTGACCTTATTATACCATCAGAATCTGTAAAAACTTTTTCTAAGCCAAGCGCTTACAAATATGTAGTTTTTAAAAGAATTTCCGTAAACCAGCATTAAAATACAATTCTTTTCAAGGCCTTTTACAAACTGCTGTCCAGGTATAGTAAAATATTTTAAAACTCTCCATACCTATTTTACAAGTTTTTCAATCTATGGTATACAGAAATACTGTATACTATATTAAGGTGTTAAAGTTACCTTCCACACATCTGCTTTTTATTTCTTTTCCTTATGACACAGGCAGACGCACACACATGCTTGCACACACAGGACCATACACCGAGTTAGGAGCTAATAAAGATGTCAAGCACTGCACTCCGTTATGAGCTGTGACACCTAACACAAAGCACCCTGCCTACTCCTGATATTGTCATTTTCTGTAAGTGCTAGCTTCGCTTCTGTTTTTATTAGTTGATGCATCAACACCCGACACCCAGGAAGAGATTCAATAACTTCAGTTAATTAGGCTACCCTTTTAGGCAGCGAGGAAGCAGGCGTACAGGATCTGTTTAGGGCCACAGTCCTGCGCAGCTTACATTATTCTGTAATTGGCATGCTTGGTTTTGGGGTGTTAACAGAGGCAAAGAGGAATATCGAGGTTCTCAGCGCCTTGCAGGGCTTTTGTTTAGGTAACGCAGTGGAGCGGCAAGACACCTGCCTCCTGAGAGCGCTACCAGCCACCAGCACAGTGCGCAAGAGGAGGGAGGCAACGGCTGCCCGCGAACAAACCCAGCCAAGGGAGAGTCATGCCCCATTTTCCAGAGAAGCGGTAAAAACCACTAAGGACACTTCTCCATCTGCACAGCTATTACATATCAAAGGCAATGTCTGCATTTCCAGTAGATATATAAAGCTACTGTGTCTGAGATTTATTTCTGACTGATAAAAATAGTTTTGTCTTCTTTTGGGCTGAGTGTGTTAGATGGCTTTCTTGTTTCTGTGATTCAGTAACAGCGTCATTCGTTATAGACATAATGTGCATGTTGCTGACATTGTTCCAAAAAATAGATGGCCCAGGGCCACCTTTGGGGAATTCTCTAAACGGAAGAATCAGAAATGATCATCTCACACTGGGTGTTGAAGCACTCTGTTTGCATGCTGAGAGTGCTGAAGGAGGACCGGAACGGTCCCCGTGCATGTATTTACACAACAGACTATTGCTGCTTTGAGTTGTCAGCCTGGTGGTTCATTAATATTCACTCTTAAAAGCCTTCAGTGCGTATTTACGTACCAGAGTTTGCATTGTAAAGGGCCTGTAAATGCGGACCGCGCTTGGGCAGGGGGTCGGTACCGTCTCAGCTTTACTGCAGGAGCAGGGGTGCAGTTTTGCTTCCTTCATCAATTTCCCCCTCACAGCAGTAGGAGCAAAACTGGGACCCTGCTTGGTGGAAATGCTTTTTCCCCTGAAATCTGAACGCAGCAGAAAGAGTATGTGCTGCCACGTGTTACCTCTGCACCCCAGAAATATTGGAGAATTTTCCCCCTTCTTTCCTCCTTCCAAAAGAGAAGTGCTCCAGACAGCACGGAGGCATAGGATAGATGGGGGTGCCATGGGTTAGTCATACGGAAGGTACTGTGAAATGACTTTCAAAAAATACCTTCCGATTTTTTTCCCCCCTCATTCCTTCTGCTGTTGTGCAGGGAGGGAAGGGGAAGCAGCGTGGTTGGGTCTGCGCAGCAAAGGCACGGTGGTCTGTCCTGGAGGCTCTACCTCTCGTGGGCTCTACCTCTGCCCACGAGCGTCTCGAGAGCGGTAGCAGAGGGGGCAGGTGGCGGGGGCTGCAGGAGCCTGCACTGCCCTCTGAAATGGTGCTCGTGTGGGGCTGGTGCGTGTCCCGCTCCGGCTCTGCCCGGGCCGCACCGCGGGGTCGCTGCCTCTGCGGGGCTGCGAGGGGTCTCACCTTGTCTTGTCCTCTATAAAACGAGGAGATGGGGTGGGAGAAAGAGCCTTGAGCTATCTAGCAAATCTGCACTTCTGCGTAAGATCCAGGGCTTGGTGTGGTCCTGGAGGACAAATGGTGAGCTGGCGAGGGCATGAGATGTTTGAAGGGCAGACAAAAAAACCTGCTCAGGTCCCCTGATTCTGCTGCTTCCATGAGGTCTGGCTTGGACATGGCCTTCTGAAACCTGCATCAGGAGACAGCTGCTACGCAGGGATGGGGCACAAGTAATAAATTATTTAAATTAAAATGGGATACCCTTTTGGCAACACCTAATTCTGGAGGTGTTTTTTAACAATACCAATGCTAGAAATTCAACTGCATAATTTATGGTAAGATTTTCCACTTATTTTTGTGTTTGACGAATGGCTTGGTGGCTTTGGCTTAAGCACAAAGCTGGATGGGAGATTATGCGGTTCCTCTTCACCGCTCTGCCCTCCCCAGTTTCTGTGTGGCCTTGGTGGGACAGGCTACTCTCATAGGCACAGTAACACATCCATGGCATGTGCTGGTGAGACGCAACTAAAGTTCTCTGAGGCTTGGCATGAATGGAGCTAGAGGAGCACAGTCCTTTCTTTTATAGTATTTTAAAAACTAAATATTAGGACTTAGAAATTCACCCATCACTACTGGTTTGTATCATCTGCGAGAAGTTATTCTGTGCTGCAGGCACTTGTCAGTTATGAAGAAGGATAGGCCCACCACGTAAATAAAGTAAATCCATCTCATTTTACATGGATGGTCAAACAGCCATCTTATGATAACTCTCAATCACTGCCAAAGTGAATCAGCCTCAAACCATAGGAGAAAAAGAAAGTTTCTCTTCAGTTTCTTTGGGTCTGCATTGCAGAAGTCTGAAATCAGCTTGCAAATACGCTGCATTGTCGTATGCTGTAATCCACAGCTCCATTTATATTGACATGTGTGCTGCGTGCTGCTGTAATTCCTAACTACAGTGGGAGTATCAAAGTTTCACTGCAGCCTTAGTCCTGACTTGACTGGCACTGTTGATTTTTATCACAGTTGCAATGCAGATTTAAAAAAAAAAAAAAAGCTTTATAGTTCATGCTGTCTTCAGTTTGGTCTTTATTGGTACTAGAAACCGCTTCAGTTTAAGGTAAAATAAAACAAAAATAGCAAAATAAATAACTTGGGGGCATTTGGAGGGGAATGAAAGCTGTTTCTTGGTCCAAACACCTTCATTGTTATAGAGCTTTAAGTGTACAGCAGCCTCAAACAGCGAATATTATAACCAGTCTGAACAGTACCTCTAGGGCAGGGAGAACCTGTGAAAAGCACAACAGTGGATTAAAATAGAGGTGCAATAAATATGCATTTAGTTATTTATTACAAAATAAATTATGTATTGACACAAGAAGTTACACTGTAATTTTCTGTTTGAAATGTTACAGAAGTAAATGGCTTTCTTTCTAAAGGGCAGCATGGAGCGTTGGTCTTGTGTTTCTGTCATGACATTTAACTCATTAGCATGCAGGTGCACTCTCTGGGTTTCATGCAGTAACTGTCTCCTTTCACTGTGTTTACAGATAATCCAGCAAGTTTGCAGGCCAAATGGCTCTCCGAATGTGAGCCCACAAAGCAGTGAATGAGACAGCACACTGCTCGGGGAGATTCCAGCACAGCTAGCCAGAAGGTAAGTATCAACAGTGGCATTAAAACCAAAAAATGCCTTGAAATCGTTTGTAACTGACCACCACAATAATTAATTGTAGGTAAAGTTGCGGTCACTTGTTTTTCTTCCCTTTCCTTAAAATCAACCCTCTTGTTTTTTAGCAACTGATCCATGGTTAATAGTGGTTAGCATGATGCATCCAAGCTCCTGGTTTACTAAACATAATGAATTATTCTGCTTCATGGGGAACCAGCCACGCGATGGGTGTGTGAAATAGGAAATCCTTCAGAGAGAACTCCGCAGGCACAGCGGGGGCTCTCGTGACTCCGCTTTGGGACTGAGCGGCAGATGAAATACCGCGGCGAGAGGGGGCCCTGGCTGCTGCAGCTCTGTGGAGCCGCCTTTTCCAGCGCTGTAACGGCTAGGAGAAGGGCCCGTAGCTTTGTCGCTGAAGGATCTGGGCTCAGGTCGGGACTAGCACATAGCTCCCAGGCAGCTGACAGGGATATCCCTGTGCCCCAGCTCTCCGTCAGCTGCGTGGGTGTAACGTCCCTGTTTCATGTTCTTGTTGGATCTTACCTAACCCTCAGTCCTGCAAGGGCTGGGTGTTAAGCTAATTGTCTGGGCTCTTTCTATATTTATAGGAGGGGGGAGACATTCATCTCAGGTAAAAGAAGTGTCTAAGACAGCTGGGAAAAATGCCCCCTCTATGTAGCTGGCTTTCTCTCTTACTTTGAAGTGAGCCTACATAATTAGCTCAGGCTCCAAGCTGATTTTTTAAATAGGTGAAGTTAGGTGAGGCCATTCTACCTGCTGCATCTGCCTCTTGTTAAAACTGTCAGCCCTTAAGCTGGGGATTGTCTTCTGCCACCGTGGGCATTGCTGTTTGTCTGACACGGCAAAGTCGTCATTGCAGATGGAGCCCCTACATGCAGCTGTAATATGAAGAATTGATAAAAAGACTCTTAGAGCTGCTGACTGATGTTCAGTACCTGACAATGTCACCTTATGCCCATATAAACAGGTGGGTAATGGAAAACCTCTGGATCTTAACCTAGCACAGGTTATGCAGCCAGGCTCAGACACAAAATCATGCTTTGGCAGCTTAACAAGCTGCTGCATGCCTACGGAGCAGTTCTTAATATCCCTGTGCTGATCTCATCCTCATCATCTTATATATGCTCATGTGAAAGGCGTGCACACAAATGGATGCCTCAGACTGATGCACAGTAACTTGTTAAGCCACTGTTATCATGTGCCTCAGCCCACAGACAACCCCCATACTAGGTCTTTTTTTACTTGAGTTTCATGCTGACACTGGGGATTTATCAAAATCTGCTGTGCAGCTATAAAGATTTTTGCTAAATATGCAACAAACATCAATGTGTAAGATACAGGAAACGGAGCAGAATGGCTATTAGGAAAAAGTTTAGCATCTGTTCGGTGAGTTTTCATGCATGATTTGGTAGGTAAAGGTTATCAGAAAAGTCAATACAAGTGTGCTCGGAAAACATAACATCAGTTAAACCTCTTGACGGGTGCATTACAAAGCAGCAGAAGATCATTCAAAGCTGACCAGCAAAATTCTGTTGCTCCTGAAGGCAGAAATGCCTTGTCATACTCCTAGGCTGCTTTATGGACCTGCTGGCTTGCTAAGCTGAAAGCCATTGCTCTGCTCCCAGATGGCAGGAATTGCATTTGGAAAGGCATGCAGTGTCTCATCTCTGCAATGTGCCAGTTTGGCACTCTTTGAAAGCAGGTGAATGAACATTGCTTTAAAATAGGATTTTTATGCTTGTAAAAGATGCCAGCTTGAGACTAATGGAAACTCAAGTCCTTTGCTTACCTGTGGAATTTGCACAGCGTGGGTGCTGGCAATGCTCACAGCACCCACATGGATATTTCTCAACTCTCATTAGATGGAAGCCAGAACAACAAGTACCTCAGGGTACATTTCTATTCTCCTCAGCATGGATATTGCAAAGGTGTTAATGGTCTCGTCTCATGAGAAAATGCTGGGCGTTCGCGAAAGAGGAACAAGGGCCCCGTGCCGTGCAGCCACAGCAGCCTGCTGGCTGCCTGCTCGCTGGGCATCCCAGGGTCCCCGTGCTTGGGTTCCAGCACAGTTGCTCCAGATGCTCCACTCTGCATGAGGAGGCCACAGAGTTCTCCCCTTCCCTTATGCTCCCATTTCCTTGTTGCCAACCCCCTTCCTTGTTCACAGACGTAGCCTCCTACAGCCCACCGTCCTCGGTCTCCAAGCCGGTGCAGATCAGACTCAGCCCCGCAGGGCTCCTGCCTGTGAGACTTTTGAGTTTTCAGATTACCTCTTGAGGCAAATGTGGTAGTTAGGAACAGGAGAAACATGCAGGCTGCGTCAGGTTGAGAGATGTAAATGTGTTGTGCCTTGCGCAAGAAGAATGCGCATCTATTTGAAACAATAAAACAGCCCACATGTATGTGCAGCTCTGCATACCTCCCATCTATTTCTGACCTTCACTCCCAACTGAGAAGACTCTTCCCTCCATGTAGTGCAGTATGTTTCTTGTTTCTGCTCCTGGCCTTTTCTCTTCTCGTTTTAATACAGCCAGGGAGATACTCCTACCTTATATGAGCATCACAACCCTTTGTCAAGTGAGTGTCTAATTAGGTCTGCCAAACTGTTAGAACATCACAGCAGATGATTTGTTCCTCAATGTCTTGAACAGCAGAGCTGAAAACCTGGTTTACTTGAGTTGTCCCCTTCCCAGGGATGCTCCATTTAAAGAGGTTCTGTTCCTTCTGCTCCTGTTCCTTCTGTGCCACCTGAAACCTTCTCTTCTCCACTTTCTTACTGCTCTTATCTGAGTGTGAAAGCAAAAGACCAAGAAGGTGGCAATCACTCCCCACATTCACACGAGGATTCATAAATGGCACTCAAACAGGTTCTCCCAAACATCGCAGCTGTAGTGCAGGCCATTAAGCTCTCAGCAAAAAGATTTGTGTTCCTCCAATTTCAATCCCTTGACAGGTCCAATTGCCAGATGTAAAAGTTTTTAATTACATATTTAGAAATCTTTATAAACTGGTGGGATTACTGAGCAGAAACCCATCACAGCAAAGGCCATAAGGTCTGCCCAGGAAGGAAAATCTTTATAAATAAGCATGCACTGAAAGAAAGAGCAAAATAACCACTACCTCAAGCTATGAATCAATGTGTTCCTGAGAGGTTAAGGCCCTGAATCAGTAAAGTCTTTAAGAATATCCCTAACTTTAAGTGACCCCATTGACTTCAGTTATATATGTATCAGTAGCTTTGTCAGTTGGGACCTTTGTTTATGAGCTGAAATAAATTCTTTTTTTTAATTCATTTTTAGAGTCTGGAATCGTGGCCTCTATTGAGTTTGCAAACACAGTGCCTAGAAAAGTGTAAAATCTAAGTAGAGAAGGCAAGGGTGGGAGTAAGTTTGTAATACTACCACCACACTTGTGTGTGGGAAACACGCTTAAGGACCCAATGGTTTATTTAGGGCCACACAAGCAGTATAAGGCAAAGCCAGGAAACAGATCCCATTCTTCCAGGTCTTGCTCTCTATATTTTAATCCTCTGGTGTATATCCTATAGAATTCCAACCCTCCTATCTCTTCCTTTAGACCTTCTGCTAACAGCTGAGTAAATGGAAGGGACAGCAAAGTTAGAGTTAGCTAATACTTCACCCACTGTGGATCAGGCAATGTATCTTCTTCCTGCCCCAACATTTATTTAGAAACTTGAGTATGACATGCTTGTGAAATACGTATTTTTGGGTAATAGTCTTCAAATTTCAAAGAAAAAGTGAAATATTATTTTTTTGGCTTATTCGTTTGGATAACTGTACCTGATACAGTGTTTCTAACCAAGCGCATTAGCCAGTCTATTGCAGCTCATTTCATAGCACAGGAATGCAAACAATAAGAAGCAGACTGCCAAACCTTGAGTAATTAAATATAAGTAGAGCAGTCATAATAAAGAGAAAGAGAACACTGGGTAAGTTTTCTGAAAAGGAAAAAGTATAATTACTTCAGCCGAAGGGCAGCAATAACACAGACACTGACAAAATACAGGGATTTTGTGTGCTTATTGACTCAGCCATTCACAAAAAAAGTCATTGTCTTAGCAAATACCACATTACATGATAGTAATCAAGCTGCTGTACTGTACCTTTGAGATAGAAAGCACCTTCTACTGAAAATCAAAGGCACGTTTCTGAATAGTTAAGAGAAGAACTTTATGGTTCTGTGACGATATGGCCACATATTATTCTTTTTGCTTTTCTAACATGTAGAGCTGCTTTTTTCTCTCTATTCTTATGAACCATTTTGGGGTGTTTCTACTGGCTTTTGGCAAAGTAGCTGCAGAGTTAGTATGGAAACTTTTAGCATGCCTAGCTGAGGCACATTTGACCACCTCAGCTCTCAATGATAAGCTTGCAATGTGAAATGAATGAAAAAGGTAAAAGTAAGCTTATCTGTAAACCCTAACGCACCCTTTTTCCATCCATCCTTACTGTTAGCAAAGCATCTGTGGGACTAATGATAGACAACCTCCATTTTAAGACCAAAGGGATTACCAGGCTGTGGAAGAAGAAGCTGATGAATGCTTAGAGGGTGTCAAAATTTGTACCACTTGTGGATGATGACCACAGCATTGGCTAGAGGAGCAGGGAGAGACAGGATGTCTTTAAGATAAGCAGCCCTATGACTGTCCTGGGAAGTCATAGGTAACCAGTTCTGTTTCCAGAATACAGATGTCACAGTCATGGCAAGATAGCCTTGCTTGATATGGAGTATATTAACCTTATCAAGCTCTCCCCCTCTGCCCCACCCCTAACTTTTACTTTTTTATTTTTTGGGACAGGTGAATATTGGAATAGTTTAACTGAGGAGGAGACATTTTCAATCTCTGCTTATAAGGACTGTCTCAGTTTCCTTGCTACCCTGGTCACTGCTAGGCTGGGGAATCTGGAAATGCCAACCAAATTCAGAATATTAATGTCACTTGAAGGATTGATATTACTTCACTCCTTTTGTATTGGTGTCTTTGTCCTAATGACTGTAATAATCTCCATCTTAACTAGACTAGGAAAAAAAACCCTCTGAAAACTGAGGAAGAAGAAACCCCTGTCTCCAGATGCAAAAGGATGATGTATCAATCTATAACTGGAATGAAAATTACAGGCATCTGAGACTGGCTGTTTCAGCATTAGTATGTCTGTGATGGATTTTAAATCTATTCCCCAAAATCTATTTCAAAAAAAGCCTTATATACACCAGTTTACCCAAGACTGTGGGGCATAAGAAAATAATGTTATCTTGGCTCTGTAATTTCCATTACAAATCAGCTGCAAATATTTAAGGAGCTTTATTTGCTGATGTACATTTCCTTCCCAGTTGATATGATATGACAGCAAGAAAACAATTTCTAAGCTCTTTGGGACAGCCAGTGTGATTAAACTTCCTGACTGTGGCTGTACTGTATGTTATGTGAATGTAATTTTTGTGGGTGTATTTCATTTTGGATGCAGTGGTACTAATTAGCCTCTAGTATCATGTTTATCTTTCAACAGAAATGTCACTCTGTTCACAAGGCTTTTTAAGGTGAAGAGGAGGCAGGAAACAGGTTCTTTTTCTATACCAAATTTAACATCTACTGTATCTATGGATAACAGGTTCCGAGGTGAACTGCTGAGTGTGTCACAGTAAGCCTGGCAGAGTTAAGTGTGGAAAGTCAGTCTGAGCATATGCTGTAATGGATTTGACCTCGAAGAGCACTACAAAGAGAAATTGCAGATAACCACCTGAACTGACTTCAGAAGCCTGTAGCCCTGACTCCCAAGACACAAAGAGAAAAGAGAAGGACTAAATAGATGGAGTGAAGAATCAGAAATACAATGTTGAATAAGTGTTTAATATTTGAAGTGTTGACAGTCGAAGAAAACGCAGAAGAGCAGTAGATTTCCCTACTTGATTCCAACCACATTAGGAAAGTAAAACTCCTTAAAAGACAGTTTTATAAAAGTAAGATATATATTCAGTAGAAGGTGAGATGTGAAAGTAATGTTGGAACAACAAAGACACATAGCTGGGAAGATATTAAGCACCTTTCCATGGCAAGCAATTACTGATTAAGAATACTAAGGAGAAAGGAGAAACTATTTGCATGGAGAATGAGAGTTGTATTCTACCCAGCAGGACCAAGTTCAAGGCTCCAGCCTTAATGGCAGCAATGCTGGATCTGACGGGGCTCTGCCATGGATACCTCAAAAGGTCATCAAATGATGAAGCATATGGGCTATTAGAACAGCCATTTTTGGATCAAGTTTTTCTAGGGTGGAGTGGTGTACGTTTTTTAGCATTCCAAATTCAGAGGCTGTAGTTAAAATAACTGTTCTTATTCTCTAGTTTCTGGCAGGCTAAGAGTGAGAAGGGATGGTCTTAAGCACAAGAGGTGTAGGTATGCAGAAATGAAAGCTGAGGGTGAAAGCAAAACTATCTGATTTATGCAACAACATAAAAGGGCAAATAATCGGAATGGGTATGATTCCATCAGTTTGACTTTCCTAAAGTTACCTTGATAGTGCAAAAATCACTGTGCTGTAGACCTTGTGGTCTAAAATGAGAGGATAAGACAGAGGACAGACAAGAAAATGGAGGCTAAGAGAGTCAAAAGAACTTCTGTGCTTGTAGTCCCAGAAAACATTGGGGCAGAAGTGGGAATAGAGCCCAGCTGGTATTATATCCACTGCTTGTTTTAAGGGATGGGCTTTCCACTTGGTTATTCTTCGTACTACATTTATTAGCAAAAGTAGGGATTAGAAGGAGCTTTGAGGATCGTCTAGGACTGGGGACTGCTGTGAGCAAGGGCTACTTGTTTTCTGTCTATTATGTGTAAAAAAAGAGGCAGAGAAAGAAGAGAGAATGTGTGCACATGTTCACTGCTACATCTGGTCTACAAAACCCCGAGCCAGAGTCAAAATAAGCCTTTAAAGAGAATATAGACAGCAGTGTATTTAGTTTTGATTTATTAAAATAGTTTTCAGACTGCAGTCTTATTTGTCCTGTGAGAACTGCACTCTCTCGTAATGGGAGCATTGAATTTTCATGTGAAACATTTTAGAGAGCATATTTTTTTCCACCTACAAGAGTGTGACAAGAATTTGTTCTTGTATGATGATGTGCAAGTTATTATAGCTGCTATGCTAAACATGTATTTATGATCACTGCTGGCACTGCTGCTGTGTATTTTGTTTATGTTGTTACAAACCTACTTGTGATACATTATAAAAAATACATTCTTTTGTGGTAGTCTCACACTAAGGCAGAATAAATCATGCCTCCTACCTCTGCTCCAGCTTTTCTGATATTGCCACTTTGCTTTTCCTTACCCTGGAGAAGAGAGCGCCTGTGTGATTCTCAGTCCCACACCAGATGATGTCGAAGGCCTCATGAAAGGGCAAAAATAGATGCCTTAATACAGCTGTCAGAGAGGCAAGCCCCAAACCACGGTATGAAGCAGCTACTGTCCTTCAGTCAGAATAACCTGCTTTCATCAAATGCTAGTTTGGGAACAGTCTAGACATGCTTTAAGCATGTGAGAACAACACAATGAATAATTTCAAAGAGGGAAAATAAAACAAAAATAGAAACAAATCTTCCAAAATGAACAAGAGCTAGCCAGATCCAGCACAAGACAAGAAAGACTCAAGTCTTTCATTTTCCCTGCTCTTTCATATTAGGATGGACAAAAGGCATGATACTATCTCTCTGTGCCTTTATCACAGACACGTCTTTGTGATACTTTAAAAAAAAAAAAATGAAAGCACTGTCAAATAATTGCAACACAATTTTAAAAGCTCAAGATTTCATATTTTTGAATTAAAATTATTTCTTTTCACTTTCCAAACCAGCATTTTTCATTCTTGCTTAATTAGCAGCATTCTAAGAGTGTTTTTGATAAGAGTATCATCATCTGCATTGTATATGAATGTTCTTCATAGCCTTCCTTCTATTTGCCTGCCCATGTTCCCACTGACATCAATGGTGCAAGACCAAGCCCTATTGTCTCATGTTTAAAGGATATGGGTTTATGCAATGCCTGTAGAAAAAAATGCAACTTTTTTTTTTTTTTTGTGACTGGGGTTTATGCAGATGTGTGTTTGCAAGACTGGTGTCTCAGTGTTTAATTTGCTTTTCTATAATAAGAAAATGTTATGTGAAAACAGTTCCAAACTTAATGTATTTTGGATATTTTATTGACTTCCCCAATAGCTGATATTGCTGGGAATGAATCCAAAACAACTATTACTGAACCCTGAGAAAGCAATGATGGGAACTTTAGTGGATATCATAGTAAAGCCAACATTTACTATCTGTTATCACAGGTGTTTTTAAGCTTTTCTCTTAACCCAGAAAATAAATTACACCCATATGTTATGTACCACTGGGCTGCAATTTTTGGTTGATGCTGAACTTTCAATGACATATATGTACTGACTCTTCAGAAAACAGCTGGTTATGAGGCATTTTGTTTAATTATGCTTTGTTGTTTTGATTCTCCTGTAGTGTTTATCATCCCGAGGAACATAGCTGAAGATACAGGTCAATGACCCCTTTATACATTATAGTCTGACACACTGCTCCATGGGGGATTAGCTACCTACATGGAAATTTTATTCATTACTTCTTTTGTGTCGCTATTCTGAATCACTTCTTTATAAGGCTACAGGAGTAAAGGACTAAGGTCAGCAAAATTTTGTTTGGTCAAATCCTTTTAGATAATTCCTTCCAGTATAATAAAAGGGTACATTTCATGCCATGCAGCATGTCAGAATGCAGTAAAGAGAAACTAAGGGGAAGAAAGGAGCACAAGCAAACCACAGAGCAGGAGAACAGCTGAACGTTCTCAAATTTCTTTTGACACTTCATGGTGACAGCAAACCCTGTGCTAAATATGTTTGTGCTGGTCTGCTGTGAAAATTCACTGTTTGATAGCTTCCGGAGTTTCTCATCTCTTACCTACGGTGTGCATACCTACACCTCTGACCATTGGGCTCCCTTGCAGAGTGTGGATGAGTACTGAGTGGCTCAAAGACGTTTAAAGGATTTTGTAAACTCTGTTTCCAAGGTGTACTTCTACTTTTAATCTCCTCATGACAGGAAATTGTCAGTTCATCATGCCATTTGTAAGAGGCAAAGTTACTGGACTCTGTGAATCAGCAAATGAGTGAACAAATTCCTGAGACTAACAATAACTGTCGGGTCATAAAAATAAATAACACTGCATAACATGCTTTATTTGGACAAATATGATTTCATTGTAATTTGAAGTAGCAACATTTGGCAATATGGTAATTATTCTTTTTTCTTAGGTCATATGATAGCTGGCTCACAGCTGGGCCCAAGGACTGGAGGTCAAAGACACAGAGGTGGAAATGGAGCACAAGGTCATTTAATTTACTATCCTTGATTTTGCCTAGCTGCTTTTTTGACTAGTCTCTTTTTAACACTGTTGGTGATCTCTACTGATTATTTCCTTTGGAAAGCATTCACAGCTTAATGCTAATTCCAAGACAATGTACATTTTAAAGGGAATAGAATAGGTTAAATGGAAGTGCTATCACAGCATTCTCCTGTTAGATCTCTGCTAACAGGACCACATGGTGAAGATTACTGTAAATTAATTGTTTGGTTATGCAATCCTTGGTTCCTGTGTTTATAGTCTAAAGAACGAATCAGTGCTTCTGTATATTCATATTCTAATTACACTTAGGACATAGTGATATAGTAGAGTGCAGTGATATAGTCACAGAGGCTATCTTTAGCTTAGGGAGGTTTGGAAACCTCCAGATAGCTCAGAGCATTAGCTGAACCTGTCACTCTCTGTATTTTTTTAGATTAAAGCTGAAATCTAGAAAAGCCCCTTTAAGGCACGCATGACTCTGAATACTGGCACTACTTGGTTTTGCTAATTCTTAGTTTAAAAGACAAACAAAGCAGGTTTTCTGTCCAATCTAAGAATATAAATCTGTCAAGAGATACCAATAAAGACTGAGTCATGGAGAAAGCAGTCTGAGCAAATGCTGAAACTGTCTGAAAGCGCTGGGGTACCTTCAGAGTTGCAATACCTCATCCCCCTGCAAACTCCATTTGCCTGCAGATGCCCTATCGTGTCTCTTGGATACGCATGGAACTGTGAAATTCAGTGTTCCAGCATGATTTTGGTTAGATTTAGCTTTGGGCTCAGCCTCAGTTTACTGCTGATGAATCAGAGGTTCACTTTGCTGAAGCATCCAAAAAAGAAAGTTGCTTGCTGAAGCTGCACTAAATTGCCATCCAACTCCCACTGAAGTAAAAGTTCTGGTTAGTTCCCCATGGCTCACTTAGCCATGCAAAAGCTGGGTGGGAAGGATTTTTTCCTTTTGGAAATGGATTGTGGAAAAGAAGCCAACTGGATTCCCAGGTTGGTCTCCTGGGGCCTCAGCAGGCTGGTACTCAGGGCTGTCGGCAGCCCTACCTTTCTACCAGCTTCGGCAAGGCGAGCAAAACAGCACTTCTGCCTCCATGTAGCCCTGCTTTGTCTGCGTCTCCTGCTCATTCCAGACAAATGAAAGCCACACATGTTTTATTGCAGATTTTTGGCATGCAGACAAAGTGCAAGGAGAGGGGGATAATTAGACTTCAGGGTGGTACCTCCCTCTAGCATCATAAATCAAAGTTATTTAACACTGAATACAATAGCACGTCAATAAAAATGCTTGGAAATAGAATTACAATAACCAAACTTGTTTTCATAAGTTGTTTACCATAAGTGAAATAAAGTACAGAAAGAAATGGAAAATGTGGTAGCTGTGCACTGAATGCATTTGTATTGTTTTCAGATCTCTTTCAGAGTTACCCAGAAGAGGTCTTCTACTGTATTTCCTCTTGACATGGCTGTGGACCATTTATCTCAAAGCTCATACTATTTTTTTCTGGATTTTTTTCCTTCTCTCTCTTGGCTGAACCTTTCTGCTAGAGTATTGAAACTTGGCAGTATAAAAACTTCAGATGATGAAGCTGACTTTTCCTCCCCTAGCCCTTTGGCAATTTAAAAATGTGAACAAAATTTTTGATTATTTACCGTGTGTATAAATCGAACTTGCTGGACTGTGACTGACCCCATTTGAACTGCAGCATGGTGGAGGGGTTTTCCTATCAATCAGCTGTAGGGGGCCTGGAGTCAGTGCAATGAAGTCTGCTGAGGGGGGGTATCAGTATCTTCCCTAGCCGTAATCTCTCCACAGCTCTTATAATGACTGATACACCTTTCTTATCCAAAACCATCGGAGAATGCTTTCAGCCATTTATGTGCAAGTCAGCAACGGCAGTCACATGTGAGTGGATACCATCATTTTTTACTCATGTAATGTTCCAGCAAAGCAATTCTTTGAGCTGTATCATCCTTATGACAGGAAGGGTCTAGTTCTGAGAAGCACCAGGTCATGGGATGGATGAGTATTGGCTCCCAGAGAAAGGCTGAATTACTAAAGACATTTTCTGCAGCTCTCTAGGTTTTCCCCAAAGTTGCATTTTTTTTCTAGATTATTCCAGTGATAGTGTATTTAATTCTTTTCTGGGGAAATTTCTTTGGGGGAAGGACAGATCTTGACATCTGGCCTGGAAACTACAAAATTCTTTGAGTGTTGCATATTTGTAAGGACATTTTTTTTACTTTTCTCTGGAGAACTGTTGAACTGAACAACACTTAATGCTGAAAATGAATAATCATAGTACACGGTATCTTTTTTCCCCTGTGTCTGTCATATAAAACTGTTCAAAAGGGGAATTCTTAGCATTAGCAGTAGACTTTGCATTCTTATCCTAGACAAATTTTGTTGAAGTCAGTAGAGTTCTAGTTGCATAAACAACATACAGTATGTGTGTAGGAACTTTTCCTTCAAAATAAGTGAGTTGTTACATTTCAGAGTCTCAGGCTCAAATACAGTTATTTAGAAACTAAATCTATTACATATGTATATTCTGGCATATCAGGATAAGAATTTTACCCTTTGTTGCCTTTCATCCAGGGAAAAAGAGGGCTGGGAAATTGCTCGAAAAAATGTGACATAAGAAGCAGAGAAAATGGGCTTAGTGGAGATGATGGTGTAAAACCCGGGAGGCATATCCTTGAGTCATGCTGTGCCAAAATTAGATTTTAAAATTGTTTCTGTCATCTTATGAAAGCCCACAACACTTTGTTCTGAATATCCTAAAGCTCTTATAACTTCTGTTCAAAAAAAAGTTGGCTGTCCTCATCCTTGTTCCTCCAGACGTTCCTACACGTTGATATAATTTTGACACATTTCATTTGAATGAATAAATGTCCTTTTTCCTCACCTGACAAAAGAGAGGCTTCTAAGTCTGGGAGCAGCTACCAGGGCCCATTGAAAAGTGTTACAAAATGCATTGGAACTGTATGAAAAAGTTGCTATCTGTTCAGTCGGACTGATTTCTCCATCTGGTGCTGCCAATTAATTTGGTGAATTTAACCTTTTAAAATGTCATTCTTTGCCCCCTCTTAAGGATAACTAACTAATGCATTTTTCCCTCTCCTGAATTCTTTAAAGCTACTGCCCTTTCCATGGCTGTAGGAACTTCTCAGGATGATTGTGAAAAGGAAAAAAATATATTGCAAAAGCAGCTTCCCTCCTGGGAAGTGAATGATAATTTTGCCCCACTTAAAGTCATTGTAATGTAATTAATTTAGTGCTTTTAATCACCTCAAAATATGAAAATGCAAAACACTGAAAATAGAATTATTCAAATGCCCATTTAAAACCGCCTAATGTCTGTCCATGGCATGGCAGTCCTGCTGGTATCTTGTTTTAATGAATATTATGAATTCCTTTCCAGTTTAGAAAAAAAATAATCTATCATGCTGATGTATCTGTAGACCCTGTATTTTTCACAGTTATGAATCTTGTATTATGTTAGGAGTGTATAGTTCTTTCTTTTTTCCAGAGACATTTCACTCTTAACTGTGATGACCATTAGTATTTCATTCAGAGAACTATGAAAAATGACAATACTAAATGTTTTACAAATAGGCTTTTATTCATCCTATTTGCCATAATGCAGAATGACATGATTAGTAATGATTTTTAAGTAGCTTCTAAGAAGGTGTCATGTATCAGTTTTGTCATGTGAATTAGTTGTTATGGTAATGATAGCATATCAATTATTCCTTGGAAGGTTGCATTAGATCAATTATATAATTAATTTGTCTTGGTTTTTTTACTTATTTTTTTCTCCAGTAATTGCAAAAATATTGGTGTTACCATATGCAGTTAGTACTTAATTTTTCTGATCTACTTGCACAGATTATTTTGCAAACAATATTCTATGAAGTATTTTTATGCTTTTTTCTTATGAAAGTGGGATCATTTTACTCGGTTCCTAAGAATATTTTTTTCCTTTTTTAAATAATTTGTTTACATCTTGATGTTTTCTTTAAAAGCACAAGTTTATCAGTTACAGAGTTTTTCTATGGCACAGTAAAGCATGTCTGAACTGAAGGTATTTGCTGAGGGAAATTTGAGATCCATGGCAAGGTCCACATGTCTCCAGTTTCAAGTGCAGTCTTTAACCATCAGGTGTCAGGTTGCTTTTCTGCCCCTGTTGCCCACTCAATCTTTCCTGCACAGTGTCCTAACTTGAAGGAGGAAAGGAGATATGTTCAGTATTTAAGCCCATGATTTGCTTCATACTTTGCTACAAAGTCCCCCTCTGTCCAACTTTTCTATGCTCAGAGCACTGCCACCACCTGAATTTAGATCCACCCAGGCTTGGCTGTGTTGAAGAGTAAATGTTCTCCACAACTCCTCATACTTTTTCTACACCAATCTTAAACAAAGATAGATCTGAATCTTTCTGAAAGGGTACATAACTGAGTTATTTGTATATACATAGGGCAACTATATCTGTATAAATTATTCCAAGACAAATCCTGTCCCGAATTTTCTCCCCACAGCAGAACACAGCTGCTCAGTTTTCTGAAGATGGCATGATTTAATTAAAACTTTATTTATTTTGACTTCTGTAAAATACTGAAAATGCTTGTAGAAAGTTTGATTTAGGAAATATGCAGCCTCTATAGGAGTATTTGTGTTCAGAACAACTGGCTTTCCCCTGAGGTTTAGGCAACAATATTTTGGACAAACCTACCTGCTAAGTGATAATTCTGTTAAATTTGTATGTCACTTATTATCTCTCAAGACAGATAATTATAACAACGCAGCAGGTAATGGAATAGTTATTCAAAGGTAACATTGTACTTGTTCAGTGGTGAACATCACTAGGAAAAAGCAAATAGCTTCCAGCTAAGAAAATCCCAATGCACCCTTGTAAGACAGAAGGGTAAACAAATTTTAAGCATCTTAGATCCGGTCTCCAATATGCTGCAAGCCTT
Organism: Aquila spilogaster; assembly: GCA_024606505.1. NCBI lineage: Eukaryota > Metazoa > Chordata > Aves > Accipitriformes > Accipitridae > Aquila > Aquila spilogaster. The sequence goes on from JANHGO010000042.1 coordinate 81,389,518, forward strand.
GTTTTACTACCAGAGTTAAACATGACTGTGGACACCAAAAAGTGACATTATCTTGTGAACCAGGGTTGTTGCCAACAAATATGTGTACACTCTTATATCTGTGGAGACCTGAGTTCACTCTCAAACCCGAATGTGTCTGCCAGGCCCAGTAATCATGTGCAAACATACACCCACAAACAGATTAAGGCCAACTCCACATTAAGGCATGGGGCAGCCGAACGTGCTCAGCCCATCAGCGCAGCTCTCGGCCTCTGCTCAGCCTGGGCACAACAGATCTGGCAGAGGTGGCCGTCCCGCATCTCGAGCCCCAGTAGATGTTTACAGCACTTAATGAATGCTTTGAGCCATAGCTACAACTGAGCCCATGAGTTGAATGAAAAATGTGCAGGTCACAGAGTTTTTTGTGCTTTAAATTGCTTTTAACCTTAATCAGCCAAAAAGACCAAGTGTTTTTTAAAGGATACAGGTGTTTCTGGGAAGCAAAGGGGGAGGTTATACTACCCAGTCCTTCAGACATTGGGTCCAGAAGAAACTTAAATTCCCCAATTGGTAAATTGGCAGATATCAATCTGGGCTAAAACTTAACAACATTTTATCTCTGAAGTCCTTTAAAAATAACTATAATAAGAAGTTTAATATAATGAGCAGTTGAGACTGCTTGTTTCTTACATTAACCACTGGCTATGATTTTGCAAGAAAAGAGATGGTAGTGGGGACCTACACTGTACCTGCTTGTGTAATTGTGGCTGTTACCCAGGTGAGTGTACCCTTGGTCTGCCTTTTACCATGTGGGAGTCATGTCACCTCACACAGGTGGAAGTGATAGCTGAAACACAAAGCCTTAGAGAAAAGATCAGAAATAAAGTTACCTTCGTTGCAGTGTTTATAAGGTTCTTCAAAATAATAAATGACAGAATACAATGACAGACTTCAGTAAGTGGTGTCCTCAGCCAGTCCAAATTTGATAATTACTGGTGTCATGGTACTCTCTCTGAACTCTGTTGTAAGAAGGTTTAAAGATTATCAGCTTTGGTCTGACAATGGTTTGTGCCTATTCAGTTGCCGTTAGCTCAATGTCATTCCTAATATGACATTATTTAAAAAATGTAAAGTTGTGAGAAATTTTCATGGATGTCGCTTTACATTAGTACTTTCTTCAGTATTGGTGCCGTATGTATAATAATAAATATTTGGCACCTTTACATGATTTCTTATCAGGGCACTACTAGAAAGGGAGTGCCACTAGCTCCTTTTTGAAGATGGGAAATTGAGAGTCAAGAGGAATAATGTATCTTATGAGGATTCAGTAGTAGACCTCAAAATAGGAGCTGGGGTTCTCAGCTTCTAACTCAGTATCTGAATTGGTATATGCCAGCATGATTTAGCATAGCTTGAAAGTGGTACTGATGTAACAATTACATATCTTTCTGAAGGAAGGCACAATGTATAGACAAATGTATTGTCAAAAGAGTACAAAAAGAAATACTTTATGATTGTATCATGGTGTGGTGCGTTAACCCTGACTAGGTACCAGGTTCTTCCCAGGCTGCTCTATCACTCCCCCTTCTCAGTAGGACAGGGGGAGAAAACACAATGAAAAAAAGCTTGTGAGTTGAGGTAAGGACAGGGAGATCACTCACAAATTACCGTTATGGGCAAAACAGATTTGACTTGGGGAAATTAATTTAATTTATTGACAATTAATAGCAGAGTAGGACAGTGAGAAATAAAAACTAAACAAAAACCACCTTAGCCCTACCCCTCCCCTTCTTCCTGGGCTCAACTTCACTCCCAACTCTTCTACCTTCTCCCCCCCGAGCAGCACAGGGGACAGGGAATGGGGGTTGTGGTCAGTCCATAACACTTTGTATCTGGTGCTCCTTCCTCCTCACACTCTTCCCCTGCTCCAGCATGGGGTCCCTCACACAGGAGACAGTCCTTCATGAACTTCTCCTTCCCTTGAGCTGCAGTTCTTCAAGAACTGCTCCATCACGGGCTGTTTCTCTCACATTTTCTTGCTCTTCTCTCACAGCTGCTGCACAGCTTTTTTTACCCTTTCTTAAATGTCTTCACAGAGGTGCCACCAACGCCACTGATGGACTCAGGTCTGGCCAGTGGCATTTCCATTTTGGAGCTGGCTAAAACTGGCTCTGCTCAACAGAGGGGCAGCTTGTGGTGTCTTATCAACAGAATCCATCCCTGCAGTCTCTCTGCTACCAAAACCTTGCCAGGTAAACCCAATACACATAGCAAAGAAACATGTGACCTCCATTGGTTTGCTTTGCTTTTATTTTATTTTGTTCTGTGTAGAAAAACTGTCACCACCTTCAAGAAGGATACGTGGTCAAAACCATCTTCTTCACTTTAAAAATACTTTTGAAACGTAAATGGAACAAAAAGTGAGTAGTTTGCAGCTGCACTTGTGGTTCTTGACAGTCCTGTACAAAAACAGCTGCAAAACTTTTCTTTGCAGGTTGGAAAAAATTCTTTTTCCCCTCTCTCTTAACAATGGCTGAGGTATTAAAGCTCAAAGTATGTTTGCCTCCAGGCAGTGAACAAACTGAAAAGATCCATCCCAAAGTTGAGAAAATTCTTTAGAAATTCACAGTCATCAAGGGTGTGTGGAAAAATTTTTTGCAGTCTTGAGGACAGCAGTTAGTTGCTCTAAGATATCACTGTAGGCCTACTCCAGAGGAGAGTATATCTGACAGCTCACCCTGGGTGAAAAATCAGGAATTGTGATGTGGACACAAGTCAAAATTTCCCCATTACTGCTTTTTTACCAATTAAAAAGTACCATTCCGGCCCTCAGGCAGCACCAGCCAGCAAGCATAGGGCTGGAACCCAGAACCTCTTTGCTCCTTCTTCAGTAAGCAGCAGAGTAGCTCCACACAGACCTGGCACTGAAATGATAAGGAGTTTCACTTCTCTAAACAAGTTTGTAAGTACAGTCTTCGAGAACTAACCACGGAACAAGAGGAAAATACATCGTAGTTCAGTATTTGTCTTATCTGACTACGGTAATCAAATGTGAAATTTTAGTCTTTTGCATAAAAAGTTTTACAGATTGCTGTGCTGACAACACTTAAACCTATTGCTTGCTTTTATCATATTTTTTGGCAATATTTTTCTCCAATACACAGAAGAACATTCTACCTCGGTTTTGCATTTGTTGACAATTTAATTTCCTCATATATTTGCTTGCTGTATGAGAGTTTATTAGGATCTGGAATAGTTTCTTTGTCAAAGATTGTTCTAGTCAAGTGTTGATGTGTAGAAATAGCTTCTCAAATTAAAAAAAAAAGAAAAAAAAAGATGTTAGCTGTCTTTTATAAAACAAATTTCAATCTCAGTTGTCTCAACTAAAGGAAGAACCAGGTCTCATCCAGGTGACAAATGAGTCTGATGTGTTTCCTACTATCCGCATGAAAAGGGATGCTAAGAAAAAATCGAAATTAAATCCATCAGCTGCACACAAATAGTTTCCACTTTAGATTTCAGAGATATTGGCTTGGGGGATTTGCAAGAGGATATGCAATCAGCTGTCCTCTTGAGCCACCTTCGACAGTAAGTGTTAGCACCACAGTGTTTGCTTGGTTTCTTGAGCTACTAAGTTAACCCCTTGAAAGCCAAAAGAGCTGAAGATCCCCATCCCACAGGAATCTTAAGTTCAATTTTGGAATATTATAATTTCTCCTAGAATAATTATGACTGCCAAATGCAGCACACAGTTTTTTTTTTAGATCTTTCATTGGTCATGAGCTATTGATGGATTTTTGCTGTTCTTTGATGACTGCTTGAGGGCAATGAGAGAGTATGTTGACGGAATCTCAAAAAAAGCCCTGTTCTTTTTCTGACCTCCCCAAACTCATTGATCACTAGATGTTTAGAGCTGTGAATATTTTATGACAAAATAGATTTTTATATCAATTTCCTCATTTTACTTCTCACCTCATCCCATGTTAACCTAGTGGAGTTTCTTCTACCATCCTCTGAAAATACTTGTATTGGCTGCTGTCAGAAGTGTGCCTCTAGAGTAGGTTTGGTTTGGTGAAATTCCTATGTTTTTGTCTTGTGCCTCATAAAAGTTGTTCTTTCGCATTCATCACTTTTTAGTTGGATAAAAAAAGTGAAATCCTGTTACTTTAAAATAATGTTGGTTAGATCTAACAGCAGCCACGTAGAAACAAAGGCATTTCAAGCAAATGAACAAGGACAAGCCAGCTAAAGATTTCTCAGCAATATAGACAAAATTAGGTTTTGCAATATAGCTGTCGAACTACTGTACGCCTGAGGTCAGTCATGGTGGCTTTCAATACCTGGCTATGCTTTTGCTGGTCTTGTAGATGTGCTGGTGCTGGGGGTTGGCTGTGGAAATTGTAGAGCCTGAAGGCACTGTCTCCTGCAGCAGCATGGAAAGACATTGCCAGAAATTCCTGGCTGCAACCTCACAAGTTATGTTCTGCTTTAATATTGTTTGGTAACTAAGAGGGCTCATACTCTGCAGAGTGGGCAAAGATAGTCTGAAAATGCTCTAGGGACAAGAAATACAGATGCAGATGGGGCTCTCCTCCACAGGATGGTCCTCAGAGCAGTTAAGCAGAGCTGAGTAAGAGGTCATCTATCGTACATTATGGGAATATGGGAAGTTTTGAACCACCCATCAAATGCCAGCTCTGGGGAATGCCTTAAAAAGAATGTAGAGAAGGGAGAAAAATATGATTAACCTGAAGTAAAAATTTACAGGGTTTTCTATCATTGCAAACAAGTTCATTTAGGCTGAAAGAAAACAGTATTTTCCCTGAGGAGCTAACTTAACTTCTTTCTCAAACAGTCATAAAGAAGTCAGAGATGGGAAATTTATACAAGCTCTGAGATATCTGAAATCTCAGCTGGGACAGTGAAGATGCAGGTTCAGATTTCCTACAGCATATTCAGATTGAAGACTGGAACTCAAGCCTCCTATGACATAACTAAAAATATTTTTTTATAGTGTCTTTGTTACATTTTCCTCTAGCCTCTGAATTATATTGCTCAGTTTTGTACAAAACAAAAGCCTGGAGGCTATTCCCTCAAAACTCAATCTTTTTAAATAAAAAGCTTGAGCCATCTTTAAAGGTTTGTTATATATATTTTAACCTGAAATCTATGAATTAAGTACTCTTTTCTTTGAATTGCTGTAATCCTTTCTGTGCTTTTCTAGGTTCTAGGCATGTGCCAGTAAGTGGATTGTAAACAGCTGTAGTACTAAATATATTAAGACAAACCCAATCAAGACAAAATATCCTCAAGGAGCACCTACGCACAAAATGTCACATCCATTGCTCTGTATCAAGTGGGCTTGCCTACATTTCTTTTGCAGATGAACTAATTTCTTGCTGTTAAAACCAATGCCAGATACTTCTACCTGCTCATGAAATGTAATTCTTCTTTTCCTCTGCCCTTCGAAGTAAACAGAGCTTTCAGTATGAGCACTGTAACTGCCTTTTAAATAAAATTTCTGAAGGTTTTGCCAGTAAACAATTTAGAAATCAGGAAGACTCTTCAAATGTTTTCTACAGCATGAAGAAACTACACAGCTGAAGATTTCCAAGCAATAAAGCTGATTTACCTCCTATCCATTCTTTCACATCAGAAGTATTTCAAAGGTACAAGAAGCAAAAAAGATCACAGTCCATTTTGTTAGATCCTGGACAGGTTGGCCTGGCAGCTGTCACTTGTATACCTGACACTTGGTAGCTTTCAGGTAATTTCAAGGGTTTTTTTTCACTCCATTTGGAACCATTTTGGCCATCTGCTAACTTAGTGGGGGCAAAGAGTAGTGGGATTTTTTTAACTAATTCCCAAAGTATGACCCTATCCCTATTCTCTTTAAATAGACAAATAATTTAAGTTTTTTAGTACTCAGGACTTCAGAGCAGAGCTGAAATTTCCAAGGCATCTTATTTGAAACTTTGTTGGCTTCCTGGTCCTGGAGATATTGATGTTAATTTCTCAGTGGCTATTGCAGCTTTTCTGCTTCTAGAATATTTTGGCCCAAGGTTGTGTTAAGGGGGGAAAAAAAGAGTGAACAAGTTATTAATCTGAAGGTTTTGTTTGTAACAACATTTGAACTGCTTCTGTGTATTTAAAATTTTCAGAGAAAGCTTGTGTTGGTTCTTAGTCTAAATAGGTTAATTATCCTTAAAAGATTCCTAGTCTAGCCTTTGTCTTAGTATTATGTTTTAGTGAATTAACTCAAGATTTTATTAGTGCTCTGAGACAAAGCAAAACATTGTAGCAAATATTGCAGAAAGTTATATGTTCAGGTCTTTAATGTGCATTTTAGTGACAGAATGTTTTCCATTTGTGTTTTTAGTATTAATTTAGTTTTTCTGTGTACAGTTTATGCTTCAAATCTTTCCATTTATCTTTCCAGTTCCTCCACACGTTGATTGCATTGATTCTCAGTGGTTCTTCCAGGACATGTTGGCTATTCCCTTGGTAACACATTGTTTAATCCTTGACTAGTCTTGCTGCACTAAATCTAGGAGACTTTAGAGCCATGAATCTGAATGCTGATGTAAGACCCAGACAGTTCCATTTATATTAGGAGTGTGCACATTGCTAATGTTGGCTTTTTCTGTCTAAGCTGGGGCAGTTTGCACGTTACTCATTCAGCTTCACAAATAAGCTTTAACAGACTGGAAAATAATAGGGCACAGTATTTGTGACTGACTGTTGGGGATATCACAGTGGTGAAATTGGATTGACTGTGAGAAGTATGGTCTAGTTGTTGAAGCTGAAGATAGAGGTGGAGAGATCTGATTTTTTTTTTGCCATACACTTATGGTACATCCTTAGTGAAAAGAGATGTTGTGAAGTTTAATTAAATGTATTCTTATATTTGCCCTTCAAATGCTCTACTAGTGAAGTATTCAAAAAGGAAAAGTGTGTAAGTATGACAGTTTGTAACATCCTTGCTGCAAGTTCTTTAGTGGCTCTCCAGAAAAGAAAGATTTCTAATCTGCCAATTGTAATCAATAATATGTATATATTACAGTGTCTTGGTTGTCTTATCTGAAGTCTCAGTAGATTTTTATTCTTACTTTTTCTCTGATGAGTTATTGACTTTTCAGTCCCAATTGCATCTAGTAAATGTTTGATACTAAAGCAGCACAAGCAACATTTCATTTTAAAAAAGCTTACATGGCTCTAATTTTTTAAAACCTAAGTATTCCTGCAATCATTTTTTTTGTCTGCAATTTGTGGCAACAAGTTGCTTTATCAAACATTATCAAAACCTATCCTGAGCTTTGCTGCCTTGTTTTGTTAACCAGCTTTGCTCAATATCTGTCATTCTTACATGGAGATTGACATCAGAGTTAGATTGATCCCTTAAACAATTAACTAGCAGCTAGGTTCTTCCTTCTAAATGGAATATATCAGACCACCAAGATAGTTCCAAGTGTTGATCAAAAAGTCATCGATTTATTCACCAAAACAATAACGTCACGCAAGAGTAATTTTTGCTAGCTGTCTTCTCTATAATGACTTACTAGACAAAACAGAATGTGTTTGATTTAATGGCATTCTGAAGGCCAGATGTATTCTCCTGTCCCTGTATGAAAAACAATGCAGTTACTCTTGAATAGACATTCTCCACTTGGGAGGGCATGCTCGTAATGCCACCCTTCCTTTGAGATTCAATGACTGGCTGGGTTTTGAAAGGGAATGCATCTGGCAAGACCCACCCTAAGACACTGTGCCCACTCTTTTGGCCAGGCTTGCACAGGCCTCTCCTTTCAGGACACTGGAGTGTTGTTACTCTGTCACTGGAGCAATTCCACAACTCTGAGATAAGGAATACGAGCTAAAGTTTTAATACAGTACAGAAGCTCTACAAATTTAAATAGATACAGCTATTTCTAGTAGATCTAGTTGGACAGAAATCTCTCTGCATGCTCTTTATAATTCCTGGAGGAGACACGCTTCTAGTATTGATGGAAAGAAGTACTCACTAGTGTCCATTGTACAATGTATCTCTAAGTATTCTGTGAGTAGCTTATATAAATACTTGATTAAGTTATGCTCATCCTTAATAATCAGTGATTTGAGAACAGCCTGGAATGTTCTCTTATCTGTTGAATTATAATTAAGACTTATATTAAAATAATTGCATATATCATCACTTATCTGGGTGTTAGATCTTGCTGATATGAATTTTAGATGCTTCAGTATTACCATGTGAAAGGCTGCTTCCAGACCTACAGTCATGTCTGTTTAAATAAAAAATCAACATATATTTATCAGAGATAAGAATTCTAAATTTACCTAAAAATCATAGAAAAGCTTAGGTTGAAAAGAACTTCTGGAGCTCATCTAATCTATCCTCAGTGTAAAGAAATATCAGTGCAAACATACAATATCCTCTGCATTGAGTAAGGAAAGTTGCTTTTTTCTCTCAAACTGTAGACCTAGGTTTTTCTATCCTTCGGCAGCTGGTCAGAAGGTCAAAAAGTTTTGATATGCATTTGAGCTTTTGAATAAATATATTTGTGACTCTTGCATGACTTCAATTTCTATGAACAGTCATGCAGCCAATTTGCCTGCAATGAACATTCATCGAAAACATATGTCAGTCTCCAAACCCAATTTTCTGCTTATGAATATTTGAACTGGAGACAAGATACAAAGCCCATTGTAATCACCCAGAAAGACACCCACTGACTTCAGTAGACTTTCTTTTATTGGTTTCTGGAAATATTAACTTAATTCTGCAGTCAGGGAAGAGAAGGTTGTTTTTTTTTTTTTTTTTTTAAATCTGGCTAATCATAACTGTTTCAGAAATGTATAACATTCTCTGAAAGTAATTTGATATTTTATTGAACTCAGAGTCCAAAGAAGAAAACCAGTGAAGTAAGAATTTTCTTAATACTTCACTGGCAGACCAGACCAACATCCTCAGCTATTATTTCATTTAGAATGATTTATGTATGCAGAGGCTCGAGACCTGTTTTCTAGAGTCACAATGGTCTTTTCTTCCTAATAAATATTATAACGTTCTTAGACTTTTTCTTTTGCATTAATGGTTTTTAATTACAGATAATTTCTAAGAGTAGAGCTGCTTTCATTTCCTTGCCTTTTTCTGATTCTTCTTCAAATATGCTCAGATAATGTTATTGTACTAATTCTCACTGAAATTAAGAGTCTGCACTGTGAGCGATACAGATCTCTTCACTAAGACATTGAGAATAATAGCCCACTGTCAACTGTTGGCAGGAAAATAACTGGAATCGGCTGTCCTCCAAAATGGTGGTTCCAGTCAGTCACCTGGACTAATCATTATAGCTCTCCTTCCAGTACTGCTGCTTCCAGCTGCACAGAGTGAGCTCTCCGCAGTGTCCTCTCATGGGCACCAGGTGATGGGGCAAAGCTCTTTCAGCTGGTAGCTTTGTACACTTACCTATTCTCTGTAAAAGTGAGAAATTAATTTCTTAAACATTGAGGGGAAACAGTGGTCAGTTTGTTTGAACTGCTTTTTGATACTTGTTAAATTAACTGATGATCTATTTCTAGGTTAGTTTTGATGCTGGGGTAGGAACAGACTAGGAGTGTGTAAAACTTTATATACAAACAGCAATTAATTGTCATAAAATAAAGAAGCTGTGACCAATGCTGACTCTTTTCCCTGCAATGCTTCCTTTTTATTTAGTACAGTAGATACTTCCCAGCTCTCTTGCCAGGTGTAAAATTGCTATGCCCATCATTTTCCATGTGGGATTAAATAATTTTCCTTCAAAGACTCATCATAATGTACGTAGAAATTTGATGGCAAACTAGACAGATATGAAATGAATGTCCTCAGAACTCACTGGAATTTTTTTTTTCTTCTTCCTTTCCTTCCATAACTGAGTAGAAAAAAGAATCCTGGAAAATGACAATTGTTAGAAGTTTTCTACAAAAGGCAGGAAATGGTTTGGGTTTCCAGTTAGTACATGACTGAATATATTTTTCATGAAAAGACTATTTTTTTTCATGACAAATAATTATAGAAAATGTTTTATTCTCACCATTGCCAGCTGCCATGCACAGATTTCCATTTAACTGCACTAATGTTAAAAGGATTTCTGGAGCAATTCCACCCAGGAATGGAAAACTAGAGCAAACGCTTATCTCCAAAGGGGTAAAAGTTCATAACTGGGAACAGCTAAGGGAGGATGAGGCCTTTGATGAGTTCATTATCATATTGTTTCTGGTATATCAACATTTGTGGACATCTTTCTTACATCATGCTAGTTAATTTGAAAAGTTCAAAACTTTCTTAAGGCAAATGCTTCATATTTGGAGTGGAAAGCTGAGCTTTTCACACCAAACAGCTTTCATATTCCTTCCTCAGCAGATGAGGAGAAGAAAACCCTTCTCTCTTTCCAATGCACACATTTATAAAGAAAAATGCTTTTATTTCAACTGTAGATGAAGGAGAAATGGGTTTAAAAGCTTCCTGGGCTGGCTTGAACAGAAAAGCAGAGCTCTTCATTGATTACTTAGTGTTTAAATAAATTCATATGTTTTTTAATGCATTAACCTAATAGTTCACGTTGTAAGAACTGAATCCTGAAAACATATTTCATCTTGAAAAATCCTGGAGAATGGGTTTTTGATAATAGTTTTTGTCCATTAGCTTTCTATCTGATTCTACTATAAAAAAAAAGCTTAACTTAATGAAATGGAGGCTTTCTACTCACCTACTCTATGCATTTGTTTATTTAAATATTTTTATTAATTAGAACTCAAGCTTCAAAGTCATAAAGAAAAGGTTTTCAGAAGTTCTGCCTGAACTTCATTAAACAATGTAAATCAATGCTACTGGGACTTTTGCAGAAGGACACTGGCTCCACAAGCTGGAGCTGTTTACTCTTTTGTCTGCCAAAAGTTGTAAGTCATTATGCAGTTAATAATTAAGCAAATGTATAGCAGACAAACTTCTAAAATGAAACAATATTCTGAAGTGGGTGTTGTTGACCAGTCTCCTCCATGCACTATTTATGTTTGAGTCAGCTTGATGGGTGTTTCCACAGATTCCAAGAGGAGATGGGGGCAGAATTATGGTTTCTATAGCTTAGACTTGTTTACAGTGATGCTAACCAGTGCTCTCTAGCTTATTTTAGAAAAATATGGTATGTGGAAGTTCTGTGAATATGCTCGTTACAAAATATTTGTACACAAAGAACAGTCAAAACACATGAAGTTACTGTTTCCAAGAGCACAGCTCTCAACGTGTAATCTGACAGAGATGTAGACTGTTACTCTACAAAAGAAGTTTTATAAGCATCCAATGGTACTGCATAAAGACAGAGTTACAAGAAAGAGGTCCTTTTTAGCCAGGCTTGAATGCTGGGCTGAAGCCTTAGAGTTTCTGATCTAATCACCTGGATGTTTTTTGGGTCCTTTCTAGTTTGCATATCAAACCCAATCCCTCTGAAGCCCAAACAGTTTTCTGTCTTTCTAGTTATTTGACAACATCCCGTAGGAAGAAGTGTGACATATCTGTAGTATCACACAATGAGACAGACATCGAATTATGACTGTAAGTATGACCACTTCCTAGTTTTTTCTATTATTTTTTGTTTCCCCCCTCCTTGCACCAGTAATACCAGCTTATGCCAGGAAGGGGCAAGCCAAGGTTTCAACCATTGTTTGGCAATGGCATCTTCCGTACTCCCTACCTGGTACAAGGACTTGCATTGAGCACGGGCCATGCTGAGAAAAGGAGTAATTTTCTTCTGATTCATGGTCCCCTTCTGTTTTAGTGTCATAAGGGCAATCTTCTTTCCATATGACACTCAATACAATTTCCCTCTAGCATTAGAAAATGCAATTTTGTTTCCATTCATGACGAGTGTTTGGGAAAACAGAAACAGTCAAACTCAGTTTTCATCATGGTAATTTTGGGAAGGTAGATTCCCTACTGTTCTAGCAATAATATATCAGAGAGGGTAACCCTGAAACTTTCCTATAAAGTGCAACAAGCTAATCTCATCAATCAGAAAAAGCATAGGAGAAAGAGACCCTAGAGGAGAGAACACATGAAAAAAAATCTCTGTGGGATCTCTCTTTTGCCGAACTCCAAGGGAGCAAAAAGTGCTATTATTTATTTGCATTAAGGGGACTTATCTGAGGACTGGGCAGCTTCAGATATGCTGTAATTATGGGCACAAAGGAGTTGATGAAGCAACCTGGACTCTCAAGAGCCTGGAGGTGAGGTCAGGCCCTGCTCCTTGTGCCAAAGCAGGGGACCATGGTGGCCTGCCTGCTGCCCAAGCCATTCCTATATGCTGGGACTTCTCACTCTGCTGCTTAGTTTGACAATGGCATGGAAAGTCATTGCAGCAGGGTCAAGGAGCTGCCTCTTTATATGTAAACAATGTCCTTTCCTATGGCAATAGTACGTCAGTTCTTATCAAGCAGACCAGAGTTTTAGTAAAGATTATGACAAACAGGCGTGTGGGAGGCTAATGCTAGACATAGTCAATGGGAGATCAGAGCAATGATTTATACATCCACTTCCATTATTTGTGTCAAACACAAGCTTGTTTTTGTGTAAACAGGAACTAGTACGTCCTTTTAACAACTGAGCTAGCTAGTACCTGTGTCCACATGGATGATTTCAAACACTTGTTCTTCCAGCAAAGGTATTGTGCCATTCAGTGATCCAGAAGTCAGTTGCGCTGCAAAAGTAATGGCAACTGGACAGCTTTCTATCTCTAAACATCCTGAACCAGACATAGATGCAGCCTGCCACGTAGACTAGATTTCAGACTTTTATTTAGCTGTATTCTGTGTTCAGTCTGTGGGACTGATGAGGCAGGAGCTGTTCAGGTCTCAATGCAGAATGGCATGCAGTTCTGATCACGACCAAAATCACTACAACTTTCTCCAAAATTACACAAATGTATTGCTCTTTGAAAGGGCTTGAAGATGAAACCCAGCACTGGACAATACTTTTTCAAAATTATCATACCCTGCTTCATTATATTGGCCAGACACGGGACATTTATTATTAGATGACCCAGCATATGATCGTTTGCTACTTCTTATACCCAAGTATGATTTTTCTCTTCTTCCCCTTCTCTCTCATGCTGTTTTGGAGGCAATTTCAACTGTTTCCAGCTGCAATTCATAACTCGTGCACATAGAACACCATGTTTAATTTCAAGTGATCAGTTTTGCTTTGGCTTTAGAGTGTTTGGATTAAATCTGAATTTAAAGTTCAACTTCAAATCCAACCTTTTTATCCTTCCTTGATTAGTTTAGTTTATGTTCTTGCTTAGCAGCAGGAGATTAATTCAGGTGTCTGCTCCTACTCAAGTGAAGGTTCAGTTCAGCCCTGTTTTTGCTCTTCTTTCTTCACTCCCTTGAGTCTGCATTTATATTCCACAGCTGTTTTAGGCAGAGAATTCTGTGAAGCTTTTCTATCAGTCCAAGGGTAAATGAGCCTGAAAATAAATCTTTCAGCAGATATAGGAAGTTCTGTTATTGGGTTTGACTCTGTACAAATAACAGTGCCGTTTTGCTACGCATGCATTTAATAATGCTTTTGCAGTGATAATTTTTACTATTAAAATACAAAGCTTTATAAAGTTTGAAGAGACTTTAGTTTTACTGATTCTAATAAAATGCTGTTCTGAATAAATGCAAGTGAACAGTTTTGTCTTTGCAGCATAAAATATGAAGACTCTCAGAAAATCCTGACCATTGTTACTTGAGGAAAGAATGTCATACATTCAGCTCATTGACTTCCTCTATGTGTCACTGCACACTCATTTTGATGTATAGTTTATGTACGATTCCTGTTTAGGTTCAGCAGCACTCACAGAGAAGTAGGTACTCAGGAAAGGGAGGAGGTTTTAGTACAAGTTTCTTATAATATGAAATCTCCTTTTGTCTAAGGGGAGGTTGAGACAGCTGGATTTGTTTAACATGGAGAAGAGAAGGCTAAGGGAGGATATAGTTGTCTTCAACTACCTAAAGGGGATCAGAGCACAGAGCCAGGATTCTTTCCTACAGCAAAAAGGTGAGAGGCAACAGTCACAAGCTGCAGCATGGGAAATTCTAGGTAGATATATGGAAGAAAAAAAATATCACCATTTGCATGCTCAAGCACTGGAACGGGTTGCCCAGAGGGATTTTGGGATCTGCATCCTTGGAGGTGTTCAGAGCTTGACTGAATATTGTCCTGAGGAACCTGCTCTAATAACAGTGTTGGTCCTACAGTTGGGACTAGATGATACTGGGACTGCTGTTGGGACTAGTGGTCCTTTCCAAACCAAATTATTGTACAAATTTGAAAGCAGAAAGATGGAGCAAGTAGGACAGAAACCTTATCCACCTTATGGGAGTGCAGTCTTCCACCACACAGTAATACTAGGAAAGGACCAGCTCTGCTCTGAGCTCTGGTTCCTTAAAGAACTGGCAGGATTTCCAGCACCTAACATCTGCTCCCTGCTGTTGGAGGGAAGCTTCTGTTTGAAGAAATGCTACATAGACATGAGGCTCAGTCCCAGCTACAGAGTGAGACACCTAAACTTAGGTGATTAGAATGTGGGTTTACTCATTTGAGTTAGGTGTCTGACCACCTGCCACAGCCAGTTTACTCAGTTACCTAAAACTAGATATCCATCCCCATCTGAGAACCCTGGTGTCTAGGTTCTGCTCCAGAAGTGTACAGGTCACCTGTGGAACCTGTGTCACATCTGCCAACCTTGTTTTGATGTAATATTAATATAAAATTATTACATAATGAACAGTTACTGTGACTATATTTGCTGTGCATTTGCAATATATTGTCTAGGTAAGGTTTTCTTTGGTCTGTAGATGGTAATTCTCTATGCTGGAACATAGACGTCTTCCTGAGAAGATTGCTGACTTCCACATGCTTTTGATTTAGCCCTTAGTCTGCATTAGTTCCATATGCTGGTGGGGTTTACAACCGGAGGAGAGAATTATTGCATTCCCACCTCCCCAGATGTCTTTCAGATTTTTCCTGCTTAGATCAGTTTGCAGCTTTGCTTCAGCTGCAACAGACACATGGGACAAAATCTAGACTTACTGGTGTTTTTCATTTTGATCAAAAATCAAAGCAAACGTTTTCTTCCTTGAATCTCCAGATAAATTGCTTGGCATTCTACACATACAACCTGTGCTATAGGATGCTACAGATGAATTGTGTTTCTAGGAAAGTAACTGTATCTGAAAGTATAAGAACATTTATCCAAAACTCCAAAGTTTTTTCTACAAGTCTAAAAGTTTAGCTAAGAAAACAGAGTGATGTGTACTGGGAGATGGTAGTGTTATGACTCCAGGATCTTTGACTCCAGAGGAGCAGACTGGTATTATTTCAAGCTGTCTAAAGAGCAGCATTAGCACTGATTGCAGAACTAGCCTGGAGCCTTTGCCCTTCCTTCCAGCTAAAAGAAAGTAGCAATACTACTGAGTGGCGGTATCTACCTAAGCTTGACAAAGAAAACAATGGGTAAAATATTGCAGAATATATAAGAAAATGTTTTTCTTTCACAAGGTATAGAGAACTTGGTAGGACAATATGTTCTACTTGCCAGTTCAAAGCAGATATAAGACCTTCCATCGATGTCTTTTCATCCATTTAGCATCTTAGAAGGAGGACAAAGCAGTCAGTCCATTATGTGCTAGGATAAATTTGCTTCTTGTAATCTGAGTTCAAAGACACCACCCACATAAAAAAAAAATAGATTCAGAAACGTCTTTGAATCATCCTTAATTGTACAATGATGGTCTGACCTCCTGTGAATAACCTTTCCTGGGAATTTTCAAGTGCTTTCTGCTTAGGGCAATGACACTGCAAGAAAGGTTGCTGTTTGGGCCAGGGTAAGTACCAAGTGTGACCAGAGGAGCATTCTATGAAACTTTTATGAAGTTCAGAAAGGATTCTTGTTTCATGGCTGCATAAAGATGCACATGATTCTGTTTAACTGAGCTACACAAACCCCTAATATTGGTCAGGTATTTTATAGAAGACTCATATTTCTGAGACTGAAGGAACATCAGTATTTTCAGATAACACTGTGTCAGTAGCATCACCGAGTAACTCAGTGGTCTGCAGTAGTAGTTACAGGATGCTCCTTAACCAGTCACAAGGATTTTAGAAGAGTTTATATAGCAAAATATTAGTGAAAGGCCTGGCAATTTAAGTCAGTTAAGTCAGAGGAGACATTCCTTTTGCCTTCAAAAGACTACGGAGCAGAGCCATGAAGAACAAAAGTAGCCATAAGAAAATTAAGCTCAGATATGTGACAATCCAGGATCTTCCGACATTCTTGCCGTATATTGTTGTACAGTTCACACCATGTATGGTCCTCCAGGAGGAAAGTAAGAATCAGTTGTTTGGCTCCTGTTGTAGTGCGTGACATGCAATGAAGCAGGATATGGAGAGAAAGCACTGAAATATATTCAAGCAGAAAGCCTACTAGTCTCCACTAAGATCCACTGTCTTGAAGGAACAAATCCTGAATATTTTCAGAAAATTCTTATGGCAAAACATTCTGCCTAGATACTTGTATCATGCTTGTCACAGTTGAAATTGAAGTGACTATAGTCTGTCCCTTAGAGAACTCTTTGAAACACCAGAGATTCAAACAGTGGGGCTCTTCCCAATGTTTCTTGCCTCCTAGAAGCAGCCTCTTTCTTGCGTTTCTTCTCAGCTTCATACTTTTCCAGACCTTGCTGGACAATGGTCTAATTTCAATGGGAGGATGGTCACTGCTTTAGTCAAGTGTGTAGCTTGGTGGTGAGGACATCCTTCAAGGCAGCAATGTGAAGATTTGAACCTCTTTCTCCTTTGGCTGAGGTATGACAAAAAGGTGGACAACATATTGGTGCAGACATTTTTATAGAGGAGAAATTATGTTATTTTACATATGGGTTACTGTTGCATCTCAAAAATTCATTTAAAAAAAAGTACTGTAACACAGTGTGCTTTACTGTATTACCTGAATGCACATATAATCTCCAAAAGGCAAGCAGAAAACATCAGATTTCAGATATTTTTAGTATAAGAATATCGCACATTACCAAAATCTGTATATCTCTCTTTAGTAAGTAGTAACATACACTGCCTACTTCAAATATGAATAACAAGAATACAGCAAGATGAGGCTCTGTGGTGTGGTAGCAGATAAGATTCCAGTTGCATTTGAACTGATGTTTTCTAAACTATTTCAGAATAACTTACAGAAGCAGCAGATTTTATCATCACAAATTACCTTCAAAGCTCTCTCACTCGCACTTGAAAGACATGAAATTATGTGTATGTAGTTTTTCTGACCACAAAGAAGTTTGGATCAACTTATGTTCTTCAGTAGTGAAGGAGCACTTCTTAGCTGCTTTCAACATATTGTTGTTTCTAAGAAATGGAGGGGAACTGTAGCATTCTAAACATGCTCAGTAGCTCCGGTTCAATTTACCTAGCAAGAGCTACAAGGAAAAGGTCTCAAAAGAAAATGTGGTGCTTTGGGAAGGATTGTATCTTCTGGATACAGGCATTGTAAAATTGATTGGATAGTTAGACATATAGCTGCTTCTTGAACTGCCAAATTTTATTGATTATAAATAGCTTTTTGTGGAGATAGCCATTTAAGAAGATATGGATTCTTCTTGTAGAGGAAAAACACGAAAAACACAAAATTTATCCTGATAACTATCTAAATTTCTATAGTTTGTGGACATACATATATTTATTCAGTGTAAAGATAAGCTGAAAGTTGGTAATAGGGAATTCTTTCTTGAGAGAAAAAGTTTGAAAACGTTTGATATCAAAACCGATATGAGAATTTTGGTATGTGGCTTACACAATTAGGTGTTTCATAAATATATGGACACATTTTAGCAGCCCATTTACTGCTACTATTTGGTCTGCTGCAGTGAACTGAGCCCAGGTATCTGTGATGTGAAAGTGTTTGGAATACATTTGGTTTCTTATTTCTCTTATTTAACATTACTAATTAATAACTTATCATAATGTATATTTACACACATTCACACACAGAGGCCTTTTCTCCTTCCTTTCAAGAGACCACATGAAAGGGTAGCAGACAAAGATCTTACTAACTCCTTCGAGGATGCTTCAGGGGTAGTTTGCGTTGCATTTTGTGCAGTGTTCTGTCAAGGTGATTTCTATGGCAACCTCTATTTGCGTTCTTTCAAATGATGGTAAATTCTGACACATTCCATTAAATATTGATAGCAGTGTTTCATCTGCTGGAAACCCACATGGGAATATTTAATTTTATCTACTGTCTGAGACTATTCTCTTGTGGTATCAAAGCAGCAACCTTTTTACAGTTAAAATGTTAATTAGATTTTTATAACCATTTTTATCATTCTGCTCTTCATCTAGATTGCTCCAAACATGTTTATTTACAATTCCAAAATGCTTCCATTAATATTCCACATCTTCTTACTCAGAGATTAGCTTAATAGCAAACCTCAAAAATGTACTAAAAGGCTTGTGAAACACCTACAGAACCATAATGTTGCAAAATTTTT
This sequence comes from Aquila spilogaster, assembly GCA_024606505.1. Lineage (NCBI taxonomy): Eukaryota > Metazoa > Chordata > Aves > Accipitriformes > Accipitridae > Aquila > Aquila spilogaster. Next base: position 81,408,079 of record JANHGO010000042.1, read on the forward strand.
TGGCTAACGGCCAAGTGATTTGTACCATCAGCTTTTAAGGAAAAGAGACAAGCCTAAAAGAGCAAATGACATAATTAGTTTCAAAATTGCATTGGTTTCTGAAATGTAAACCAGTACTGAAACTGTTTAGGTAAAGGATTTTTTTATTGGTGAGGTGGTGTGAGGTAAAGCAAGCTACAAAAACCAGGGTGTAGGTAGCAGTGTTTCATGCTCATGAGTGGCATCCAAAATATCTCCAAAGAATTTAAAAAAAAAATCCTCTGGAAATCCCCATCACACTAAGGATTATGTGTTCATTTTGTATAAAACACTGGTTGGGGATCTGACTGGTGACTGTTTTCTTACGAAGAAATTAGCAAATGTGAATTTGTGGCAGAGGTTAGGCTCTGAACTGCTATTGTTTTATGTTTTGCATCACTGCTTACACATTTAAATAGTAAATACATACTGGATTTAAAGCACCACTAAGTAAGAGGGCACCACTGATGCTTACTAGCATGTAGCTGAACAAAGTGCCAGCATCTGAACAAGTGGTAACAACACAAGTTTAAATTGCAATGACCTTTTCTTATTTGATCTGCTGGCCTACAGGTGGAAAATGCTGCACATTAATGTGGAACTTCTGACCTGTTTTGCACTTCTGGGTAGGTTCTGTGCAGCAACGTAATTACAAGAGGTACTGTCAGAAAATTGGTGCTAATATCAAGGTTTTCTGGGTTCCAATAAGGTTTGGAAGTTAGAAATCCTTGTGCTGAGACAGAAAATTGAAAATATTTGATACTAAGATCAGCTTTGTGAAGGGAAGCAACGCTATACTTGATTCTAAGCTGTGAAACTGCAACTCTTTTGAACAGTTTACTTGCATATCCAAGACCATGTCGATTATAGATGCACAGCTAGTGGGAGTTAATGTGTTTGTAGATCTCATACAACACAATGGAATGCAGAGATCATGTAATGTTATCTTTAAGATCTACTGCATTATTGCCAAGAATTTTCAAGCTCAAACTAACCAGGCTAAGCCATTTTATGTCGTCCGCCCCCCCCCCCCTTTTTTTTTTTCCTTAAGATCACCTCCCTAGAGAGATCAATTTGGAATCTGTTGAAAAATCAATGGTGTGATATTACAACATTATACTATGTGTATAGAAAAATCCTTGGAAGTTGTGAAATGCTGTAACCTGTACTCTCTGGAGTCTTGAGGCTACTTTCTGTGCTCTTTTAATGAAAATAATCTAGCTATAGTTGTTGGATTTATGATAGTGCGTATCTACTCAGAGCAAGGCTAGAATTAGACTTGCTGAATTTCAGGGCTGTGCAAACTGAATATCACCTGAAACATTAGGAACAGTAGTAGTATACTGGAAAGGACAGAAAAAATGCCTAGCAAGAAGAGGGTCAACCAGCCAGTTGCTCTGTAATGGAGCTGACACTCACACCATGCTAAATGCCATCTTAATTACTCATACAGGGCTATGGTTTTCACCTGCCACTTGTTCAGGGGCCAGACCAGTACCATGGCGTGGTATATTAGGTTTGCATGGCAACGTTTTGGTAGCAGGTTGGGCTACAGGGGTGGCTTCTGTGAGAAGCTGCTAGAAGATTCCCTGGTGTCCATCAGAGTGAATGCCAGCTGGCTCCAAGATGGACCCACTGCTGGCCAAGGCTGAGCCAATCAGCGATAGTGGTAACGCCTCTGTGATAACATACTTAAAAAGCGGGAAAAAAACCTGCATAACAGCAACTGCAGCTGGAGAGAGCGGTGAGAACATGTGAGAGAAACAACCCTGCAAACACCCAGGTCGGTGCAGAAGGAGGGGAGGAGGTGCTCCAGGCGCCGGAGCAGAGATTCCCCTGCAGCCCGTGGGGAAGA
>JANHGO010000042.1:81410051-81469706 GCA_024606505.1 Aquila spilogaster
GGGCGTGGCATTGGGAGGGAAAGGACAGACCTTACCACCTGGCTTGGGAACAAATTTCTTTAAGTACTGTATATTCATACGGACATTTATTTGCCTCACTCTGGAGATATGTGTTGAACTGAATATCCTTTTGTACTGAAAAGGAATGACGATAATTCACAGTAGTTTTTCGTTCTTTTCTTTTTTTCTTTTTTTTTCCTGTATCTGCCGTATAAAAGTGTTCAAGAGGGGAAAGATGTTTTCTTCTTGATATTAGAGGCAGACAATCCTGGACAAATTTCATTGAAGTCAGTGAAGTTCCAGTTGAATAAATGGCATACAGGATGAGAGTAGGAGCTTTTCCCTTAAAATGAGTAGTTGCAAGTTCAGAGTCTCAGGCTCAAATATTTAGATGTTTAGAAACTAACTCTAATACATATGTATATTCTGGCACATCAGGATAAGAATTTACCCTTTGTTGCCTTTCATCCAGGGAAAAGGAGGGGTGTGAAATTGCTTGAAAAATTATGACATAAGTAGCAGAGAAAATGGGCTTAGTGAGATGATGGTGTAAAACTCGGGAGGCATATCATTGAGTCATGCTGTGCCAAAATTTTTAAAATTGTTTCTGTCATCTCATGAAAACCCACAAGACTTTGTTCTGAATATCTTAAAGCTCTTATAACTTCTGTTCAAAAGGAGTTGGCTATCCTCTTCCTTGTTCCTCCAGACATTCCTACATGTTAGGAAGTTGACAGAGTTTTTGACACATTTCTTTTGAATAAATAAATGTCCTTTCTCCTCACCTGCCATAACAGAGCTGCTTCCAGGGCCAATTGAAAAGTATTGCAGAATGCATTGGAATTGTATGAAAAAGTTATCTGTTCAATTGATTTCTCCATCTGGTACTGCCAATTAATTTGCCGAATTTAACCTTTTAAAATGTCACTCTTTACCCCCTCTTAAAGATACTAATACTTTTTTTTTCTCTTCTGACTTCTTAGAAGCTTCTGCCCTTTTCATAGATAGAGGAAGTTCTTAAGATGATAGTGAAAAGACAAAAAATGTATTGCAAATCTAGCTTCCCTCCTGGGAAGTAAATGATAATTTTGCCTCATATAAAGTCAGAGTAATGTAATTAATATTGTTCTTTTAATCACCTTAAAATATGAGAATGCAAAGCAATGAAGGCAGAATTATTCAAGTGCCTGTTTAAAAGTGACTAATATCTGTGTCCATGGCATCGCTGTCCTGTTGACATCTTGTTTTAACGAGTATTATGAATTCCTTTCCAGTTTAGTAAAAAAAAAATAAAACTATTATGCTGATATGTCTGTAGGCCTTTTATTTTTCAGTTATGAATCTTGTGTTATGTTAGGCGTGTGTAATTCTGTCTTCTTTCTTAGAGCCATTTCAGTCTTAACTGTGATGACCATTAGTATTTCATTCAGAGAACTATGAAAAATGATGATACTAAATGTTTTACAAATAGGCTTTTATTCATACTACTTGCCTTGCCATAATGCACAATGACATGATTAGAAATGATTTTTAACTGGCTTCTGAGAAGGTGTCATGTATCAGTTTTGTCATGTGAATTAGTTGGTACAGTAATGATGGCATATCAATTATTCATTGGAAGGTTGCATTAAATCAATTCTATAGTTAATGTCTTGTTTCTCTATTTATTTATTTCTCCAGTAATTATGAAAATGTTGGTGTTACTTTATGCAGTTAGTACTTATTTTTTTTGATCTGCAGGTTATTTTACAAACAGTATCCTACAAAGTATTTTTATGCATTTCTTTTTTCTTATGAGAATGGGATAATTTTGCTCAGTTCCTAAGCATTTTTTGCACATTTGCACAAATTGCTCACATTTTATTGTTTTCTTTAATAGTACAATTTTGTCAGTTGCAGATTTTTTTTGTTTTTCCAGCACAGTAAAGAACTTCTAAAGTGAAGATGTTTGCTGGGAGAAATTTCAGACATGTGATAGAGTCCAAGTTTCTTCAATTTCAATTGTAATCTCAAACCATCAGGTGTTTTCTGCCTCTGTTGCTCTCTCATTCTTGGCTGTACAGTGTCCTAACTTTAAAGAGGAACAGTGATAGGTTCTGTTTTTAAAACTATGGTTTTCTTTGTACTTAGTCACGAAGTCCACTTCTGTTCCTCTCTTTTACCTGTAGAATACTGGTCTCTGCCACCTGACTCGTGGACAACATGACAGCCCAGGGTTACAGCCAAAGGTAATGTGACCTTCTCTGATTTTGAAGTGGGCAATGTAAATCTGCTGGTTTATTACTGCCAGTGTGGAAAACCATGCAAAGAGAGAGAGAGCTTTGTTGTCTGCTGGACTCATCACAGTCAATATTTGTGATGTAGGCTCCAGTCATAGCAGATTGACCAGTTCAAAATTAGGAGTAGTTTGGGTGTCTTCTTGCCTTGCTTTGTCTCTGAATTAAGGTTCAGTGTGGAGCTTTGCAGCCCTACACTTCTATTCAGGTGTAACCACTAAATGTATGACACAATCCTGGGTGGCTCAGAGCATAGCCACCAGCCAAATTTGGGTCCATTTAGGCTTGACTCTGTTGAGGAGTAAATGCTCTCCACCATTCCTTTTACTTCGCTTACATCAGTCTTAAACAAAGAAAGACTGATGATCTGAATCTGTCTGGAAGGGTATGTAACTGAGCTGTCTGTACACATAAGGTATTTTATCTATACAAATTATCTGAAGATAAATCCTGTCTTGTTTTTTTCTACCCATAGCAGAATGCAGCAGCCCAGTTTTCTGAAAATGACATAATTTGATCAAAAATATATTTATTTAGGCTTTTTGAAAAGATTGAATATTCTCATAGAAAGTTTGATTTAGGAAATATGCAACCACTGTAGGATTATTTGTGTTCAGAACAACTATCTTTCCCCTGAGGTTTAGACAGAATTTGTTTTTTTTTTTTGGATAATTCTGTCTTCTAAGTGATAATTCTGTGAAGATTGTATGTCATTTACTATTTATTAAGACAGATGATTGTAACTATGCAACAGGTAATGTAATAGCTATTCAAAGGTAATGTACTGGTTGACTAGTAAAAAGCAAATAGCTTCTGGCTAAGAAAATCCCAATGCACCCTTGTAAGATAAAAGTGAAAACAAATTTTAAGCAGCTTATCTCTAGTCTCCAGTGAGCTATGAGACTTGTTATACTACCAGAGTAAAACATGACTGTGGACACAGGAAAGTAACATAACCATATAAACCAGGATTGTTGCCAACAAATGCGAACGCTCTTATTTTTGTGGAGAGCTCAATTCACTCTTGAGCCCAAACATGTCTGCCAGGCCCAGAAACCATGTGCAAATATATACCCAACAAACAGATCAAGACCAGCTTCCCATTAAGGTGCTGGGCAGCCCAAGTGCGTTCAGCCCATCAGTACACTCTGATCTCTCCAGAGGTGACTGTCCTGCATGCGCAGATGTTTGAAGCATTTAATGAATGCTTTGAGCCATAGCTATAGTGGGGCCCATGAGACGAATGAAGAGTGTGGGAGTCACAGATTTGGTAGGGTTGGTCAAACTAGCGTTTGACCTTAGTAAGTCAAAATGACCAAATGTTTTTCAAAGGATGCAGGCATTTCTGGGAAGCAATCCCAGAAATCCAGTCCTCCAGACATCGAGCCGATAAGAATTTTAAATTCCTCAGATCACCCACTGGTAGATCAATAGATACTGGCCTGTGGTAAAACCGAGTATTTTCTCTCTCTGAATTTCCTTACAAATAGTAAGAAATTTACTAAAATGAGCAGTTGAGACTGCTTGTTTCTTACATTAATCAGTGGTTATGATTTTGTAAGAAAAGAGCCAGCAGTAGGAACCTGTACTGTACCCATGTGCATAATTGTAGTTATTATCCAAGTGAATGTATCCTTGGGCTCCCTCCTGCCATACAGGAGTCATGTCACCTCACACCAATAGAAGTGATAGCTGAAATGCATTGCCATAGAGAAAAGATCAGCAATATTGTTACCTTCCCTGCAGTGTTTATAGAATTCTTCAAAATAATATATGACAAAACAGAATGAACACAGTAAATGGGTCCTTAGCTAGTCCAGATTTGATAAATAATTACCAGTATTGTGGTACTCTGTCAGAATTCTGTTGTAAGAATGTTTAAAGATTATCAATTTTGATCTGACATTTGTGTGTTCACATTCAATTGCTATTATCTCAATGTCATTCCAAATATGACATTATTTAAAAAAATGTGAAGTTGTGAGAAACTCTAAAGGATGTTGCTTTAAATGAGTAGTTTCTACAGTGTTAGTGCTATATATCTAATAACGAATACTTTGCTCCATTAAATGATTTCTCATCTGGGCACTACTAACTCCTTTTTGCAGATGGGAAAGTTAAGGCCTGCAGAAATAGCATATTGTATGAGGAATCAGGTGCCAAAGCCCAAAACTGAGTTTCTCAGCTCCTAACTGTGTCTGCATGAGGTTATGCTACTGTGATTTAGCATAGCTTGAAATGGGTATTGATGTTACCACTATCTTTCTGAAGGAAAGTACAATGTATAGGCAAATGTAATGTCAGAGGAATTCAAAAAGAAATACTTTATGACTGTACAGTGGCAAATAAATAGATGAGGGTCAGCCTTTACCTCCAACTGTTTATTTTATTGTTTTTTTGTTCTGTGTAGAAAAATGATCACCACCTTTGGAGAGCAGATGTGGTTAAAGCCAACTTCTTCCTTTTCAAAATAGCATTGAAACATGAGTGTAACAAAGAGTGAATTGCAGCCACGGCTGAGATTCTTAACAGTCCTACACAAAAACTGTTGTAAAACTTTTCTTTGCAGTCTGAAAAAATTTCTTTTCCTCCACCTCTTTTCTGTCTCTAAAACTGCTGAGGTATTAAAGTATGTTTGCTCCGGGCAGTGAACAAACTGAACAGATCAGCCCAAAAGCTGAGAAAATACTTCAGAAATTCACAGGCATCAAGGGTATGTGGAAAAGTTTTTAGCAGTCATAAGGAGAGTGGTTAGTTGATCTAAGATATCACTAGGCCTACTCCATAGCAGAGTGTAAGTATGTCAGGCAGCTCTCCTAGAGTAAAACCTCAGAAGCTGCAGTGTGGATACAGGTCAACTTCACTACTTTTTTATCAATTAAAAATTACTATTTCAGCCATCAGGCAAGCTAACCAGCAAACTAAGGACTGGAACTGGGAACTTATTTCCTCCTTCTGCAGGAAGTAGTGGATTAGTTTCATAAAGGCCTGGCACTGAAACTACGAGAAGTTTTACTTCTCTGCATAGCCATCCAGAACTAACCATGGGACAAAGAGAAAGTACACTATAGCTCCATATTTCTCTTATTTGAGTACAGTTATAAAAATAAGTGAAATGTTAGTATTTTGCATTAAAATTTTAAACACTTGCCCTGACAGCTCTTAAACCTATTGCTTTCTTTTGATTTTTCTTTTTGTAAGATTTTCCTCCAGTAAACAGAAGAAAGTTCTGCCTTGGTTTTGCATTTGCTGGCGATTTAATTTCCTCATATATTTTCTTGCTATATAAGAGCTTATTAGGACCTGGAATAGTTTATTTGTTAAAGATTATTCTAGCCAAGTGTCGATGTGAAGAAATAGCTTCTCAAATTAAAAAAAAAAAAAAAAAGAAAGAGAAAGATGTTTGTTGTCTCTCATAAAGGAATTTTCAGTCTCAGTTGTCTCAACTAAAGGAAGAACCAGGTCTCATCCAGATTACAAATGAGTCTGATGTGTTTCCTAGTACTCACATGAAAATGGATGCTAAGAAAAAACTAAAGTCAAATCCATCGGCTGCACAGATATAATTTCCACTTCAGACTTCAGAAGTATCGGCTTGGGGGATTTGCAAGAGGATATGCAATCAGTTGTCCTCTTGACCCTCTTCAGCAGTAAATGGTAGCATCACAGTGCTTGCTTGGTTTCTTGAGCTACGCAGTTAACTCCTTGAAAGCTAAAAAGCTGAAGACCCTGTCTTGCTCCGATTATTGGAAGAGATGGTTCAATTTATACATTCCTGGAGTGAGATAAAGACCAAGAGAGGCAAAATGCTGCCCAACCAGTTTATTACTGGTTAGTAAAAGTTTCCCACAGGAATTTTATATTCATTTTTAAAATATTATCAGTTATCCTTGAATAATTATAATTGCCAAATAAAACATATAAGATTTTTTAGATTTTTTCATTGGTCACGAGTTATTGACAGATTTTTGCTCTTCTTTTATGGCTACTTGAAAGCAAGGAGACAGGATGATGATGGAATCACAAACATGCCAACCCTGTTATTCTTTCTGATCTAGACATTTAAAGATGTGAAAATGTTGCAATAAGAAGATTTTTGACAGTTTCAGCATTTTACTTCTCACCTCATCTAGTGAAGTTTCTTTGACCATCTTGTGGGAAAAAATGGTATTGGCATAAGTATATCTTGGCCTTAGCAAAATTACAGCATTTTAATCTTGTGCCTTATAAAACTCATCCTTTTGAGCTCATCATTTTTTAGTCAGATAAAACAAATAAAATCCTGTCACTTTAAAATAATGTTTGTTAGATCTAACACCAGCCACTTAGAAACGAAGAAGTTTCTAGCAAACCAGCAAGAGCAAGCCAGCTTAAGGTTTCTCAGTAAATATGCAGATATCTTCTCCTCAGGATGGTCCTCAGAGCAAACAAGCAAACACAGTAAGAATCCTTATACCTAGTGGGTGTATGGAAAGTTTCTGAACCACCTATGAATCACCAAATCTAGGAAGTGCCTTAGGAAACATGAAAAGAAGGGAGAAAAATAGGATTAATTTAAGGTCAAAAATGTACGGGGTTTTCTATCAGTGGAAATATGTTCATTTAGGATGGAAAGAAAACAGTATTTTCCCTAATGAGCTAACTCAATTTCTTTTTCAAACAGCCACAATGAAGACAGAGACAGGAAATTTATCTGAAATTTCAGCTGAAACCGATCCAGATTCAGCTTTCCTACAGCAAATTCAGATTGAAGTTTTGAACTCAGGCCTCCTCTGAGGTAATTAAACATATTTTTGATAGCCTTTTTGTTACACTTTTCTATACTCCTCCAAGCTACACTGTTCAGTTTTATGCAAACCAAAAGACTGGAGCTCTTCCCACAAAACTCAGTCTTTTTAAATAACAACATTGTATCACCGTCAAAGGTTTGTTGCTTATAGTTAATGTGAAATCTATGAATGAAGTATTCTTTTCTTCCAGAAAACTTTAAATTGCTGTAGATACTTTCTGTGCTTTTGTAGCTTCTAGGCGTGAGTCATTAAGTGTATTATAAGCAGCTGTAATACATCAAGACAAAACCAATCAAGACAAAATATTCTTAAGGAGTATTTACTCACAAAATGTCACATCCATTGTGGTATATCAATTGAGCTTGCCTATATTTCCCTTACAACTGAACTAATTGCTCCCTCTTAAAGCCAGTGCCAGATAATTCTGCTTGCTCCTGAAGTGTAACACTCTTTTTTTCTCTCCACCATTAGAAGTAAACAGTTTTTAATATGGGCACTGTAACTTCCCTTTAATAAAATTTCTGAAGTTTTTTACCACTAAACAATTGAGAAATCAGGCAGAGTCTTCACAGGTTTCCTGTAGCATGAAGTGGCTGTAAAACTACTTTGTAGGGAACATTTTGGCGAGGATTTCCAAGATATGCCAATAAAGCTGACTTAGCTCCTCTTCAGTCCTTCATGTATAGAGTATTTGAAAGGTACAAGAGGAAAAAAAGATCACAGTCCATTTTATTGGATCTTGGCAAAGGTTGGCTTGGGAGCAGTCACTTGGTAGTTGTCAGGTCATTTTAAGGATTTTTTAGTACATTTAGAATTATTTTGGCCATCCGCCAACTTAGTGGAGACAAAGACTAGTAAGATTTTTTTTTTACCTAATGCCCCAAAACTGAACACTTACCTGTATTCATTTAAAACAGACAAATCTTTGCTTAAGCTTCTTAGCACTTAGGATTTCAGGAGAGAAGTGAAACTTCTGAAGTATCCTATCAGAAATGTTGTTGGATTCCTGGTCCTGGGAATATGATGAAAATTTCTCAGTGGCTGTGCAGCTTTCCTGCTTTTAGACTATATTTTGATATTAGGTTGTGTAAAGGGGAGAAAAAAAGCGTGAAAGAAGTTACTAAACTGAAGGTTTTGTTTATAACAACATTTGAACTGCTCTTGTGTATTTAAAATTTTCAGGGAATGCTTGTATTGGTCCTTTTCTAAATAGGCTAATTATCCTAAAAAGGTTCCTAGTCTTACGGTGTTATGTTTTACTAGATTAACTCAAGATATTATTTGTGCTCTGGGACAAAGCAGAATATCGTAGCAAATATTGCAGCTATATGTTCTGGTCTTTTATGTGCATTTTAGTATCGCCAAAATGTTTTCCATTTGTGTTTTCAGTATTAATTTAGTTTTTCTCTGTATAGTTCATGCTTCAAATCTTTCCATTTATCTTTCTAGTCCCTCCATATATTGACTGCATGGATTCTCAGTGGTTCTTTTAGGACATGTTGGCTATTCCCTTGGTAACAGATTGTTTAATCCTTGACTAGTCTTGCTGCACTAAATCCAGCAGACTACTGCCATTAATCTGAATGCTAATGTAACCCCCAAATAGTTCCATTTATATTAGGAGTATGCACATTGCTAGTCTTAGCTCTTTCTATCTAGGCTAAGGCAGTTTGAGGATATTACTTGTTCAGATTCACAAACAAGCTGCAACAGACTGGAAAATAATAGGACATACTATTTGTGACTGCTTGTTGGAGATCTCACAGCGCTAAAATTGGACTGACTGTGAGAGGTATGGTCAACTACATGAAGCTTAGAAGTCAAAGGTTAGAGGTTGAGTGACTTCATCCTTCCCTCCCCACCTTTCCCTCCAAGTTTATGCTATATACTGAGTGAAAATAGAATTTGTGAAGTTTCATTTTAAATATTTTTATTTTTCTCCTAAAAAAATACTCCAATATACAGGTATTCAAAAGTATGTAAACATGACAGCTTATACCATGCTTGCTGCAAGGTCTTTAATATCTCTTGGGAAAAGAAAGATTTCTAATCCACAAATTGTTATCAAAAATATGTGTATGCTTTGGTGTCTTGGTTGTCCTATCTGAAGTCCCGGTAGTTTTCTGTTCGTACTTTTCTCTGATTAGTTACTGACTTTTCAGTCCCAGCTGCATCTGGTAAGTGTTTGATACTAAACCAGCACAAAGAATATGCCATTTTAAAAAGCTTACATGGCTCTAATTTTTAAAAAATTCCTCTTATTATTTCTGTGGTCTGCAATTTGTAGCAAAAGGTTGCCATATCAAGCAGTGTCAAAACCTGTCCTGAAATTTGCTGCCTTATTTTGTTAACCAGACTTGCTCAATAGCTTTCATTATTACATTGGGATTTAAATTAGAGTTAGATTGATCCCTGCTTATAAACAATTAACTAGCAGCTAAGTTCTTCCTTCTAAATTGAATATATCAGGCCACCAAGATAGTTCCTAGTGTTGTTCAAAAGAAGGCATTGATTTATTTACCAAAACAATAACTTCCTGCAACAGTAATTTCTACTAGCTGTCTTCTCCATAATGACTTACTAGACAGAATGAAATATACTTGATTTAATGGCACTCTGAAAACAGGATTTATTTTCCTATCCCGTCATGAGAAACAATGCAGTTACTCTTGAATAGACATTCTCCACTTGGGAGGGCATGCTCCTAATGCCACCCTTCCTTTGAGATTCAATGACTGGCTGGAAGTTCTGAAAGGGAATGCATCTGGTGAGATCCACCCTAAAAAGTCATGCCCAGTCTTTTGGCCAAGGTTGCACGGACTTCTGTCAAGACACTGAAGTGTTGGTCCTCTGTCATCAGAGCAATTCCGTGACTCTGAGATAGGGAATAAGAGCTAAAATCTTAGTCTATTCCGGACCTACAACTCTACAAATTCAGATATATACATCTATTTCTAGTAGATCTAGCTTGACAGAAATCTCTCAGCTTACTTGTTATAAATTCCTTGAGGGGATAAACTTCTAATATTGATAGAAATACTCACTAGGTTTCTACAATTTATCTCTAAGTAGACTTCAAGCAGCTTATATGAGTACTTGATTAAGCTATGCTCCTCCTCAATAATCACTGTTTTGAGAACAGCCTGTGATTTTTATCTGTTCAATTATAGTTAAGACTTACTTTGAAATCATTGCTTGTATCCTCACTTATCTGGGTGTCATATCTTTTTGATATGAAACTGAGGTTTCTGTATTACCATTTGAAAGGCTGCTTACAGACCTACAGTCAGGTTTGTATAAACCAAAAATCTACATGTATTTTTCAGAGGTATGAGTTCAAAATATACTTAAAAATCATAGATAATGTTAGGTTGAAAAGAATTCCTGGAGCTCATCTCGTCTATCTACAGTGTAAGGAATTATTGGTGAAAATATACAATATATGCTGCTGAGTAAGGAAAGTTTTTTTTTATTATTATTATTATTATTATTGCTTTTTTCTTTTTGTTTGTTTCTTTTCCTTTCAAAATCTGTAGAACTGGACTCATATTTATCCAGATGGTCAGAAGTTCAACACATTTTGATATGCATTTGAGCTTTTGAATAAATACATTTGTGACTCTTGTGTGATTTCATCTTCTGTGAACAGTCATGCAACCCATTTGCTTGCAATGAACATTCATAGAAAACATGTGTCAGTCTCAAATCCTACTTTTCAGCATATGAATATCTGAACTGGAGACAATGTGCAAAGCCAAAAAGACACCCACTGACTTAGTAGACTTTCTTTTATTGTTTTCTAGATGTATTAACTTAATTCTCCAGTCAGGGAAAAGAACATTTTTTTTTAAAAAAATCTGATTAATAATAACTGTTTCAAAAATGAATAAGATTCACTAAAAGTCATTCAGTATTTCACGGAGTTGAAAGCTGTATTCTGTTGTGAAGAAAAATAGCAATGAAGTAAGATTTTTCTTCTTAATACTCTGGCAAAACACATTCTCAGCTACAGTTTTCTTTAGAATGATTTCTGCAGAAATAGGCTTGAGACCTGATTTCCAGAGCCAAGATGGTCTTTTCTCATTAATAAATGTTGTGAGAGCTCTTATTCTTTTTTCTCTTGCATTAATGGCCTTTTATTTTAGATCCCTATCAAGAGCAAAACTGTTTTCATTTCCTTGCCTTTTCTGATTCTTCTTTAAATATGCTGATATTATGAGTTTGTGCTGTGAGTGATACAGCTCTCTTCTATACAGTGTTGAGAATAACAGCCCAGTCAATTGTTGGCAGGAAAATAACTTGAATCTCCTGTCCTCTAAAATGGTGGCTCCAGTCATTCACCTGGATCAGTCATCATAGGTCTTCTTCCAGTGCTGTAGCTTACACCTTTATAGTAACCGCAGGGACTTTACCTGCAGTATCCTCTCATGTAGAACAGGTGAAAGGGCAAAACTACTCAAGTTAATGGCTTTGTACTCTTACCTATCCTCTCCAAATATAAGAAATAATTTCTTAACAAAGCTCAGATTTTTTATAATGTCTTTGTATACCTGTCAAATTATCTGATGGTCTATTTCTAGTTTACTTCTTATGCTGGGGTGAGAACAGACTAAGTGTGTAAAACTTAAATGGAAATAACAATTCATTGTTTAAAACTAAGAAGCTGTCACTAATGCTGAGTCTAGACTGCAGTGTTTCCTTTTTATTTAGTACAATGTCTACTTCCCAGCTCTCTTGCCAGTTGTAAAATTGCTATACCTGTCATTTTCCAAGCAGGATTAAATCCTTTTCCTTCAAGGACTCATGATAAATGTAGAAATTTGAAGGCAAACCTGATAAATATGAAATGAATGTCCTCAGAACTCACTGGAATTTTTTCCTTCTTCCATAACTGAGTAGAGTAATAATAATAATAATAATAATAAAAATCTAAAAAAAAATGAAACACAAAAAAATTCTGAAAAATGGTTTCAGCTTCTAGTTAGTACATAACTGAATATATTTTTCATTAGGGGCCAATAATTCTTCTCATGATAGATAATTACTGAAAATACTTTACTCTCAACATTTCTAGCTGCCATGTACACAGTTCCATTCTGCTGAAATAATTTTAAAAGTATGTCTGGATCAGTTCCACCCAGGAATGAAAAACTAACAAACACTTACCTCCAAAGGAATAAAATTTTGAAATTAGGAAGTAAAAGGAGATGGGTTTTTTATGGGTTTGTTATCATAGTATTCCAGGTCTTGTGACATCTGTGTACAACTTCAAGAATCATAGAACTATATAATCATATGGGTTGCAAAAGACCTTCAGGAGTGCCAATTCCAGTCGTGCTAGTTCATCTGAACGGTTCAAAGCTTTCTTAAGGCAAACACTTCATATTTGGTGTGAAAAGCATAGCTTTTGTGCATGCTTTCACGTTCTTTCCAGAACAGGTAAGAAAGAAAAAAATCCTTCCCTCTTTCCAATGCACGTATTTATAAAGCAGAATGCTTTTATTCAGACTGTAGATGGAAGTGAAATGTGCTTAAAAGCTTCTGGGACTGGCTTGAACAGAACAGCAGACCTCTTAACTGAAAAGTTAGTGTTTAAATAAAATTATGCATTTTTGAATGCATTTATCTAGTAGTTTGCATCGGAGGAACTGAACCCTGAAAGCATATTTCATCTTGCTAAATCCTCAAGAACTGGATTTTTGTGGTAGTTTTTATCCATTAGCTTTTTATCTGATTCCATTATAAAGAACGATAAGCTTAATGAAATGGAGGCTTTCTACTCACTAATGAATCATACTCCAAGCATTTGTTTATTTAAATATTTTTTTAAATTAGAATTCAAACTTCAAAATCAGAAAGAAAAGGTTTTCAGAACTTCTGTCTAAAATTCATTAAACCACATAAATCAATGTTATAGGGACTTTGGCAGAAGATCATTGGCTCCACAAGCTGGAACTGTTTACTCAAAAGATTAAAATCTGCCCAAACCCATGTCATTGTCTAGTTAATAATTACACAAATGTGTAGTAGACAAATGTCTAACATAAAATAATTTTCTAAAGTGGGCCATTTTGACTGGATTCTTCTCCATGCACTATTATTGTAAGACAGCTTGATGGGTATTTTCAGAAGTTCTGAGAGGAGATGGGCTAGAATTGTGATTTCTATATCCTACATTTGCTTTTGCTGATGTTGACCAGTATTTTCCAGCCTATTTTAGAATAAGATGGTACATGGAAGTTTTGTGAATGCATTTGTTACAAAATATTTGCACATAAAGAACACTCAAAACACACGAAGCTACTATTTTGAAGAGCATAAGTCTCAAAGTGAAGTTCAATGAAGAAGTGTATCATGACTCTACAGAAAGATTTTTTAATATACATTCAATGGTACTGAATGAAGTCAGAATTGCAAGAAAGAGATCGTTTTTAGCCAATCTTGAAAACTGTGGTGAGACTTTAGACCTTCTGATTTATGAAATTAATTGGATTTTTTAGATCCTTTCTAGTTTTCATATAAAATACAATTCATCAGAAGACTAATCACCTTTCACTCATTCTAGCTATTTCAGCACCCTTAAGAAGATGTGGAGCACATCGACAGTACCACAGAATGAGTCATGCCATTCTGACTTTAGAAATGACCACTTCCTAATTTTTCCATTATTTTTTTGTTTCCCTCTGTTCCTTGTACCAGGGATGCTGGCTTATGCCAGGTAGGGGGGAAAGTCAAGGTTTCTACCATTCTCTGGCAAAGACAGCCTCTGTATTTCCTGTCTGGTGTGAGGACTCACACTGAGAACCATGCTGTGAAAAGGAGCTGTTTTTTGATTCCTTCTCCTCTCCTGTTTCTATATCATAAAAACAATCTTATCCTCATGTAACATTCAATATAACTTTCTTCTAGCATTAAAAAACACTTTTTTTTTATTCACAATGAGTGCCTGGGAAAGCAGAAACTATCAAACTCACTTCTCATCATGGTAATTTTGGAAAGTTAGATTCCCTATTGTTCTAACAAATAGTGTTTCAGACAGAGTAACTCTGAAACTTTCCTGTAAAGTGCAACAAACTAGTCTCATCAATCAGACAATGCACAAGAGAAAGAGCCTAGGGGAGAGAACATGGCTTTGTAGGACCTCTCTTTTGCTGAAATCCAAGGGAGCAAAAAGTGGTGTTATTTATCTGCAATAAAGTGAATTTTGGGGCACTGGGTAGCTTCAGGTATGCTGTAATTATGGGCACAAAGGAGCTGATGCAGAAAGCTGGAGACCTTGGAGATGAGATCAGGCCCTGCTCTTTGTGTCAAGAGGGGAGACTGTCGTGGTCTGACTATGCCCAAGACTTTCCTATGAGCTGGGACTTCTCAGTCTGCCGCTCAATTTGATAACGACATGGAAAGTCATTGTAACAGGGCCAAGGAGCTGCCACTTGCAGGTAAACAGAATCCTTTCCTATGGCACTAATGTGCCAGTTCTTATTAAGCAGAGCAGAATTTCAGCAAAGATTATGAAAAACAGGCATGTGGGAGGTTGATGCCAGACATGGCCAATGGGATATCAGAACAATGATGGAACATTCTCTTCTATTACTTGAAGTTTATATATAAACATAAATATGTTTTATTTATGTTTATATGAATAAGGTGTCTTTTAAACAACTGAGCTAGCCAGTAGCTGTGTCCTCATTGGCCCTTCTTCCAGCAAAGATATTGTGCCATGTAGTAATCCAGAAGTCACTGACATTGCAAAAGTAATGGCAAGTGGGCAGCTTTCTGTCTCTAAATATCTTCAGACAAGAAGGCAGCCTGACATGTATACTTTTTGTGTAACTATAATCTGTGTTCAGTTTGTGGGACTCATAATGTAGAAGTTATTTAGATTGCAAAGAAGAATGGTATGCAGTTCTGAGCACAACTAAAATCATTGCAACTTTTTCCCAATTACAGAACTGCAATCCCCTTTAATAAGCTTGAAGATTAAACCCCGTACTGGACTTGACTTTAGGAAAATATAACACCCTACTTCACGATATAGGTCAGATATGGGAAATTTATTATTATTATTAGGTGACCCAGCACATCATTTACATCTTTTTCTTATATCCAACTACAAATGTTCTTTTCTTACTCTTCTCTCTTGTGCTGCTTTAGAGACAATTTCAACTGTTTGCAGCTGCAATTCATAACTTGTGCACATAGAATGCTGTGTTTAATTTCAGGACATCAGTTTTGCTTTGGCTTTAGAGTATTTGGATTAAATCTGAATTTAAAGTTCAACTTCAAACCCAACCTTTTTATCCCCCGTTGATTAGTTTAGTTTATGTTCTTGCTTAGCAGCAAGAAATTAATTCAGGTACCTGCTCCTACTCAAGTGGAGATACAGTTCAGCCTTGCTTTTGCTCTTCTTTCTTCATTCCCTTGAGTGTACATTGATATTCCAAAGCCGTTTTAGGTTGAGAATTCTGTGAAGCTTTTCTATCAGACCAAGGGTAAATGAGCCTGAAAATAAATCTTTCAGCAGTCATAGGAAGCTCTATTATTGGGTTCAACTTCATACAAATAACAGTGCTGTTTTGCTGTAGCATGCATTTAATAATGCTTTTGCAATGATAATTTTTACTATTAAAATACAAAGCTTTATGAAGTTTGAAGATACTTTATTTTTACTGATTCTTATAAAATGCTGTACTGAATAAATGGAAGTGAACAGATTTGTCTTTGCACCATAAAGTAGGAAGACTCAGAAAATTCTGATCGTTGTTACCCAATGTCATATATTCAGGTCTTTGACTTCCTGTGTCACTGTATGCTCATTTTGATGTATATTTTATGTTTGATTCCTGTTTGAGTTCAGCAACACTTGCAGAGAAGTAGATATGTAGGAAGGGGAAGAAGTTTAAGTACAGTGTAAAATTTGTTGTTTAAGGGGATGCTGAGACAGCTGGATTTGTTTAACATGGAGAACAGAAGGCTAAGGGAGTATCTGCTTGCTGCCTTCAATTACCTGAATGGAACCAAGCACAGAGCTGGGTTTCTCTCCTCCAGCAAAAGGATGTGAGGCAATGGTTGCAGTTACAGCACAGTAAATTTCAAATAGGTATACAGTAAAAATAAAACCGTCATTTGGATGGTCAAGTACTGGAACAGAATGCTCAGAGGGATTTTGGGATCTGCATCTTTGGAGGTGTGTTCAGAGATCCACTAGATATGGCTCTCAGCAGCCTATTCTGACAATAGTGGACTAGATGGTGTTGGGACTGCTACTGGGACTAGAGGTCCTTTCCAACTCAAGTTACCATTCAAATTTGAAAGCACACAGACAAAGTAGGATAGAAACTCTATCTACCTTATGTGAGTGTAGTCTTCCACCACACAGAAATATTAGGAAAGGACCAGCTCTACTCTGAGCTCTGATTGCTTAAGGAACTGCGGAATTTCCAGCACTTGCCACCTGCTTTCTGCTGTTGAAGGGAAGCTTCTATCTGAAAAATTTCTGAATGGACATGAAAGTGAGTGCCAGCTAGAAAGACACATAAGACTGGGTGATTAGAACACTAGTTTACTCATTTAGCTGTGTTAGAGGAGATTCAGATTGGATATTAGGAAAGGACTCTTTACCAAGAAAGCAGTTGGATGTTAGAAATGGCTCCCCAGTGAAGTCCTCATGGCACGAAGTTGCTGGAGTTCAAGAATCATTTGGACAATGCTCTTAGACATACAGTTTGACTTTTGAGTGGTCTTGCATGGAGCTAGGAGTTGGACTTGATGATGCTCGTGGGTCATTTTCAACTCAGGATATTCTACAAATCTGTGATTCTGTGATTCTATGATTCTTTGATTTTAGTTGGGTCTGACCACCTATCACAGCCATTTGACTCTGTTACGTAGGAGTTTGTATCCATTGCCATCTGAAAAATCTTTCAGTTATCTAGCTTCTCCTCTAGAAGTGCACAGTTCATCTGCAGATTCAGAGTCCCATTTGCCAACCTTGTTTTGACAAAATATTCCTATAAAATTACTCCATAATGGCCAGTTGCTGTGAATAATTTGCTACACATTTGCTATATATTTGTAATGGAAAGGGTTATTTGGTCTGTAGATAGTCTTTATTCTGGAACGTAGACATATACCTGAGAAGACTGCTGAAGAGCACTTTGAGTTTCACATGCCTAGGATTTAGCCATTATTTGCAATAGTTCCATGTTCTGATGAGGATTACAATGGGAGGGGAGAACTGTCTTCCTCTCAGATGACTTTCAGATCTTAGATGAGTTTTCAGCTTTGCTTCAGCTGCAACCAACACCTGGGACAAAATCTACACTTATCAAAAATTTTCTTTTTAGTTTTGATAAAAAAAATAAAGCAATAATTTTCTTGAATCACCAGATAAATTGCTTGCTATTCTGCACACACGGCTTATACTGTTGCATGCTACAACTGAATTGTGTTTCTTGGGAAGTAACAGTAACTGAAAGGACATTTATCCAAAGAACATAATGGCTGTTTTTTTCCTTCCTACAAGTCTGAAAGTTTAGCTAAGACAACAAAGAGCTGTGTACTGGGAGATGTTAGTATTATGACTCCATGATCTTTGACTCCAAAGGAGCAGACTGGTCTTATTTCAAGCAGTCTAAAGAGCAGCATTAGCATTGATTGCCGAACTAGCCTGGAGGCTTTTGCCCTTCCTCCCAGCTAAAAGAAAGTACCAATACCTACCTGAGTAAGATGAAGAAAACAATGAGTAATGTATTGCAAGGCAAATAACAAAGTTTTTTTTTTTTTTTTTAATGTGTAGAAAGGAACAATGAGCTAGGTATGACGATATTGTCTATACGCAAGTTCAGTTCAAAGCAGACATAATAGTTTCCATCTACATTTTTTAATAAGTTTATCATTTTAGAAGGAGTACAAAGCACTCAGTTCATTATGTGCTAGGACAAATTTGATAAGTCCAAAGATATCATCTACATAAAACCACATAGATTCAGAAATGTCTTTGAATTACCCTTAATTATATAAAATTTATCTGATCTCCTGTGAAAACCTTTCCTGTGAATTTTCAAGTGCTTCCTTGCTTAGGAAAATGGCACGGCAAGAAAGTTGTTTTGTTTTGTTGTACACGTTGCTTTGGGCCAGGCTGTGTGTGTACCAAGTGTGAGAAGAGGAGCAGTATGTGATAATTTGTTGAAGTTCAGAAAGAATTGCGGTTCAATGGCTACAAAGATTTAAGTAATTCTCTCAGAGAATTCTCAGAGAGTGGTGAGGCAGTGGAATAGGCTGCCCAGAGAAGTTGTGGATGCTCCAGCCTTGGAGGTGTTCAATGCCAGGCTTGATGGGTTCCTGAGCAGTCTGATCTAGCGGCTGGCAATCCTGTCCATGGCATTTAGTTGGAACTAAATGATCTTTGAGGTCTCTTCTAACCCAAGTCATTCTATATTTCTATGGTTCTGTGTTACTGAGCCTAAAAAAGCAAGCAACAAGACCATAACGTTGCTTGGGCATTTTATAAAGGAATCATATTTTTGAGACTGAAAGACCATCAGTATTTTCAGATAACATAGTGTCAATAGCATCATCTACTACCTCAGTGATCTGCAGTAGTAGTTATAGGATGCTCCTTAGCCACTCACAAGGATTTTAAATTTCATGAAGATGTAGATGTTACCAAAACACCTGAAAATTTAAGTCAGAATCAGAGGAGATACTATTTGCCTTTAAAAGACTACAGAGCAGAGCTATGATGAATAAAAGTAACAATGAGATAACTACTCACATGTATGAAAAGGTATAATCTGCTGCCATTCTTACCATGTATTTTTGTATAACTTGCAGGGTGTATATTCTTGCAGGGGGAACATAAGATGTAGATGCTTGGTTCTTGCTTTGGTTTGTGACATACAATCAAGTAGAATTTGGGAAGAAAACTCTGAAGTTTACTAGGCAGAAAGCCTACTAGGCTCCACTGAGATCCACTGTCTTGAAGGAACAAGTCCTGAATATTTTTTTAATGGAAGAATCTTCTACCTAAATACTCTTTCTTGTCCCTTCTATTTAGCTTCATACTGTTCTAGACCTTGCTACAATGGGAGGAATGGCCATTGATTTAAAGCCTTATGATTGTAGCTTGATGGTGAAGTGGTGGTGGTAGTGAGGTACATTTTGTTGGGAGGTGAACAGGCTGGGCTGCTGAGGTCAAAGAATCATAGTGCATGCAATTCAATGCAGTTTGTGGCTAGTCACCAGTGGCATTCCCCCGGGGGCAATTGTATTCAACATTTTTATCAGTGATTTGGATGAGGATCAAGAGCATCATCAATAAATTTGCAGATAATAACAAATTAAGTGGGAATGTCAATCCACTTTGAGGGTAGGAAGGCTTTGCAGAGGAAAATGAATAGGCTGGATCGATGGGCTGCAACCAATCACATGGCATTCAACAAGGTTAATTGCTGGGTGCTTCACTTGGATCATAACAACCCTAAAAAGCAGTATAGGCTTGGATATGGTGTCTAGAAAGCTGAAAGAGATGGGAGGGTGCTGGTTGGCAGCTGGCTGAATATGAGTTAGCAGTATGCCCAGGTGTTTGAGAAGGCCAATGACATCCTGGCCGGCATCAAAAATACTGTAACTAGCAGGACCAAGGAAGAGACTGTCCCCTTGTACACAGTACTGGTGAGACTGCATCTCAAATATTGTGTTCAGTTCTGGGTCTTTCACTACATGCAGGTACAGAGTTACTTGAGCATATTCTTTTCCAACCTTGATGATTCTATTATTCTATTAAATCCTTTAAGACATCAATATGAATGTTTGAACCATTTTTTCCTTTTTTTTTAAGTATAGTGAACACCGTATAGATGCAGGCAGTTTTAAAGAGGAAGAATTAATTCAGTGTACATATGGATTACTGTTGCATCCTAAACAATTTTCTTATTTTCTCTCTTTATTGTAAGCGTTGTAATGCAGTGTGTTTGACTGAGTTACCTGAATGCACATATAGCCTCCAAAAGGCAACAAGAAAACATCAGATTCCATTCCATTTTTCCTTTTTTTTTTTTTTTGCATAATAATATTGCATATTATCAATATCTGTATCTCTCCCTTTATCAAGTAGTAACATACACTGCCAGTTTCAAATGTGAATAAGAACACAAGAAGAGGCTCTGCAATGTGACTGCAGATAAGATTACAGGTGCATATGGTATTAATAATTTCTAAACTATTTCGGAATAACTTACAGAAGAGACAAATGTTATCATCACAAATTACCTTCAAACTCTCTCACACAAAAAAGAGAAGAAATTTTATGTATAAGTTCATATGAATTTGTATGTATGAAGAACTTTGGATCAATTTATGTTCTTCAGTAGTCAAAGAGCACTTAATTACTTTTAAGATAGTGTTGTCTCTGAGAAGCTGAGGGGAACCATGCATATCCTAAATATGTTCAGGAGCTCCAGTTCAAGTTACCTGGCAAGAGCAATAATGAAAAGGTCTCAAAAGCAAGTATGGGAGGGATTGCATCTTCTGGATACAGACACTGCAAAATTGGCTGGATAGTTAGGCATATAGTTAGTTCTTGAATCAACTTTTGTTGATTATAAATAGCTTTTTGTGAAGATAGGCCTTTAAGAAGATACAGTTTTCTTGTCGAGAAAATGTGATGAGTAGCAAACTCATTCTAATAATAAAAATTTCTATATTTTGTGAACATACAAGTATTTAAGCAGTGAAAGATTAAATGAAAGCTGGTGATGGAGAGTACTTTTATAACAGAAAAAGTGTACAAAAGCTTGCCATCAAATTGATGTGAGAATTTTAGCATGTGACACACACAACTTGGTGTTTCAAAACTGTATGGAGACATGTTAAGTTAGCTACCTATTCACTGCTACTATTTACTGCTGCACTGAATTGAGCCCATGTACCTGCAATGTGAAAGTGTTTGAAATATATTAGGTTTCTTATTTCTCTTATTTAACATTAATAGTTAATATTTATCATAATGTATATTTACACACATTCACATACAAAAGCCTTTTCTCCCTCCTGTCAAGAGACTACATGAAAAGGTACAGACAAAGATTTTACTAACTCCTCTGAGAATGCTTCAGGAGTAGTTTGTGTTGCATTTTGTGTGATATTCTGTCAAGGTGATTTCTATGGTAACCTTTATTTGCATTCTTTCAAATGAAGGTAAATTCTGACACATTCCATTAAATATTGATAGCAGTGTTTCATCCGCTGGAAGCCCACATGGGAATATTTAATTTTATCTACTGTCTGAGACTATCCTCTTGTGGTATCAAAGCAGCAAGCTTTTTACTGTTAAAATGTTAATTACATTTTTATAACCATTTTTATCTTTCTGCTCTTCATCTAGATTGCTCCAAACATGTTTATTTACAGTTCCAAAATGCTTCCTTTAATATTCCACATCTTCTTACTCAGAGATTAGCTTAATAGCTAAACCTCAAAAATGTACCTAACGACATGTAAAATACCTACAAAATCATAATGCTGCAATTTTTTTTTTCCCAACAAATAAGCAAATAACCAAGAGATTCATAAGATCAGCTTTTAAGGAAAATTCTGAAAGAGAAAATGTCGTAATTTGTTTCAAAATGGCATTGGTTTCTGAAACGTAGATTGGTATTGAAATTGTTCACCTAAAAGAATTATTTGTGGGGTGGGAGAACGAAAGCTGAGAAAAATAAGAGTGGGTTTAAAAAAAAATCTCCAGCTTCCTGAATGGAACATGAAATACCTCCAAAAACTTAAAAATTTCCGCTGGCAATTTACCCTTCCATTACAAATTACGTGTTCGCTTTACATAAAGCATCGGTCAGGAAACTGACTCGTGACAGTTTTCTTATGAAGAAATTAGTAAACGTGAATTTGTGGTAAAGGCTAGGGCTCTGAACTGCTACTGTTTTATGTCTTGCATCGCTGCTTACAGATCTGAACAGTAATTACAACTGGATTTAAAGCACCACTAACTGAAGAGAACAGCGCTGATGCTCGCTAGCATGTGGCTGAACAGTGTGCTGGCCTCTGAACAGGTGGCAACAACACAAGTTTAAATTGCGATGACTTTTTCTTATTTGATCTGCAGGCCTATAGGTGGAAAATGCTGCACATTAATGTGGAACTTCTGATCTATTTTGCCCTTCTGGGTAGGTTCTGTGCAGTGATGTAATGATAAGAGATACTTTTGAAAAAACTGTGCTAATATCAATGTTTTCTGAGTTCCACTAAGGCTCGGAAGTAAGAAATCCTTGTGCTGAGAGAAAATTGAAAATATTTATGCTAAGATCAGCTTTGTGAAAAGAAGCAACAGCAGACATGGTGAATTCAGGTTATGTACCGTTAAGCACTATAGTGAGGCACAGAGTCAGATCACATCAGCAATGTGGATTGAAGCCAGTCAAGTGCTATGGACACATGCTTTTGAAATCAAAGGGTTGGTAATGCAGAATATGCTTTTAAATTATGCTTAGCATTCTGTGAGGGCTATCGTTTTAGGGGGAACACCAAATTCAAGATATTTTCAAATGTTCAAGCAAATAACTAGCTCTACAGAGCATGACACAAAGAGCCTCTGTACGGGAGCCAGCGTGGTCCAACTGAATC
This sequence comes from Aquila spilogaster, assembly GCA_024606505.1. Lineage (NCBI taxonomy): Eukaryota > Metazoa > Chordata > Aves > Accipitriformes > Accipitridae > Aquila > Aquila spilogaster. The sequence continues at coordinate 81,432,754 of JANHGO010000042.1, forward strand.
ACGGCTGCTTTGAGTGCTGTAATCTGAAAGACGAAGGAGCACAGGGCAGATCTGTTTGAATCCAGTTGGCTCGGACACAGCCAAATAGTACCTTCTTCAGTAGTAATGAATTTGTGTTTTGTCAAAGAGTTGACACTTATGACCTTAGATCAATGCTAAAGACTATAAATATGACTCTGAACATGAGACATAGCATATCATATCTAGACAGTGCTGCACCTGCACTGATTTACTCCAGTGGATCTAAGCGGGATCTGTACTGCTTACCTCCCCTGTGATGTCTTTCACTTGCTGGTCACTAATTGGCACCCATGGACTGAGGTGTGGTCATCAATCTGGGCAAGATGTGTGCTATTTGACTAAACAGATAAAGGTGCCTTGTAGATTAGATCCAGTCTTCAGGTTAGTCAATCCTCATGAAACTTATTGATAACTGATATACACTGAACAACCATTTTTTGCCATTGTTAAATTATACTATCTTAGAGCAAGGTGCTAACCTAATGACAAAAATACAAATAATTTCAGTAGAGACAAGAATTACATGTTGTCTTTTCAAAACAAGAGGAAACTTATTTAAACACTGTACTCCCACATGTCTGAAGGGCTTCAACGCGTTATGGTTCAGAACTATAATGAATGTAAATAAATTGGTTTATATCTATTTGTTTTATAATTGAGACATGAAATGTAGTAGCTCTGTGAAATCATGTTCTATTGGCCAGACTAACCAACATTTATGTTCTGGGATTTAGAAAAAAAATGCAAAGAAATCACAGTGAAAAGCTGCAATTTATTTCATCTGTGAAGTCTAGAAGCCATATTTTTCTAGCACATAATTCTAGAGTACTGCACTTACTTCTATCATGAGTGTCCTTTTAATTTATAGAGTGTTTATAGGGTGGGTATTATGTTTTTGCCTTTGAACTGAAGAACACTGACCTAGGCAGCTACAAGACTGGAGATATTTGAAGCCGAATTTCTGCAAAAGAAATGGAGCTCTGACCCTCATACTAAGTTTTTCAGCGTAGTAACTGATAGAACATGGTCTATGCTGGTTCTAATAAGCAAAGAATTGGAGAATAATGTATCATGTATGTAGTAGAACTTCCACATAATGTATCAATTTCGTCTCCTCTGGGTTTTCATCCCAAAGCTGTGCAAGGACAAGACATTTAACACGTATTAGCACTTTATCATGAAAGGAAAGCCTAAATATGTAAGCAAGAGGAAAGACAATGTTCAGCCACGTTTCTGCAAGAGAACCAGGACATCAGGTTTTCTCTGTTTAGAGACAGCCCAAGATAACATTGGCATTGAAGTCAAGCACACTTGATATTTATGCATGCATGCATGCGTTTGTGTGCGCTTAATGAGCATGTTCTTCCAACATGCACACATCAGTATACAAATTGCTGTGTGCTTGCCAGTCTGATCATGACACTTATCCCTTTGCACAGTTGTTTGATTCGCTTCCTCTGAAACACTGCAATGATGCCAAGGTCTGACCTAACACATCTTTCTCACTGTGTTCTATTCCTGTTGCTTTGAGGAATTTCCTTTCCTGGGGCAATCTACTGCATTAATTTTCCAGACATTGAGGATAGTCCTGTTAATAGTCATATTCATATCCAAGATCTCACTTAATTCAATTCTGTGCACATAAGTGCTGGGTGAGCTTCAGACACTCCAGGAGCTCTGATACATCCCTATGGACCTGATAGCTAGAGCATAGGATTAAAGGAGGCCCCCAGGAAAGTGAGGTGAGTTTATAAGACAATGGGAGCTGGTATATGTGCTAAAAATTATTGTGTTTTTCTGGTGGGACTGGTAAAATTTGGCCAGTTTCCCTGTCATTTTCATGTGTGATGATTGGTTCATCTCTTTAAGTACTGATGGAGCATGGCCTGATGGAGAACTGATTCAATCTTCTGAACACTTTGAAGGGTTGGAAAGTGAAGAAACGGAGAGAAGAGCAGCAGGAATTGCAGAAAGATCTTCCTAAAGCATAACTGCTGCCAATGGAATGGACACTATCTCCTTTATCAGGAGATCTGCTCGGGAACCAGCTTTTCATTCATGCCCCTTTGTTGTCCCAGAAGTAAAATCAAACATTCATACAGCTCTGCTCCAGCTGAGAGGCTGAAAGACTCACAAAGGGAAGATAATGAATATTTGTTTCACTTTTTTTTCTTCTTCAACCCTCAATTGATTATAGATTGCACTTAGAAGGCAAAATTAACAGCTCTGCTCTCCAGCAGCTGCTCTTGTAACAAATGAGGAAGGGTAAGAGCTATGTAACACAAATTTACTGCTTCTCTGTATAGACTTAATTGATAAAGAGGATGCTAGATCCCACCTCGATGATCCCTGAGATACAAAGAGAAATTTTGTACATGCATGTGAAGAGTTGTCAGACTGAATTATGGTCAGTAACTGCTCCAGTATCACTGAGTGTCCAGCTATAAACTCTGTGTTATTTTATTGGTTCCTTTAAACAATCCATTCCCTACAAGTACTTTTCATTATCACTGAGATATGGTAATATCTACAGGTTGCCTCCTCTGTTCCTCCATTCCTCCTTTCTCCCCTTCCTCCCTCCCTTCCTTTCTTCCTTCCTTCCTTTCCTTCCTTCCCTTCCCTCCCTTCCTCTCTCCCTCCCTCCCTCCTTACCTCCCTCCCTCCCTTCCTCCCTTCCTTCTTCCCTTTTTCTCTCCTTCTCCCTTCCTTCCCCCCTCCTTTTCCTTCCCTTCCTTTCTTGCTCTTTCCCATCCTTCTCCTTTCCACTTTCCATCATTTTTTGTTTGTTTGTTTGTTTTTGTTTTCTCTTTAGATAAAGATTTTTGGACTCTTCAGATGTAGTCCCATGGTATTTCTTACAGTAGATTGTAATTTATTATATAATTTTAATGCTATTAGCATTAGAAACACATTGTGTCTGTGACTATACTTGCCTTGTAAAATGTTTCATCTCCTATGATGTGGTATTTAGAAATCTCAACTCAAGGTGGACTGAGAACAATTTGAGCCTAAAAAGGAGATAAATGGCAGTCAAAAATCAAAAGCTAAGATTCTAATGCAATCAGGTTCTGCTGTTTATAAATGAAATTTATCAAACTTCATGATTAATCTTTTGAAGGGATATTTATATGGAAAAGAAGCTGCTAAGATAGAATTTTGAGATCTCCTGAATGCATCTTTTGAGTTATCTTTACTATTTTTGGTAGAATAAATAAAAGGAGGGGAAGCTTCTGTCTCTGCCTCTTTTCACCTATGCTAGACTATGTAGTCTACAGAGTACTTGGTGATAAATTTATTCCTGTTAAAAACTGAAGAACCCTATACATAGCATGTGACATATTTGGGTGATAATGTCCCTTGAATATGTAATAAAGATGTTTGTCATAGATAATGCTTAGATATAATTAATTCCATTTATACAAATATCTTTGTTCCCATTTTAGGGACCAATGACCTGAGATCTCAGGAGCTCATGATGTCTACTGGGGAGCAATGAGCTCTAACAGTACTCAATGACTCATTTCATACCAGCACATTAGTTGGTTTGAACAGGAATGACAACTGAGCTTTTTAACACTGAATTAAGGCTTTTGAACAGTAAAGTTGGCCCAGGCCAATGGAAATAGCCTCTTTTGCACAATTTTGAAAATAGGTCTAATAAATCAGAAGTCACTACTCTGTTTAGAAGGTGGAGAGAGTTCTTTCTGCGCTAAACAGTGTTATCTGGGCTCAGATTCTGGGAAAATTTCATGACTGTAGTTGGCTGACATAGCTGAGATTTCAGTAATTCTGACATTGGCTTGTATTTTGGTTTTGGTTACTTTCATCATCTCATTTGCCCAAGAAGCTGGATTAACCCCTGGTATTCTGATTCTATATCATGCTTACATCGTATAAATCATGTGTAAGTCCATGTATTTCTCATTCACAGAGAGAACACAATTACTAATTTTAACTACAATTTTGAAAATAACATTTCTGCTTTATTTAATTATTTATTTTAAATGCTAATGTTTGCTTGGGAGATGATTTTCCAGGTAAGGTTATATCTGATTACTGTGCATTTTTGAACTGCCTGGCATAGCTGTCAGTATGCCAAATGAGTACATCCCTTCCATTCTTCCTCCCTGTAACGAAGACTTCATCCTCCATTGCACAGTTTTAATATACTTTAATGAGCATAACAGCATCTTTTCTCATTGGCAACTAGTAGATAGATTCATACATATACGCCATATGCTTTATATGTGCTATATATTCTAGTCTCCATTATTCGAAATCACAACTGTTCAAATGAAAGACAGCACTTGCAGAGCTATACCTGGAGAAGTGGAGATGGAAAGAGAGGAGATTAATTTCTGACAAGTATCCCATGGCACATATCAGCCCAGAAAGAGATTTTACTGTATATTTTGAAACTGGCCTCATTTAATGCTTTTGTGAGAGAACATTATGCACTTGGCTAAAACAGTGAGTGATTTTTGCTATGCACCAGAGCAGAACATTAATTCTGTGCAGTTAGTTAAATTCTGGGAAGGAAATCAAATTCAGTAAATGTTATGGGGGATTTTCTCCCATGAAAATGAAAAAATCAGTCTTCTTCTGCAATACATACTTAGTGTCATTTAAGGCTACTATCATCTTTCTGTCAAGTTCCCTGCCTACGCTGTCTTTTCTTTTTCCTGTCCTCAAAGATGACCCATTATCTGTTTCCCACTATATGACACTTATAGAATCTGAATAAAAAATCAAAAGCAAGAAATGTGTTATTGCCAAGGCACTGCTGTTTTTCAACTTTTCTCTTGTTTTTCTGTTGCAGACAACAAGGTGCTGAAAAGCATCATTTGCTAGACAGTAAAACATGAAGAACAGACATCTCATCTACATTTTTACAAAGAGTAAACAAGTAGGGCATTGACATAAAATGGGTATTAAACTTCCCACTACTTCCTCCCCCTCCACATTCTTTATCTGCTTTTTTATAAGTAGTTAACTCTTTGAAAACCCAAGTATCTATAATTTCCTTCTACTTCAGTCAAAAAGCTTCTGAGCTGTTGTTTTTTTAGGAAGTATAGTGCAGATGCTGTCAAAGAGGTGTGGCTTCTCGTATCTTAGTGCTGCCTGGAACTTTCAGAGGCTGGGCTGCAAAAAATAACTGCAAACTTTATAGAGTGTTGTACAGTGGCTTTATCCTGTGGCACATGCCTTACATTACTCCCATCAACACCCTAATTCAACACCAACCCCTGCTGCTCTTCAGCTTTGTGCTTGGACATTCAACAAGTGTTGAATCCTTGTTACCTGCCCTTCTCTGGCCCACTTCTGCAGGCAGTGCTTCCCTACTCCTAGCAGCATATTCATTGATATTCAGAGGCTAGGGCAGACACAGAAATCAGTCTTGCAGTGTATTAAAAAAATAATAATAATTCTGGAGAATATTACATAAATTCACTGATTTTTGCAACAATTCAATTTGGTGCATGCCTGAGAGAGTGTGAGACAGGAGACTGAATAAGCTGCTGCAGCCATGACAGGTATATTTGGTGCAATGGAAGTAGCATGACTGGACTCTATTACGGAAAGTAATGCAATTCCAGAAATAACCTGTATGGAACATATTGCTTCTGCTGCACATGTCAGGAAATGGACTTTGATTGATGTTGTTGCAACACAAAACCACATACTAAAACTTTTTAATTATGATTACAATGTAAAAGTGTAGAGGGTGCTCACTGACAGTGTTCATTGTCTGTATAATTAATAAATGGACATTGCAGATTAATCCTGCATGCTGTTCATGTTTAAGTATTCTTTCTAGTTGCTGCCATCAGCACATATACAAGCAATAAGGCATGACAGGGGGCCTGGTTATCATCACCTCTGGGGTGTTAAGAGGCATTCTCCAGGGGAGCGATCATCTCATGATAACCACACCACCTGGAGTTACCATATTGCAGATATAAAAAATGTATTAGTGTAAGAGAAAAACATGTACATTTGTGATAGAGGATGAAGTTAGGAGTTCAGAATGCTAAAAAGCATTATTTGGTTTGCATCTCTGCAGCTCTATATGAGAATATTCACCAGACTATTGTAATAATTCCTCAATTTTGTAAGCTAGAACACCACTTTAACAACATTTTTTTTTGCAGCAGCAGCAGCTCTGTGTGATAGTCAAGAATGAAACAGGGATGACACAGACACCAGAGGACAGAAAGTGAGTTAGTCACATTACCTCAAATTGCCTTCTCAAAGGGAATATCTCAGTTGGCAGAAGATATCCCCAAACACGTTTTTTCAAAGTAAAAAGCAGAAGGGAATCACAAATCAAATTAGATAAGTGTCTATAATTTAAAATTTTAAATAGGCTAATTTCTCCTCAGTAATGCATTTAGAATATATTTAATTTGAATTTATCAGAAAACTACGGAATGAAGTACATGGCAATACAATAACTCATTGTCTGCTGTTCACTATGGTAATGTAACAAACTGTTATCTTGTACTCTAATGACTTTGATGTTAATGGAGTCATGTGCTCTTCCTGACCTCTTCTGAATTGGATGGATTTATATCTGTATTCACTGTCCTTCCGGTTTTCTGCTTCACTCTCAACTTTCCTAATAACATTATTATCTTTAGTTCTGTTTAATTTCCTCTTTAGAAGGAGGGAAGATTTTATTTAAGTGAAGAATTTTAGTTTTACACTTGTAAGGATAATTTTTTTAATCAGTAAATTCTGAAGAAACTGGTCCATTACTGATGACCATCTATTCCCAAGAGTATTTCTTGCTTTTTCTCGGGGGGGTTTATCTACTTAATGAAACTTGGCTGGCCTGTCTCCCAGAGGCAGTCATAAACAATCTTCTGTGGTACTCTCCTTTTGCTTACTGTTCTGTCTGTTGCCTGTCTGATAGCACCCGTAACAAGTGGTGGGTGTAAAGATGGATTTTCCTTGAGCTCTGTAGATGGTTGGAACTGTGTACACACTCATGAGAATGTGGTCCAGAGAATGCCAAGTGGCTACAAAGTACAAAATGGTTCATTCGTTGCAGTCTTCTACTCACTGTATGTTCATCTTGATTAGTGAGTGCACAACCAGCTAAGGCATCCTTGGGGGTAGGGAGAACATGAAAATCATTTGCTTGTGCAAAACCTATTATATGCTTGGAGTACAGCTTCAGTGCATAAAGAATAGGAAGCAATTTAGGTTTATTTTTCATGAAAGCACTTTGAAATTTTACCTTCCCATTCCAAATTCAAAATATCTAAGCTCTGTGTGCACTGTAAGGTGATGCCAGCTCCTTTCAGGCATCAGCTTATGGCTGTCACAGTTCCAGCCCGGTCTGGCCTAGTTCCGAGACTAATGGGGCAGAGGGACCCACAGACCCATGCCCCGGGAAAGGGGGAAGGAGGAAGATAGGGAGATGGGCTCAAAGGAGGAAAACAGCAGCAACAAGTTAAGGGAGAAAACTAATTTACTAAGTATGATAGTGGAATGAGAAATAACACAGTATAATACAATATAATTGGAACTGAAGCTAATAAATCAAATAAATGAGAGAGTGTCCAAAACCGAAGGCCTTGCTCTAATGCTGTAGGCTAGACTGCCAGTGAGGAGAACCAAAAAGGGAAACACATCTTTTGCAACATTACATTTGGTTCCTTGGGAAGTTGTAAGGAGAAGCTTGTGAAGATGTATTTCTGCAGATTTTGGATACTGTGAGAATTTCCTAGGATACTGTCTGCATCTGTTAACAGCTAATGCAAAAGAGTAACCATGTGACTATTTTATCTTGAAGAGCATGGCTGTCTTTTATACCACTTAGAAATGCAAGACAAAACTACTCTTTATGGCTTGATTTGATTCACCATTCTGACTTAGTGAAAAATAGGGATGTAAAACACTAAACCAGAATAATTCCTCTGGAAATTTGTATTATTATCTCTTGCTGACCCCACCAATTTTTCTATTGGAAATCTAACCAAAAGTAAATGCTGTTCAATATCATCATGCAACTTCTACTGCTGTGATCAGGATTGGAAGAGGGATGGAACTAAAGATATGAGAACTGTAAGATTGGTGCTGACAGGGGTTAAATGAGTCTGCAGCACTCTATAGGGGAGAAGGCATCCACAGGAACATGTCCACCTGTTCAGTTTTTCAAGATTGTTGTAGAGCAGATGTACCCTATAACTTGTGTCTAAAGGAATAATTTATTGTAAGTTTTGGAAGTTAATATGCAGGAGACTTATTTTTTTCACTTTCCTCCTAGATACTTACAGAAAAGCTCTTTTAGATTGTCATGTAGTCACTTAATGTTATTCTTTTTTTTCCCATAATTTCATCTTCTAACTGCACAAAGATCTCTGCAGCTTGGTAATACATTAACTGCTTCCTTCAGGATAGTGAAAAGTAGTACTCAGCAAGCAAATGTGATAAATTACTAATGCCAGACAATTATCAATGTATGCTTTTTTTTTTTGCTGTTCTCCTGTTTCACTTTTGTGTGTGCGTGTGTGTGCAGATGACTGTCTAGAGGTGCAAACTGTGTTGCCATTAAATGCCACTGCAGAGACAAAAGAAAGATAATTTATTGCATGACATACTTGCCCTTCCCACATTTTTAGGTTGACTGACATTATTAGTTTGTGTGATTTTTTTTTCTGCCATTTTAAGAAGCTCTTTAAATGCAGACTTGTCCTGTGAAATGCCATTTTGTTCAAAATCTGACACTTTTAGCTTTCACATGCTAGATGATATGGTGCATGAGTTCTGCTGGGTGAGTTTTCTTCATTGTGTGCTGGAGCTCATGGTGAGCTTCACAGATCTTGAACAGCTTTGCCTCTGATGGATGTTAGTACAATTTCTCAGTGGCTGACTTTTATTAGTTTCAAAAGATAACAGTCTGTGTATCCACATGCTCAAGTATGTGTGCGTGGGAAGGGCATCAGGACAAAAACTTGGAAATCTCCTGTTCTTCTTGGTCAGATTATGTCCTTCAGAATATTACTTCTGTTTACTGATACGATATTTAACGCAATAGTGAAACTGTAGAAAGCCAGAACTGCCTCTCCGACTTAAGGATAGGAGGAGAGATCGTTGAGTTCATTTAAATTCTGTGAATTTCAGTGCCCCATTCTGCACAAAGATTAATATCATTTAACACCAATTTTTCAAATTTTTAAGAAAACTACCAGTAAGTTTACTCCAATGGAATGTCTGAATGTCTGTTATACCTGAGCATAGGCAGCTTGGTGGAAGGAGGAACTCTTTCAAACAGCATATGCTGCATATGACTGTTGCTGGATCAGTCCTATGTCAAAATAGGATCAGGGTATGCTTCTGATGGAGACTGAAGGGTGTGAATAAAACTGCAGGATAGAAGGCATTTAATGTGTACAAGAAAAGTGCTTCATATTCTTGAGCACCATCTGCTGGCATTTTCTCATTTAACCAGTATTTACATAAATGGAGGAATCTCTATAGAATGTTTCTGAAAGAAACAGGAGCTGAAGTCTGCAAGAGAACAAAATCTGGAGATGTTCCTTAGTTATGCTTGGAAAATGATTTTTGGAAGACCATGCTTGGAAATATACAAAAGGCCTGGATATAGATTTCAAAGAGCTTACCAAGTTACTGTATGAAGGAGAAGACTTAGTTAAAGTCCTGAATGCATCACAGCAACTTTCACTGAGATGTACAATGCCTGAAATAGGCATTTTGGCATCAGCTTTTTTTTTGTTCTGCAATAGATGAGATTTGTTAGCATCTCTAGCCAAAATTGTCCAAGACCAAGGAAAAGGAAGGAAAGGAGTTTTGCTATGAATAATTCAGCAGTAATGGTGCAAGATTTATGTAAGACAATTATTAAGCAAATGTTCAGAAAAAACCTGTGAAAAGGACAACAGGAGAGAGAAAGGAATGAAGAAGGTAGTAATATCAACATATCTTGACTCTTTAATGTGTGGATACTCCGTATCTACTTCTGTTTCCTTACAAGGCTTAAAAATACAGGATAGTTTTGGAAAAAAGTCTGAAGACATCATCCATGACAAATACAATAATAAAACATGTAAAAACACCTGAATTATATTTAATTATATTTAAAATACATAACCCACATACAGGTATCCATGTAGATCTATGAAGGCTTCAAAATGATTGCAAGATTTTGACTGTTAGGCCCTACCAATTTTCAGCATTAGCTAGCTCCTACACGCTCAAGCAATGGTAGTAGTGTAGTCTCATATCATGAATGTGGTAGCTTTACATGCATCACATCCCTGCAGGTCATCTCAAAGGAGTGTTTCTATGCTGTGTTCCAGAAAACCTCATCTGCTCCTATGCTTTGTGTAACGGGGTGTGTACGTGGGAAGGATTTTGTTCTACGGCTGTGGATTCACATGTGCTCTGATCTTTCATGTGATTAGCTTTTGAAAACTGGCTTAGACTTATTTATTTGCTTGGCTGGAAAACAAAGCAGCCAATGGATACACAAGGAAGCCCAGAAAAGGAGTGGATCCAGATTTCAGAAATCTAAACTCATGATATGTATTTGTGTATATGGTTATCATTTTAATATCTTTAACATCTCCAAAAGTTGTGAATGTTAATTCTGAGCTGTGTGGTGGTAAAAGGACTGTTGGATAGCAACTGATGTGTACTGTATTTAGGATTTATAAAAATTAAAAGGAAAAGTAAGGAACGAAACACGGTGAATGCTGTGTCTCAAATCAGACAGAGATCAGTGAAGTGGAAGACATTGCTTTGCCCTGCCCTTTATCTTGGAAGCTTTTCACACATATAAAAAATGAAAATGTTGGAATTTGTCACAGATATTGAAGACTACAAGATATGAGGCAATCATTGCTCAAAAATATTTTTCAGATATCCTTGAAGAACATAATTTCTAATAGAATACATATACATTAGGAAATAAAATGTTAATGCAAAATACAAAACCACTATCAATAATTTTATGATTGTGATTTTTTTTTTTAGTGTATACTTATTTCATTTTCATGGAGTGCTTACTTAAAAAGTTCAGTGCTTTTCCTGAAAGTAATATCAGTAGTGGCTTCAGTACCGTTGGTATTTAACTAATAATGCAACTATATGCACTATTTTAAAAAATGTATTTTTAAACTATAAGAATAGCCAGATCTATGCACTATATTCTCATTTGTCCATTTTCCATTGACAAGGAGAATACAATGCATTGAGATTAAGCTTCATAATCTCTTTTAACCTCAGCAAAAAATGCTCCTAAAAACATTAATAAGTACACTCATACTAGTGCATTGTCTATCAGAAACAGAATTATAACCGAAATTTAGCCTAACTTTCACTCCTTTTGCTTTCTCCACATCACTGTGGAGAACTGTGGCAGTTCAACTGGTGATTAAGTTTCAGCTAAATCTTTAATTTGAATTCAAATCCTTCCCACAGCTCTTGAATTTTTTGTACATTTTTAAGTGAGTAATCTTTTCCTCAGTTCTGAGGGGTGAGAAAAGTACTTACACATTCAATTTTTTGTGTATATGAAGAAGTGTGGAATGGTACAGACTGCGTCAGTATTGTTTATAATCCTTATTACTAGTAAGTAAGGAATATTAAACTCTGATGCCTTTAGCCTTGAGATAAAACTGGCTTCAAAAAACAGTTTATAATATCCTGTCCTGGGAGATTTATGCTGAGATGTTAATGAAATAATATAAAAAAGGAAAGTAGATTAATAGTCCCGCTACTCCTGAACTTCTTAGTTGTACTATGCACTTATTACATCCTTTACTCATTTTTGCCTAACCAATGCACAACTGCAGAGCTACTGTGTGCGTGTACCAGTTTTCTTGCTGCTGAAGGAACACCAATTGATTGTTACAAATGTGGCTTTTCTGTGAGGAAGACTTTGCTAAATGGTATTGTTGGATAATAACTGCTTAAGGAGATATCGTTAACCACTTGGTGTGCATTGTAGAGTTTGCATTCAAGACACACGAAATTGCAGTAAATCAATGAGCTTGAAATCAAAGCAAACAAACAGAAAACTGAGGTAAAAGAGAAATCAGATTTCCATTAAAAGATTCAAATTAGCAAGGTTGTGAGACAAAGCTAAAGCAAACCAATCCAGAAGTGTAATTTTCTTCAAGGGCCAAAATGAGGGCTTTGTGCCACATTCATTCCTCTTAAGCAGGGAAGACAGAGGTTAAGCTGAACTAAGGTAGACCAGGCACTCTCCTGCCCCAAGCCACGTGGGAATGCCCCACAAGGCTGCTCAGACTAACACTTTTTCACAGGTGAACCAGAGGTTCCAGAATCTGTTTTTTCTTCTTATCTGAACAGTACAGCTTATAACCTTATGGCAACTTCAAAGACATTTTGCAAGCAATAAGGACAGCTTCTCAACTGCCATTCAGGGTTAGGCAGGGAAACCTTTTCCTGTCTTGGCAGTCCTAAGACCTACAGTTTTTCATTCAGTTTCTACTCATTTGAGAGCAACTCTAGAAAAGTTGAATGTTTTCTCACCAGTTTAAAAGTTTTCTCCCTAATTGTAAACAATAAGCAGACAGAGAAATTTAAACAATTTAATGCTGGGGAAAAAAAAAGAAGAAGAAAGAAAAGAAAGTAAAAAAAAAGACATCACAAAGTGGCAAATGGCGGCAAGTAATACTGCTGAGTATTACCAGCGCTATAAAACAACACTTAAAGCAGTTAGAAGTTACATTATAGAGCCAAGACTGTTGTGGCCTGATTGAAAGTGGTTGGAATTAATGAGGAGCCTCACGATATGAGGCTTTTTTTATGTGAGGCAAAGTCTGGACTGCAGTTCAAGACTACATCCTTTCTGCTTGTCACACTCCCTTCTCTCTGCTTACATAGCTGACTAATCCCCTTTCTCAGTTTCCAAAACGTCATCCAAACTACTGAATACAGTGTTTAAGCCAGATGTCATAGGCTAGTCATGTCCACCTTATCCAGCAGTCAGTTCTAGGTCTCCCCTGGCTGCTTCCCTCTTCAATCTCAAAGCATAAATCTTCACTGTGTGTATACTTGTGGGGGTTTTAGGTTGATTGTTTTTTAGTTTGAAGTGTCCAAAATACACAGCAATTGTGTCTTTATGTTGTGGAGGTGAGCAGTGGCAAATCTTTAAGCTGATGACCTACTGGTGCTCCCATGAAACTGGTGCCGGTCTGATCAGTGCTGTGGAACACATATATGCCAGGCAGAATAGGTCAGCACAGGACCTAGTCCAACTAAGTCCCACTTAACCTCTATATGAAACACTTAACAGGAGTTGAAGTGGCAAACATACCTCACTTTGGCACTTGCAGAAAATCATATTTCTAATCTGGCTTATATTATTTTTGTCTGGTATGGGATGTAGCCTAGGGAGTCAGTACACTGTAGAGGACCAAAGGAAGGTGGCTGCTTTGGGATGAAAGTTGAACCCTGGTTCTTGAAGGACAACAGGGCTGGACTGGAGATCCTATGCCTTATGCTGATGAGGATCCTAAGAGGCTTGTAAGGTGGGAAGGAGTTCCAGAGCCTTAAGTCAGTCTGATTAGTGAGTTAAAAGGCCAGAAATGGGAAAGGGAAAGATTCTGCCCCCACACACGGTACCCAAACCCTTCTCTTACCTCTCAGACTCCTTCTGGTTCTTCCTGGTCCCCCACTCCTAGATCTAGGGCTGCTGCTCAACTGCATTTCCACCCATCTTCTCCTCCAAAGTGCTACCTCCACCTCCACTGCCAAACCGAATTTTCCAAGTGTCTGTGATCTGCTTCAGGAAATCAAAGGTTTATTGGGGAGGAAAGTTAACTTTTCTAGCTCCTCTGCCATGGCCTGGCATGTGTGGTCACACTCCTCCTCTCCCAAAGCCCTGATAGTTACCGAGTTATTTGTGGGGTTCTTCTCTCCTCTTATGGGATGCAATGGGGAGGCATAGATTTCCCCAGGCCCTTCAGGTGCCAGCAGGCAATATTCCTCTCTTACTATCTTGGTTCAGTGCATAATTGGAAGCATATTTGCCTCTGAATTTAACAGGCCTTGAAAGCCACCAGTGCTCTTTGGGTTCAAATGGGATGTTACCGATAGTTTCCTTGGATTCCTTCAGTAGAAATGCTCCCTTCCCCCCCAGCAATAATTTATGAAGTGAGAGGGAAGGGAATGGTTTTATGCTACCAATTTAATGTTAGTACAAAGCCTTTCTAGCAAAGATGCATTACTGTGGAAATCTGGGATTTAGTGGGTCTATGAGACTAATCTTGTGTGCAGTGATTCATGGGTAGTCCATAAAAGAAAGGCAGCTATGCTATGGTGAAGTAAGTTCAAGGCCACTGCAGAGAGGAAAAGAATAATCCTGTTGGGTGAGAGAAGAGCAATGAACTTATATCAAAGAAAATTCAGACTGGATTTTAGAAAAACCTTTCTAATGATAGAACTGGTGAAGCACTGTAAAAGATTTTCTGGGTAGGATATGGAATCTGCAGAGCTGGAAATCTTTAAGAACTGATGTGAAAAAAAATCTATGAGATATAGCGTAGATGAAGGTCATCCTGCCTTGGCATAGGGTAAGCTAGATGACTAGCTGAATGTCCTGCAGACTATTTTTATCTAAAACTGTAGAATTTATTGCTTGGCCCTTGACATTTTACATGCTGCTTGTAGTACCACGTTTTGAAAACAAGGAGTGTTACAATCTCTGACAGGAAAATATAGTTTCTAACTACTGTGATTGTGCAGATGAATTGCAAATTGTGGCCAAACTAAAATAAATTAAAGTAAGTGCAAAAAAGAGAGATTTTAAGCCAGGCCTGTGAGGAGTGAACGCTTCATACTGACATAACTAGAGGTGTCCAGAAGAATGGATAGAGGGACTTCTCATTACATACTGTCACGAACTCACATTCCAGCAAGAATTTTACTGGAGGCTGAGATTTTTTAATGCTTCCCACTGCCTGCAAAACATGGAAGCAGTTTTATATGCATGTTTATTTATCCCTTTTTACCGGGAAAATACTTTTACAGCCATTACAGAAGTGCTGTAGAGAGTTTAATATAATTGAAATGCTGTAGGCAGAAGAAAAAAGTTGTGTTTTGGAGGTGGAGTTCCCAAAGGAAACTGAGTTCTGGCTTCAGCTACATTTTCTTGTTAGAATCTTGCTTTTTAGATAAATCTCAGACAGGAGTTTTGACGCTGAAAATAGAAGCAGATGATGAAAATAATTCTAATCACTGAAGCAAGATACAGAAACAGCAGAATAGGAAAGTGGTCCTAGGTGAAGATAATAAATCCATGTCTGACAGATAGATACATTGGAGTGTACAAATTATATGCTTTTATCCAGGGAGAATTTTTGAGCAAGATTAGGGTTTTAATGTGATTGCCTTCTTGTGACAATTGGAAGGAACTGCATTATTCGTTGCATGGAGAGGGCACTGAGCTGAGGTCACTGAGTGTTCTCTCTTCCACTCTGCACTTGAATCACCTTAGATAGCAAATTGCATGCTCTACTTTAAACAAGAAAATAGAGGCAAATCACAATAGCTGAGAAAGAATGGAGGTGTGTGCAGGCTCTTCTGACTTCAGAGGAACAGTGAATGTCATGCTAAGGGAAAAGAATGGCTAAAAGACTGAAAGAAATAAAAACAACATGTCTTATTTACATTTGTTTGTGTATTTTAAAATACAGTTTCTTTATTCTCAGGTTATTGCTGAAGTGTATGTATATGCAAGTTGCCAAAATATAATAACGTCGGAAATGCATCCCCTCCCTCCTTCCCCCGTACCCTCCATTTCAGCGATTAAAGTACTTCGGGTACTTTGATGTTTTAAATTCTAATTCCTTTGTTGTGATTTTTATGGTGGCTTTGAAGGTTACTTTGCAGCTTTTTGTATTTTCTTTCCTAATAGTTTTATCAGGGCATGCTTCTATTACAGCTAAGGCACTTAAAGGAAATACATTATTTAAAAGTGAAATGGAAAGAGAGAAAATGTAAGACTACAGTGCATTTTTCTTCGGCATTTGGTGACATAACAGAACAACTCAGAAGATGTAAAAATAAAATTAATATGGGAAACCATAGGAAACCTGGCTTATCTGCTAGCCACATCCAGATGTGGCTCTTCCACCTTTAAGTAGCACCGGCTTTGTTTCCAGAATACAAACTAGAAGGTAGCTTACACCTATGTATTTTAAAGGGGAAAAAGCAAGGCACTGATTTAAAAAAGAAAATAAAAAATGGCTGAACAAACCTTCTTCTTCTGTAATTGGGAAAGGGTCTTTCTTTTTAACTGCCTCCATTCCATTTATGCATTTATACTATGCTAACCATTCTCAACCCAATTCACTTTATTATGATAATAATTGTTCTTTATTGAAGCAACATCTAAGGATCCCAAATAGGGTTCAGGACCCTATTATTTTAGGCACCATCCATGTGCATAATAAAACCAGCTATTCTGTAAAGAGCTTATGATCTTGACATATGACAAGGCTCAACAGTAAATGAGAACAAACAATTGCAGGGGAGGGATGGAGGGGAAGCTATCAAGAAAGCCAATGCACTGGGTGTGCTAAGTAGCACAGTCTGAACACTAAATGATTAGCTATTGTCAAGGGCTTTGTATAATCTGTAGAAATAGTTTTCACTGTGCCTTCTATATCACTTAGTTTTCAGTTTTGAAAATGCAAATGTGTTTGTTACACCTCTTGTATAAACTGCCTGTGGGGGGAAAAAAAAGACTGATATGAAATACAGTCTGTAAGAAAAATAAAATGTAGAATAGGTGAATTTAGCTCCAGCTCCACCTGATACCAGTAGCTGAGTACATTTAGAAAATATTTTAAGTTCTTTAGTCTTAAAAGGACCGAAGGGAATTTGGGATTACTTTTGCTGCTGATACCTTTACCATACAACTACTACATGTTAAACAGGTCTGAGAAAATAATACATGCATGCACAGTTCAACCTATTTGTGAGTGAATACTGTTACTGTTTTCCTTGTATAAGTTTTTAAAATAGTGAACATGGTAATTTGATTGCATACTGAAAAAGGGGTGGAATTAGTTTCCTTACCTGAATGGTAGAGTTCTCAGGTTTCTCTTTCTGTTCTTGAATGATCGTAACATCCTTTCACAGAAAGGAGTTTGTATGGATTTATTATAGTACACATGGATGCTAGCATCCTGTAAATTTCCTGCTAGCCAATTATTATGTGAACATATAAATGAGAACGGATAGCACAACAGATGTGAAAGCAGAAATAGAGAGAGCTACTTTTATTTTTTGTCTTAGAAAACCTTGGGAGAAACTGGAGGTGTTGGCAGTTCCTTTGTTTAAGCTACTACTTGTGAAGTTTTGGAAGCATTATTTAGAAAAACTGTGGTACACCAAGCTCATTAATATGCTAAAAAAATTTGACATTTAACAATATTTATCCAGTTATTGTTTACATTTACATATCGAATCAACAGAAGATTACTAAGACCAGGATGGACTGCACTTCCTGGAGCAGTTTCGGTGATCCTTTGCAAATTACTCACATGCTGTGCTATTTGCATGATGGGTCAGAAATGTCCCTAAACTTTGCTGTGCCCAGACAGTGCTAGCTCTTCCTTATCAGCACATATGCATTTCATCATCAAATCATCTATGAGTAATAATGCTGAGAGTTTTTATGTAACATAGCTTGTGGGATGAAAGAGCAGCTAGGCTCACCTAAAATGTACCTTCAGAGAGTTATCTCAGGTACCTAATACTGAACTGTGCTGCATATTTGATGGCCACAGAGCAGGAGGCCCTGTGTCATCTCCAGAAGATGATGTTACTAGAAGTGCTTGTCTCCCTTCATCAAAGCCAAAGGGCTCCTTGGCAGCCTAGTGCTTGTACTTTTATGGATAAAATCATCTGTGATGAATCTCACCTCAGTGCTGCCTCCTTTGAAAGGATGTGATGAGTGACGAGCAGAAATTCTGTGGTGAAATTTGCAGAGGAGCATGAAGAGGTATGATGTGATGCCTGGTCTCTACTTCTGTATTTGGCAGCCACAGCTGTTTCTCTGCCCTCCTTTCTTATTCTCAAGATATAATCTTACTTCATTGTTAAATGAATTAATTCTATTGGCAAGGGTTTGTGCACATGTGGGGCAAACAGCCAGAGTACTATGCAAGTCTTCTGAGAATTGCTTAAAGGAAGCCTAGCGAGGGATATGTATATGCCTTCTGCATTTTGAAAGGGTCATTTCCTTAGAAGAACCCTTCTGAAAAGGATTTTTCTGGAAAACTGTGAAGCCTGGTGTCTCCATCTCTAGTTTAACATGCTTAAAAGCATTAAATACATGAAGCTTAACTTTTGCCCTTTTCCTATCATTTCCTTCTGTCTAGCTCAGGTGGTGCCTTCTTTGACGTGACAGCTTCAATGAACAGAGTTTTTATTCACAGATGACATGGGGAGCCTGAGGAACTAAGCTCAGCTGAGCGCTACACCAGACAACAATATGTCTGAGAGGTAGGCACTGCAACGGTAAGTCAAGCCATCGTTGTTTCAGATTTAATCCCTTACACACATTTGTTTTTCTTATGAATTTAAAATCGGTTTTTTTTTGCCCCTCTGTAAAACTCTACCATGCACACACACACATATACAGACAGACACATGTACATAGATACATGCACATGTGCATATGACAGAGATCTCTCTGAACCCTGGAGAAACAGCGAATATTATTTTCCTGCTAAGTTGATGTGCACTGCAGTCTGACACTGTTATACAAGGTGGATTTTAAGAATTAAGAAGAAAAAATAAAACCTCCAGGAAAAAAAGCAAGCACTCGATATAGTCAGTGTCAATTAAAAGGGAGCTTCTGATGCAAATGCCACATCAGCACCAATTTTGTCACTTAAGAACTTTAAGATCAGAAGCAATTACCTTCAATAGCACCTTGTTTCTATGTGTCTACCCTTCATAGCCCTGGCTAGTAACTTGGCCTCCACCATAATTTACACTGACATCTAATTTCAGTGGATCTGCAAGCAATCTAACTGAAGATGGAGATACTGAAGAGTGAGGAGTACTGCTTTATCACTGCTGACATAAAGATTCATTATTTTTTGCCAATTCAGAAAGCGAATCTTATGGAAATGAAGACTTTTTTTGTGCGTATGTGCCTGTTTTGCATATCTCATTACTTGAATTATTTTTCGGTTTAGGCAAATGATTGCTGCCTTTAACTAGATGATTAAACACTCTAACATCTCACAAAGGGAAGAAAAAACAGCCAAGTACTACGAGCATTGAGTAGATTTACCATTTTCAAGTCTCTCTGCAAAATGAGAGCAAAAGAAAAAGAGTGCATTCATTGCTAATCATATTCTTTGAAGTATGGTAGAGACCTGGCAATTTTATATTGTGCGTGAAAGTCACAGTATTAGACTAAGATTATTTTAAGAAACACTTTTATCATTTTCTAACTGACAGAAAGGGCAAGTCTGCCAGCCATGCAGCTTGATGTTTTCTCGTGAAACAGTAAAAGAACCCCACAATGATGTGATTAATGACTTGCATCCATTTTCTCTGATCCCCGAACTTGAATGCAGAGAACAGAGCAGATCTCTGTGCTATTATCCAGCCCTCTATTCAGACCAGACTAATGCCAGCAGAACTTCGCTTGCAACACTTGTTCCTCAAGCCAAGACATTTGCATATCACAGAGAATAAGGTTATGTAACACAGTTGTTGATTTCGGTGGTGCAAAGAGCTGTCAGGGTTGTTTTTGTCACAAACTGCATGGTTTTAGAGTAGATATTATGAAAGTGTGTGTTCTTGCTTGCTATTTTACAGTATATGAAAGCGCTTAATTTTGTAAAGCCATAATTAATAAGAGAAATACTTGCAATTTTTACATGAGCGTGTACCTTTTCAATAAGTGTTCTGTGGACAGTGAAACCAGACAATGGTCACAAAAGACAGCTTTTGCTTCTTTAATTGAAAATGCAATTGCCCTTGCTTACAGCTCTGTTTCCTGGACTGTTTTGAGACATGAGTTGTAGGTCACTTTGATACAAACTCTTGCAGAACAGTTGCAAAAGCCATAAATCACACAATTAGGTGCCTTTTGCTCTTGGTTAGTTTCCTTAAGGTCCACCTGAGAAAATGACCTTTTTTGAATTCAGACAAAAAACAGAGTACCTGAAAGCTGAAGGACACTCAAATCTGACAAGCATTGCATAAGGACTATGATGCTGAGGACAGTTTACTTGCTCGGCACCTGACTTACCACTTTTGTCCGCTCACACAAAAATGATTGTCAAAAGGGAGAGGAAAAAAACTGCAGTTTTGAAGGAAAAGAAACATGGCAGGGAGAAGTTTCTACTGATTCCCGTTGCAGAAGTAATTGGCTGCAGGTTCTGAAAGTATAAACCAAACTGATGAAGACATAAAAAAGGACAGCTTTACCACTTCAGTTTCTTACCACTTTTCCATGATGGGAATTTGAGTTTTTTTCCAAGATACAACCTGAGGTACAGAAGTTATAGCAAAACAAACAAATAAATACTGATGCAGATGAGCATATGAAACTGTGGCAGTCAGATCCCTGAGCTCCTAGTAGTTAATCTTCTACTGTAACACAGTTGAACTGGCAGAAGAGGGAATGCATTTGGAAAGTTCAGGCATTTTTAATCCTGCTGTATACTATACTATTAATACTAAATTACAGGGAAAAGTAACTGATTTGTTCAGAAGCAACACTTTCCCTACAGAAAGTATCAGTTAAGCCAGCCCTAATTAATTTAGTCAAAGGAACAGTAAATTAACTCAGACAGCATCAGTTAGATGCCCAAACCAGGGGCGCATAGGATCAAAAAAATCTTAATTTTCAGAATGTGTTTTGATAGTCTAAACATTATCTTATTTGTGATGTAAATGCTATAGGTTTGAAAATCTAAATGGCAGAAATCCTAACCATACTTTTCCTGTGTGCCTTGTGGAGGGTCAGAAAGTCAGTCACAATTACGTGACATACTCACAGTGATGGCAAAACACATCCCTCTCCCTGTCCAGTACCTCCACAGTCCTCACTCAAGAAAAAAGTGCCAAATAGCCTCACTCATTTTGTCAGACTTCACTAACCAAGACCAAAATGCTCTCACTTTTCTTTAGTGCCTTGTACCCAGCCTTCTCAGGAATGAAGATATCAAAGCAGAACAGAGAACAATGACCATTTTACCTTCTCTACTGATTTTTTTTTTTATTCAGTTATAGAAATGGAGGTCCTGAGAGCTCTGAAGGATAACAAGGTCTTTACATTATTCTTCAGTCTTTCCCTTTGCTTGTTAGCTCTCCATTGACTTCTAATAACCTTTCTGAGACATCAACTGATTCGATTAGAACAGGAACTCTCCACATGAAATTTTCACAGTGCTTGGGATATAAGCTTAAGTTAGTTTTATAATAGCAGTTGCAGAAGATTTAGACATAGACAAAATGTCTTTGAGCTTTCTAGGCAACCAGACTTTGTCTAATTTTTACTGTTCAAAGCTTTTGAAGTTGAAAACTTCAGCTACAGATATATTTGTGTGTGTGTGTGTGAGTAAATTTTTGTGTAACTTCAATTAATTCAGCTGTGATCACTTCTTGCAAGGATATTTTGTGTAATTAGCTCTTCAGTGCCAACCCAAAATGACATAACATTTCTCACTCCAAAGATTGTGGATGAAGAAACTTGTCAATATACAAAAACATCTGACCATTTTCTTTTCTTGACTTAATCCTAGATACTGCTTATTCTCTACAATAATAAAATAAAATCTTTGTATACAAATCTGATTAATAGGTTTTACAAAAATCTGCCCATTACCAGCCTTTCCTCAAAATCATTTTTGATGCAAATCAGTTCCACCTTCCTATGCTATTGCACTCTTTTTCTTTCTTTTTTTTCTTTAGTCTGTCACACTACTAATGTACAGTGCAACTATGTCGTTTTTACATTTATTTATGGCTTTCTGAAGAAAGCCACTGCTTACTTCCCATCAGTACAGCTATTCCTCCATTTTTCTTTTATGGCTATTACAGCAGTTTAATGTCCAGTACTGGGAGCTGCATTTTCTGTTTTGTCAACTAGGCTTTTTGCATTAATCTAGGAACATTTACATTGTTTCTCTCAGACCTCATCCAATTTATTCTGTAAATTATGTGCAGTAATTTTCATTAGTTGTATTGACTTCTACTCTCATCTATTTTTGTGTCATGGTTCTTTTTTTTTGTTGTTATTATTTTGCTTTGTTATTTGTTTGTTTGTTTTAATGGGGAGAAGGGGAGGAAAGGATTTTTTTTGTTTTGTTTTGTTATTCATTTTTCTGCCCTCTACCTTTCTGCCCTCTATCTCTTAGTGCAGTCTTGTTTATCTGACTTTTTTTTCTCTGTGTGCTGAAAACTGGTGCAGAGATATTGATATGCTCTCCACAAAATATTCTGAATTTAATTTCATTAGGCCTAAATACACTGCTTTTAGAATCTCAGAATTTCAATGATTTAGCAGAAGTCAATCTGAACAGAAGGTGACCCAGAGACCTGTTCTGCTGCATAATCCTTGGTAGACCTTCAGGGCTCAAGTTTTTCAGGGCCCTGCTATATCACATGCCCCAAAGCCTCTGACTGCTTGTTGTGTTGCCACTTCATAAGCTGTTCTATGAATGTTTCTCAAATAGCTTCCCTAACTCTTAAATGTTTTTAGCATTGTCTCGGTGGATTCTGTGGTAATCTATCTTTAATATTAATCAGAGGTGTGAAATGTCTTGCTTGCCAGACCCCACCAGTTATCTCTATAGGCAACAGAAGTCAAGACAGAAGAAAGAATATACTCATAAAATCCAAATATTAACATCATCTCAGTTACTGTGTTTAGAGAAAGGAGAACATATTTAAAAGAAATTCTGTATGTTAGATCATCTCTAAAAGGTTCCTTTCTTTCTTTGATTAAATGAGTTGTTGTGATCCTTAGACAGACTTACACACACAAAGTTTTATTGCAGAAAATCTTTCTTCAACAGTATTACTTTCACTGAAGAGTGTTTTTATTTTAGGGATATGTATTACCTTATATGCCAATTTTCTCCAAGTTTCTCTTCCAAATCAGATCTTCAGAATTCAGATTCAAACCTAAAAATTTGCTGTGGACTTGGTCTTGAATACTTTTGTGATTTAGAGTTGAACATTATTACCTGTACTAATTAAATTTCAGATACATTGATGTTCTTTAGACACGACTTAAAACCACTGTTTGTCTAGGTATTAGGGTGACCAGTTAATAACTAATCACAAATAAACAAATCAGTGGGAAAATGCTCCTATCACCTAGATGAGTGATTCAAAAGTAATGTCATCACAATTACCATCTCCAAATTTTCTTTCTATCACTAGACCTAATTTTCCTTATTATTTTCACTTTTTCCTGTCTGTAACTAGACAGAAAAGATTCTTCTGAAAGTCACATCAGATTTCACCTCTTTGGATAACCACCTTAAACATAGTATTATTGAATTATTTTGTTCAGAATGAATCAATGGATGTCATTTAGCCCTGCTCAAAGCAAGCTCAGTTTCAGAATTTGATCAGGACCACACTGAAGCAAGTTTGAATATCTCCAGGGACAGAGATATCAAAACTTCTCTGGGATCCTGATCCAATGCTTAATCCTCTCACAATGAAAACAGTTTTCCTTTGGCCCAGGCAACTTTCTTTTGCTGCACTTTGTGACAATCCTCTCTTGTGTTTCTGCTTGTCAGCTCTGAGGCAAATCCGACTGTCTTCTCTGTAGCTTGTTATTACATCATTGAAAGCAGCAATCTGATGACCCCTTAGCCTTCTTTTCTCCAGGCTGAACAAACCCATTTCTCTTGGTCTGTCTTTATATGTCATGTGCTGCTGTCCCCTGGCCATCTTAGTCACCCTTTGCTAAAGGGGGGTTCAAAAAATACATGTTATTTTGGATGTGGCTTTGCAAGGGCAAAACAAAAGGAAATAGCAACGCTACTATACTTCCTGGCTACACTTCTGCTTGTATATGGTCTTATCTATCCCTGACACAAGGGTGTAGTGCTGTGTCATGTTCCATCTTGTTCTTATCTGAAGAGGTGCTTTCTAACCAGTCACTGCCAGTCTTGCTGTTACCTGGGGTTAATATCATTTCAGAAGCAAAACTTTGCCTTTGCTCTTCTCAACCTATCGGGTATTCCCTTCCCCAGCTTGGTGTTTGTGAGATAGATTATTCTATTCCAAATGTGTTCAGTAGTATCAGCACCTGTACTGCGCTGGGAGGAGAGCTGCTTGTAACTGGATGCCATCTAGACATTAAACTGTTGAACTCAGTTCTTTGAGTGCAGTTATCAAGACAACTTTTCACTTGTCTTGAAGGCTGTGTCCTTTCAGTGTGCCTATAAGCAGGCATGGGACATTATGTCCAAAGCCCTTTTAAAGACGAGGTAAATGATGCACACTGCTTTCCCTTATCTTCAGAGCCAGTTTTTTCATCATGGAGAGTAATCAAGATTAATTAGGATAATTAAGGATAATTATAGATAAGGGATAATTATAGAATTTTCCCTACCTTCCATCAAGTTCAGAATCACATTTTACATCCTTAATTTGATAGTTCGTTTGCTATTCCAGTTTCCAGATCTGCACTGATGAAACATTTCCCCTTCATAATTAGTCCCAAGCTGCATAGACTTGACTCTTCTCATGTATCTCAGGTTCCCTATTTTCTTTTTTATAACCTTTTTTTTTTTTTTTTTTTTTTTTTCCCTTGAAGACTCTATATAGCATTCATACAAGGGCTGCTCTGAAAGTATTGCCTCCTACTTTATTATATTGGCCTGCCATGTCAGAAGCAGAGGTTGGTGCTATGGCAGTAGAGGATGAGCCTTCCTGCCAATATTCCTTTACATTTTGTTTCCATGCAACAGTTGGCTGCAGAGGAGCAGTCTGACAGAATGGAGTCTGACATGGAAGTGCGTATGAAGCAAAGGAGTGTCACTGAATTTCTCCATGTGGAAAAAAATTGCATCCACTGACATTCATCAATGCTTGATGAATGTTTGTGGAGACCAAGCAGGTGGATGTGAGCACAGTGAGATGGTGGGTGATGTGTTTCAACAGTAGTGATAGCAATGTGAAAGACGAGACAATTGGTGCAGATTTTTACAAGTGCAGTATGCAGGCTCTTGATCGTTGCTGGCGAAAATGCGTAGCTGAAAGTACTGACTAGGTTGAAAAAGTGTTTTGAAGCTGAGAATATTCTCTACCTGATAGTGTTATTGTGCTCTTAGTATCTGCTTAAGTTTCCATGGAAATAAATAGGAGGCATTACTTTCCATGTGACCTACTTATTTCTCTTTAGGCTTTAGTCTCTAACTATATCTGTCTTCTGTTCATGAGATACTGTCTCCTTATTTCATTACTTGCACTGCAACTTCTGCTTGGCTCTTTTTATTATGTTTTGGAGCTGCAAAACTCTGTGTAGAAATACATTCATAGCTTGGTTGTATTTACCTTTGAGTAGATTACTTGTACAAATATCACTATATGTGAACTTAGCATGGAACTATACACTAGCTTAATCATAGCTATTACTTAAAAAATATACTTTCATTTATATGGACTAGAAATGTGCTTTATATAGCTTATTGATAGGTAGGATAAGTCATGTAAAATTGGTAAACATGTTTCATATACAAAAGATGGAACTGTACATTTAAGCTGAAATACTCCATTGTTTTGTGGTAGCAGAACAATGTATGTCTACATTTGCTATTTCAGTTGCTGAATTCCCAGTTTATGTATTTGTATTGTAAATGTGAGTCTTAAAAGAAAACAGTAACCTACCATATATATTATTTTTTGCCGACTTTGATTTGTACCTAGGTAATTGTCTTATACCTCAAACCTGAGGGATCATTTATAATGGTTTTAGATAGTAAAAGAGATTATTGTAGCAAATGAATCTTGTCTAAAAACGAACAGAAGAAAATCTGTTTGGTGTTCAGTTAAAAGCAAAATGACTTCGCCATATATCTTCACTCAGAATTTTGGCTGTAACTCTTCTGGCTCACACAGTTGCAAAAGAAAAAGGATACATACCTCTCCTTCTGCCCATTTCTTATCTGGAACCAAGCAATTATGTTCAGAAGAAATCATTTATAGGACAACCAATTTCACTGCAAGCATCCAGGCCTCCAGCAGTTTAGCATGACTCTTGCTGCAATGACATCAGTAAATGTATGTTGTTGCTGCAGTGTGCCTCCTAGTGTTTTCTATAATTCTGTGACAGAAACCACATTACTTTCTGCCTGCTGAGTTCAATACTGTAGTTACTACCGTAATGGACATATTATGCTCAGTGAAACAGTATGCCTGGGGAACTAGGTAGATACTTCTCCGTGTGTGTGTAAATGCAAACTGCTCAGATTTATGTGGTTTTATCTACATGAGAAAATGTAACAGAGAGAAATGGACAGATTCTTATAGATAAAAATGTATATAAAATACATTTCTTGAGAGACAAACACCTCATGGCAGATACAACATTCTGATTGTCCAGTGTATTACTTTTGAAATAGATACCTTTTCTCTTGACTGAAGAATTCCTTGAATAAGATGGTCTTTTTCCCTGAAGAAGTGGATTATGACATACGCATAGAAAATTCTGCACTTAACTCGTGGATTAGCCTTCAAATATCTTGACACTCCCATCAAACATTTCTGTCTTTGGAGCTGATAGCATCTGAAAAATGGGTGGCAAACATCCTAATGTGGGTACCTAACATCCTAATTGCTGTATTTAAGATGGTATATATGGGTCTAAACTGTTTGTGACTGCAGTGGGAGGAAGGCATTCTAACTCCTACTTTCTGTATCTGGAATAGTTGCATTACAGCTGGCTTGTAAAAGATTTGTATGCAGGTCCAGAGCTGAACTCCAGTGACCTCAGTGACTGCTGAAAAAATGAATGCTATAAATGAAAACAAATAATAGCTGATTACAGCTGAAAGGCAAATTAAATCTATCAAGACACCCGTGCATCTGTAGTCACAGCTTTCCTCATATCATAACAAAAGAAGTTGTCATCTTGACCAAGAACTGAATTTATTTAAGACCAGATTTTCTGTTTTATTTTTACTTCCTTGCTTGTTTTTTTTTTTTTCCTGGAGATTTTATTTCAGAATTTTTATATCAGTTGTTTAGTGAGCATTATGTCTTAGGGCCACCAATTTTTTATATATTATTCTCATGGAAATGCTGCCAAGCTGACCCTCCACAAGGTAGAATGAAATGTGAAGAGTTTTCTGTATTAAAATATACATAAATCATAAAATAGAAGGGAATATTAAAATTAAAAAAAAATTGAGGAGTCCATTTGCATATTGGACAGTTTTAACTTAACTTTTTTTTGTCCATACTCATGGCCACATGTTCTTTAATGCCATCATCAAATATTTTTATTTCTCCCTACAGAGATCAGTCATTTTTCTTAAACCGGAACTTTTACGGTTCTAACTAATCTAATTCTATTATCTCACATCATTTTCCACTCTTTTCTGTCCTTTTCCACTGAAGAAAAACAGAAGAGTGCTTTTCCTTTTTTTCCAAAGAGAAAACGTCTTCTTGGGACTGGCTCAGACAGAGTTTGTTAATCTGAACAGAATGATTTTGTCAAAGGACTGAGCATGTTAAAATGGAATTGTATAATGGGAAATATTGAGCAACTTTATTAATAGGTTATGCTTCCAGCACTTCTTATAGCATACCTAGTCAAAGCTGGGGAAGAAAGTGTAGTAATTTAGAAAGTAAGCAAATCAAACTTAAACAGTGTCATTCTTGAGAAACACTTAAAACAAAGTATGCTGTGATCATTTATCTAGGTGCCTATAGATAAATTGTCACTTGACGATGTTTTTTTCTGCTAATGCTGGTAAATGACTTCAGATTTATTAAATAAGGGGAAAAAAAGGGTAGTCATCCATCAAAGAAAACAAATAATTGTTGATTTATAAGATGTCAGAAATCCAATCTGAAGGAAGTTCAGGTGTCTCCTGAAATCTCAGCTGGTGCTGTAATGAACCTGAGTTAAAATTCAGGAAAGAAGGAGGAAAAGAAAGAATACCCTCAGCAGGAAGGTAGTGAAGAAAATACTGATTCAGCTGTTTTTGTTTGCTTGTTTGTTAAATCTGTGTCAGTCTATGAGCTTAATGGCAGTGAAATGACAACTAGTAGGTCATCAGTTAGGCTGAAAGGTGTTTTATGTCCAAGAGGAACAGTCTGCGTATTCGTCCTACATTGGGTAAGTAGTCAGAAGGGATTTATTTTGGCCTACTTTGTTAAAAGTACTTGGAGAAGAGAGGGAGAGATAAAAAAGTGTATTCTTATAGTTTTTCTCAAACTGCACAAATCTGTATTTACACATATTGGCATATACTGTGGATCTAATCAAAAGTGAAAAAGGAGTATGAGAAGAAAATGGGAAGAAATGGTGAAAATACTGGGCTGCTGGATATGTAGTTGAATATATGAATAGAAAGTATACTATTGACATAATCAGATAGAAAGAAAATCTGTTTTTCTGGGGTAGCAGGTTCCTGGATAGGACCTGGATCAGGATAAATGTATCCTGATAGAGACCATTTGACAGAAAAAAAGGAGTAAAATAGAAATGTCTTAAATTCAGAGCAAAAGCTCAGGTCAGCTAACAAAATAGGTAACAACATGAATTTTCCTTTTGGTTTTTAGCTTTACTGGATAAGTTCTCATCCAAAAATAATTACACAGGAATATGAGCTAAACTTAACTTTACAAATCAATTGAAAGTAGTGCCTCTGAAATATGGCCAAATAAAAAGCAACTTCCAAGCAATTGGAAAGACATGTATTTTCCAGATGTAAGCTCAGATATATCTAGTAAGGGCAGGACTCATGCCAAGAACTTTGATCTTACATTCTGATTCAAGATCATTTCTGCTTCAAAGATATTGTTGTGATGGATTGCTGCAGTCTGCTTGGAGGACTCTTGGATTACTGCTTGAAGATCTAAATGTAAAACATACTGTGATCATTGCTGGTAGTGCTCCCACTGATGCTGGGAAATGTTTATTTATGCTCATTATACTATACTTGAAGTCTGACAGCAGGGGTTATGTTTTATTCACCTTTAGAGTTGCATGATGTTAGAAGCATGAAGGAGGAGCATCACAGGAGACTTTATATGGGCTTACTACTTTCAGACAATCTTCCTAAACAAGAGAGTGATCTTCACAGAAGGAGCTACTCTGTCTTCTGAACTTCTATAAAGTGAGGGAAGAATACAGCAAAAGAATTCTTGTTCTATCAGATTGTGAGTGAATAAGTACTACCCGAATACTTTGGAATCTTTTGGGCTTTTCTAGTTAATAGAAACAGTAGAATAATATATCTTTCTGCCAAGAAGGAAGAATTTATGCTTCTCTTATGCTAAAAGATATCATGTTTCAATACAGTGAGGTCTAGAATAATGTCCTACTGCAGCAATGAATGTTGAGATGACTGTTAGGAGAGAAACATACAGTAGAGGAAGATAATTCATTTTGAAACCTATAATAATTTTACATTTAAACTTGAATCTACCTATTAAACAGTAGAATTTTCTTTTACCACTTTGTGTACATGCTTCAGTCCATTGGTATTTGGAGTGATTTAAATGACAATAGCCACACATGCATATTTTTGAATGTCAAATTCCCTATGTTTTTTTTTTTTTTAATGCCCGTCTGTTTTTTATAGCTTTGATTCTTTTTCTTACAATGCTTAAGAGGTGAGACCAACAAAAAGCAGAATAGTCTAGTCCGAGTGTTCTTGGGACATAGTATGAAATGTAGCCAGGGACACATTCCTTCTGTGGTTAATCCACAACAAGATAAAGCATATTATAAATGACAGTAATCCAGAAGGCAGAATGCTTGCAGGATTGATAAAAGAGGGTCTTCTGATTAACTTGATCATTCCCTGAATGATGATGTAAAAAAGCCTGAGCAAGTGCCAGTGATTTATGTGTTAAAATTAGGAGCATGATATTGGTGTTCAGCCCTTTCTGTTTCATTTTCTGGATTCAAATTCTGCAGTGGTACACTTTGCAAGCAAGTTTAAAATAGCACCGTAGTTTTAAAATGTACTTCTTCATAGTGTTGTTCTTGAGAAGTAATCTTAATTTTCCAAGATAAAAAAAAAAAAGTGACAGATGTTGATGCATCATTATCTGAAGTGTACTGCACACTTAGTTTTTATGTGGAAGAATGGCATTAAAGAGCTAACTTGAAGATTTGGATGAAACCATGCCAGTAATAAATAGGGATTGTTTGCAGTTGGAACTGGTTTCAATTCAGGTCTTTCTGTTTCTTTTATTAATACAAAAATACTGTCTACTTGTGGTGATTTCATACCAATGGCCATCTACACTCTACCACGTGGCTCTCTCACTTCCCCTCTTCAAAGGAAGAGGGGGAAGAAAATGCAATGAAAAAGGGCTAAAGGGTTTTGTCTTCTGAAACCAACTTTCTTCCATCTAATGGTGAGCCTTATAGAAGGAGGTTTCAGTAGCAAGCTTGCTCAGTTTTCATCCTCTAAAATCCTAATTATAAATTTAACTAGAAGCTTCTTTATGGACTAGATTGAAGTATAAACTGTTATCCCTGACCAGAAACTGCTTTTTTCCTCACCAACAGTACATTTAAATGCACAAACTTGAGGTTTGTCAAAGTTCAAATTCCCACAACAAGAGGTCAGGGTCCTAATCAGCATTCAGAACAGAAAAATCAAAAAGGCATATTTTCCCTTCTGAAATCTGTCATTCTACATTGGTATCATCTACAGGAACAAGTACTGAAACTGACTTTTCAAAACCTGGGATTTCTATTGAGAATTCCCAATTCATTGAGGAATAAACCTCTATCTATGGCATCAGGAATTTTATGGGGTCCCAGAAAAATCTAACTCCTTGGCTTGTCTAGGCCATAACCTTAGCCATAATCATAACCCCATTTTTGGATTCTAAGATGTAATAGATTGTGCTATTTCTTTTTGTTATATGAACCACAGCTCTATTCATATGCTAATTGCTTTGACTTGCTTATATACAATAACAATACTTCCAATGTGAACAAAAGCTTTATTCTGGGTTGATTTGTTCCTCGTGACCTACTGGCATGTGGTGGGCTGTAAACCACAGCAGAGTTAAGTTTTTGCTTCACATGCTGCCCAAATATGGGCAGACTCTTATTTGATGAAAAGCAAAACATAAGCTGTTAATTTATGATTCGGGCACTGGGGGCCCCTCAGGAAAATCCACCCTCCATTCTCTGTTCTCAGGCACTTAAGCAGAATTCATACAGTACTTCAGGGCTTGTCTCTAACTACTCCATCAAAAGAAAATAGAAAACATTTCTCAAAAACTTTATAGGACTGGAGTACAGTTTTTTGAGACAGATATTTATCATAGGTCAGTGAAGGCCCATTCACTTCTTATACCTTACCAGTGTTATAGTTTAAAAATATCGAGAAAACCTGAGAAGTTCTTTACTCCTGGCATGATATCTCATCCTAGGTCTCATAAGCCCTGTAAACTGCACTTATAGCAATAGTCTGCATCTGAGAATAACAGGACATTAGAGAAACAGATGCCCTTGGTTTCCGTATCTGTTATCCTAAAAAGAACCATAATACTATATCTGCCACCATGTAAGAAGCTTCTCATTAGACTAGAAAAATAATAAGAGCCATTTTTTCAGCAATTCTGCCAGGAATATGTACTTCATCTCTTCCTCAGTTGTTCTATGTTTTAAAACATACAGCATAACCTCCCAGACAGTTTAAGCCAAAATATAAATTAAAATGCTTGTGGTTTTAGTCCCAGAAGTCAGGCAGGAAATAAGATAAACAACATTTATCAATTGGTATTGTAAGTTGATGCTGTTCCATGATACAAATATTGTTAAGCTTAACCTTACTCCACAAGGTTCTGTTCTTTTGTTCTTTTTTTTCTTTTTTTTTTTTCCTATTAGAGCAAGACATAATTACAGTGAAAAAAAACAGGGAAAAAACTTTGTCTCACAGACACAACTCAAAACTAAGCAAAGATTTAGAGATTATCCAAAACAGACTTCAGTAAAAATATGATGTATTCTTTCCCACGATACAGAAATGAAAGATATCATGATAACGTGTGGGAGGAGTTCCTCCATATAACTATGGCTGTTGGTGAATGGTTAATGATATTCCTATTCTCAATATCCCTTCTGCAATTGTAAACTTATATGTTATGCTTTGCTTAAGAGTGATGGTTGAAATAAATATTGCATTTTTTTTTTGGTATCGCTAGATCCCATTTTACATTACTGACCCTTGAAAGGTGCAGTAGGTAGGTGATCCTTTCTGATCCTAACCCTACCTTTTAAATTTAATAAGGTGAGCAACCTTGGGAAAATCACTCACTCTGGGTCATCCTTTACTCTAAGTTTACCAGAGATTATATACAGGGAAGAAAATGAAAAAGGAATTATTGTCTTGCTCCGACATCTATTATCATTTCATATCATGGCCAAGATTAGGGTAAAAATAAGGGCAGAAAGTACTATGTTCTTGTATTATTCCTTATGACATCTTGAGGAAGTCCTGTAGAATCAGTAAGTTCCTTCTGTCCCTGACCTTGAGTCTACCTGAGCCTTAAACCAGGGCTTACCATTAAACCAGAGAACTCAGAGTAAGCTATTCCTATCTGCCTTGATTGAGCGGCTTTAGTCAGCTATAACTTAGCTCTTAATACACTATTTTGCTTAACCAAAACTGAAAGCTCTGAAAATTGTTCTCCAGCTGTCATTTTTGTCATTAACAAAATGTAGACAATATAAGGGAGCTTTGAAGGATTCAGTGACAAACCAATGTCTTTCTTAATTCTGACCCAATCCCTACTTTATTTTTAATAGTAATGCTTAGTCACTGTTATTAGATTAGGAAAAAAAAGACTATTATCCTTTTTAGAATCATCACTCATCAATGACCTGATTAACCTTATGGGATTCAGAACTTCTCAAAACCTCCTCTGTAATTTTAATTTAGGCTTAATGAAAGATTTATAGTCAGCTGTTACAGCATACAAATTATTCCTCATTTCTAAAAACAGCATTGTATCACAGCTCTTGCAGGATACAGCAGGAAAAATAAACTCTTACATGTCCACTGTCTGTTACCTACAGCACAGGACTCCAACACTGTATCATTAATACATGGATTAATGTTAGTGGAGGGACAAAGATAAATTCTGTCTTTTTTCTGCTATCAAGATTCACTCTACGTCAGAATGATCTCCTAGGCAGCTTTGGCAAAGGACAGCCTTTGACTACTGTCTTCTACAGTTTCCATAGACTTAAGAAAAACCTCAGATAACTTTTCCAAGCAGGGACAAAATATTAATCATTTCCTTTTTTCATACTCAAATTTATCCACAGCAGAAAACACACAAGAGAGGAAGGTCCTATTTTTCTCAAGTTCATGACATAACCTTGACTCAAGTGTAGGTTTAAGAACAGCAAATACTTTAATCTAATATTTGAACTAGAATGAAATAAGAGTTAAAAAAGTCATCTTCCCATAACTAAGTTTAATTTTACCATAGCAAACTCTGCAGCAGCAGACTTAGCAATGAAATCCTGCTGTCATAGCCCTGAATGCATCACACATCCTGATCAGCCTCACCTGGTCCCTCACCACACCCTCTGCCCAAACCATTTAAGCCCACTCCTGGCACTCCTGCTCTTTGGATGAGCCCTGTTTCTGGCTTCTGGTGTCCTTCCTTGCTGGTTCTACTTTTGAGTAGGCAAGACTTGTTATTTCACATGGCCTGATGGTTGCTGGGCTGTTACTGTCATTACTCTTGCCCAGCTTGGGTACTGGCCTTGAAAACAGAACTCCTTGGAGTTATCCGTGCTCCTCACTGTAAGTATAAACTTAATCTTTGGTGTTATCCCAATAAATGTGTGTTAAGTAGAGCAAATGGCCTTTTTCTCCTTCTGAATCTGTTCCTTGTACTGGTTTGTTGAGTGTGATGGTATTCTTTTGGTCATGTTTTTGGGTGCCTTTTACTGGATGCAAAATGAAAGAAAGGATTTCAGTATTTAAGTATATGACAATTTTTGTACTGTTAATATGATGATGGGCTAGGCACAAGCATGTCTGCCATGTCAAAGAATGAATGTTTTTTATTTA
The DNA here is from genome assembly GCA_024606505.1 of Aquila spilogaster. Taxonomy (NCBI): domain Eukaryota; kingdom Metazoa; phylum Chordata; class Aves; order Accipitriformes; family Accipitridae; genus Aquila; species Aquila spilogaster. The sequence continues at coordinate 81,467,061 of JANHGO010000042.1, forward strand.
GGCTGCTGCCTGTCATACAGGGAGTTGTAAGCCTCTGCTGTTACTAAAAACATTCTGATCCTTTGCCAGAGGGCCACATTGTTACCCTCCTGCTGTCTTTTTTTTTTTTCTTACTAGTCTTCTAAGTAGTAAGAAAAATCCTAACTTCAAGGAGAATTTATACCAGAATATCTTATAAGTTACTTATATAATCAGGCCAAGTCTTTTGTCCATGGTGCTTGCAAGAACTCAATGTATAACCTTTCTGTCTATAAGCCTTATGCTAATACTTGCTTCCAGTTCAGCTGAGAAGTAGTGATACTGTCTGGGATTAGAACAAGAAAAATGCTTGCAATTTCTGGTATTTTACACTTGTCTATCTTTAGGACTTAACATGAATGAGTAATTAATAAGATTCTTCAGCCTCTGCTTCTCTGATACTAATCCTAACCCTAGCTGTAAACAAATCTAAAATGTTCTTCTCTGCTAGCAGCAGTTCCTTCTTGATCTTTAAGGCATCTCAAGATCTAGCATTAAGTAATTTAACTATAAACCTTTTGGTGGAAAGTGATTCACTTTCATGGGGCTCACAGATACGCTACAGGACTGTAACATTCTGGTATGGCAGCCAGAAGATAATAGCATAGGGCTTCTAAAATGGCTTTAAATGACTGTTTATTCACTTGAAATTCACCTCATCATATGTAGCTTTGGCACTCAGCTAGGAGTTCTTCCCACAGTATAATAGCAGACGAGTCCACAGGATCTGTATGAAGCTCTTTAGATACAAGGAAATAACTACTGCTATGGAATAGGGTTATTGCCTCTGGAGAAGACATTGATATTTACTGATGAAAGCTGGCGAATTCAAAATTAGGGTGCAAATTCCAACCAAACTGTTGGCCTCCTATTTGTTGCAGTGAAGAGGAAGAGCACTTGATCCTTGATCAGTTTTGAATTTCCTTCCTAGAGAAATTCTTTTCAAATCTCTTTTGTAGATTTAATAGGTTTACTGGAACAAAGAGTGACATGAAAGCCTTACTGCATGAGTAAACTTCACAAAACTTAAAGCTGTAAAATCTCTCTGCTCTGTTTATGAGGTAATAGCACATGTTGGTCTAACAAAATTATCCTGACACCTTACTGTGATTTCAACAGCACCATTTAAAAAAAAAAACAAACTTTTTTATACAGGGTACAGCTCAGTCTGGTATTTTTTTTAAGGTATTCTTGACAATAACAAATCCTGTTTCCCATTTATAACTTACACAGGTGACAACAATCAGTTTAAGACAGAATTTCAGTGACATAGTGCAGAGTGCCAGTAGAGTTTCCTTGTGATTTCCAGTGCTTTCCCTGGACTATGGACACATTACTTAAAGTATTTCAGGAGTTTGAAGTATGAGATATCCAGGATGGGAAATGAGATTCTGAGCATGAGACTTGTAAAGCTTGAGGAGGATACAGCCACACAATATTTCATCATTACTGTGTTTTTTTGTTTGCTTTGTTAGTTTGCCCATTTATTTCTAGTTCGTATATATATTTTTACAAATATTTATCTTTTGCAAAGTTAGGGAAATAACATTTTGTCACAACAACAAATCCATTCTAAACAAACATAGCAGTTTGTAAATATATCTATTTCCCTTTTTTTCTATTTCTTTGAGGAGAGGTTTAAATACTCAAAACTGAGTATTCACATGTGATCCTAATGACTTGTTGTCCATCATAAAGAGTAAACAACTGAAGTGAGAATTTCACGGACATTTTGAATTCTTCAGTTTTTTGACAATATGTTGAGAGACATGGAGCAAGAATTCAGAATGACTGGAACAAGAATGAGTTTTATTGTTCAATAATAGAATGAATGTCTTTTTAGGATAGGGACCATCTTTTTGTTCTCTACTAGTAAAGCATCTAGTGTAATGACATGTGCATGCTGAGGGCTCTGAAGTGCTTTTACATTGTGCATTGTAATCATAATAATTTTCCAATAGGTGGCATAGATTTAATAGATCATTCCCAATTCAAGCTCTAATTTTGAGATGTCGTTATTGCATGTGTAGTGAAAAGCCTGCTGAGGGAATGTGGAGTGACTAACTCAAGGCAAACCCCTAAATGTTTAATTAAATGTTATTGCCTTCTCATTCTTGACAGTGATTTCTAAGACAATAGAATCTCTAAGGAGAGGGTGGCATAGCCCCCAGAATTACACCAATAAATTGTGTATCAGCAAAGGGTTCTTTGAAAGGGTTAATAGAAACAGCTATGAGGAATAGAGAATTCCTTTTTATTGAAATAAGGCAGACTTTTGGGAGTGTGGTGGAGACAATCAGTTCTGTAGTAAGAACATTAATTAATTCTATAATAGTGTTCTTAAACTGCACAGGTTAGATATTGCAATATTAATAAATTTTGATGAGTGATGGGAAAGTCACAGAATCACAGAATTGTAGGGGTTGGAAGGGACCTCTAGAGATCATCTAGTCCAACTCCCCTGACAAAGCAGGCTCCCGAGACCAGGTTGCACAGGTAGGCGTCCAGGCAGATCTTTGTCTCCAGACAAGGAGACTCCACAACCTCTCTCGGCAGCCTGTTCCAGTGCTCCGTCACCCTTACTGTGAAGAAGTTCCCACGCACATTTGTGCGGAACTTCCTATGCAT
>JANHGO010000042.1:81469806-81488818 GCA_024606505.1 Aquila spilogaster
CACAAGTCTATGGGGCTGGATGGGATGCACCCAAGGGTTCTGAGGGAGCTGGCAGAAGTGCTCACCAAGCCACCTTCCATCATTTATCAGCAGTCCTGGCTAAGTGGGGAGGTCCCAGTTGACTGGAAGTTAGCAAATGTGACGCCCATCTACAAGAAGGGCCAGAAGGAGGATCCGGGGAGCTACAGGCCTGTCAGTCTGACCTCGGTGCCAGGGAAGGTTATGGAGCAGATCATCCTGAGTGCCATCATGGGGCACGTACAGGACAACTGGGTGATCAGTCCCAGCCAGCATGGGTTTATGGAAGGCAGGTCCTGCTTGTCTAATCTGATCTCCTTCTGTGACAAGGTGACCTGTTTAGTGGATGAGGGAAAGGCTGTGGATGTTGTCTATATAGACTTCAGTAAAGCCTTTGACACCATTTCCCACAGCATTCTCTGGGAGAAACACCCGTCCAAGCCATGAGCAGCCAGTACTCTTCATTGAGTAAAAAACTGTCTGGATGGACGAGCCCAAAGAGTTGTGGTGAATGGAGTTAAAACCAGTTGGTGGCTGGTCACAAGTGGTGTTCCCCAGGGCTTGGTATTTTTTTTTTTTCTTTTTGTTTCATTTGGCGGGGGGGGCAGATTTTTTCTTTTGTTATTCATCTTCCTGCCTTCTGTGCCTTTTTATCCATTACTGCAGTCTTATTTACCTGGCTTTTTTTTCTATGTATACTGAAAACAGTTGCGGAGCTATTTAGATTCTCTCCCAACAATGTTCTGAATTTCCATGTTGTCTCCTAAGACCTGTCTACATTGATTTTAGAATCTCATTACTCCAAGGATTTAGCAGAAATCAGTTTGATGAGAAGGTGCAGAGACACCTTTTCTGTTACAACGCCCCTGATAGACCTTCAGGGCTTGGGCCCTTCAGGGCCCTGCTCATATCTTGTCGCATGCCCAAAAGACCCTGGCAAGGCTGCTCATTGCTTTGCCACTTCCTAAGCTGGTCTGTGAACGTTTCTGAAATATCTTCCCTACCTCTCAAGTATTTTTACCTTGGTGGAATAGGCAGTTATCTGGTTTTAAAAATCATCAGATATGTGTCTTGCTTGCCGGTTGCCCACAGTTACCCCTGTAGCCAAGAAATGTTAAGATAGAATAAAGTAAGCATTTATAAAACCCAAATATGAAGAGGTCAGGTACTATGTTTAGAGAAAAGAGCATATACATAAAAGAAAATTCGTGTTTTAGATCGTCTCCAAAAGGTTTCTTTCTTTCTTTGATCAAACAAGCTGTCAGGATGCTTAGATGAACTTGCACACACAAGGATTTATTACACAAAATCTTTCTCCAATATTATTACTTTCACTGAAGAGAGTCCTTATTTTGGGGATACATGTTACCTTATATGCCATCAATTCTCTCCAAGTTTCTCTTCAGATTCAGACCTTCAGAATGCAGATTCATATCTGAAGAATTTCTGTGGACTCTTGACTTGGATCCTTGTCTGAATAAAGTGCTGAAAATGATTTACTGGGCTAATTAATTTTTAGAAAGACTGATGCTCTTTGGGTATAATTTTTAAAGTCACCAATTTTCTAGTGTTAGAGTGACTATCCCAGTTCATAACTAATCACAAATTTACAAATGACTAGGAAAATGCTCCTTTCCCCCAGATGAGTGTGAATCAACAGGCAAGTCATCATCATCATCAAGTTCCCAAATTTTCTTTCTAAGACAAGCCTTCATTCTCCTTACTCTTTTTGCTTATTCCTATCCTTTGTTAGAAAGATTCCCCTAAAAGCACTTCAGAGTCCACTTCTTTTAATATCCACCCTAAACTTAGCATCATTGATCTATTTTGTTTAGAAGGGATCTCTGAAGCTCATTTAAAGGTGCTTGAAGCAAGCTCAGTTTCAGAGGTCGATCAGGACCATACTGAACCAAGTATGAAAATCTCCAAGGATGGAGACCCTGAAACGTTCTGGGAACCTGTTCCAGTGCTTAATCCCTCTCAGCATGGACATAGTTTTCCCTTGGTCCAGGCAAATTTCCTCTGCTACGTCTTGTAACAATTGCCTCTCATGTTTTTGCTTGTCAACTCTGAGAAAAGTTTGGCTCTATCTTCTCTATTGCTCACTTTTGGGTAGTTGAAGGCAGCAGTCTGATCCCCCCTTAGCCTTCTTTTCTTCAGGCTGAACAAATAAATTCCTTTTGGTATGTCATGTGCTGCAGTCTCCTAACCACCCGAATCATCAGTTGCTACTGGGAACATCCAAAGCTAGACACTGTCTTGGATGGAGCTGCACAAGGGCAAAACAAAAGGAAATAATCACTCTCTGAGATCTTCTGGCTACACTTCTGTCCAGTACGCTGTTAACCTTCACTGCCATAAGGGTGCACTGTTGCCTCATATTCAACTTGCTGTCCACCGTCCCCTTATCTGCAGAGCTGGTTTCTAACCAGTCACCTCCAGCCTTGCTGTTACTTGCCTTTACCCGGACTCTGCCTTTGTCTTTGCTTTCGTCCACCTTCATGGGTCAGCGGTTTCTCCATCTGTCAAAGTCCCCTGCTCCCCCTCCAGTGTATCAACTGCTCCCCTCTGTTTGGTGGTGTTCATAAACTAGATGATCCTGTCCCAAATGGGTTTAGTAGTATCAGTCCTCGTACTGAGCTCTGAGGAGAGCCACTTGTAGCTGGATGCCTGTTAGACTCTGAACTGTTGACCACAATCCTTTGAGTGCCATGATCCAGCCAGTTTTTCCCCCTCCTTGAAGTCTGACCATCCCGTCTGTACCCATTCAGTGTGCCTACAGGAACGCCGTGGGAGACTGTGTCCAAAGCCTTGCTAAAGTCAAGGTAAATGACACACACTGCTTTCCTTTTGCCTGCAGAGCCAGTCATTTCATCATGGAAGGCAATCAAGATTAATTGGGATAATTAAGGATAATTATAGATAAAGGCTAATTATAGAATTTTCCCTACCTTCCATCAACTTCAGAACCACATTTTACACCCTTACTCTGGTGGTTAGCTTGCTATTCTAGTTTCTCGATCTGCACTGGTGACAGACTTATTAATTCCCCTTCATTAGTCCCCAGTTGCATAGATTTGACTCTTCTCATGAATTTCAGGTACTCTCTTATCTCTTTTATCACCTCTTTTCCCTTGCAAACTCTGTATATCATTCTCATTTCTCTTTGGGCTTTGTCTCTAACTACATCTGTCTCCTGTTCTTCTCTTGAGAGTCTGGTTGCTTATTTCATTAGTTGCACTGCAGCTTCTGCTTGGCTCTTGTCATTATACTTCAGAGCTTCAAGCTCTTTATGTATATATTCGTAACTTGGTTGTATTTACGTTTGAGTAGATTACTGGCACAAGTATTACTATATGTGAATTTGGCATGGAGCTATGCACTAGCTTAATCATAGCTATTATATATTTTAAAAATATACTTTGATTTATGCAGACTAGGAACATGCTTTATATAGCTTATTAATTGGTAGGATAACACATTTAAAATTGGTGCCCAACTTTCATAGACAAAAGACGTAACTGCACACTTAGGCTGAAATGTTCTATAATTTTGTAGTAGGGGAAAAAATGCATATGTACATTTGCAATTTCAGTTGGTGGGTGCCCAATTTATATGCATATGCTGCAAATGTGGGTTTTAAAAGAAAATAGTAACCTGCTGTACGTCTTGGAGTTTTGGCAGGCTTTGATTTGCACGTAGGTAATTGTCTTATACTGCAAATCTGAAGGATCATTTATAAAGCTTTTAGATGGTGACCATAGCAGTATTTAGGTGTAAAAGAGATTATTGTAGTAAATGAGTCTTGTCTAAAAACTAGCAGAAGAAAATTTGTTTGGTGTTCAGTTAAAAGCACAATGACTTTATTATGTATCTTGACTCAGAATTTTGGCTGTAACTCTTCTGGCTCACACAGTTGCAAAAGGAAAAAGGATACATGCTCCCCCTCCTCTCTATTTCTTATCCAGAACCAAGCAATTATGTTTTAGAAGAAACCATTTAAAGGACAACCAATTTCACTGCAAGCATCTAGGCCTCCAGCAGTTTAGCATGACTCTTGCTGCAATGACATCTGTAAATGTGTATCGTTGCTGCAGTGTGCCTCCTAGTGTTTTCTATAATTCTGTGGCAGAAACCATGTTATTTACTGCCTGCTGTGTTCAATACTGTATTTCAGAAGCTACTGCCATAATGGACATATTACACTCACCAAAACAGTCTGCCTGGGAATCTAGGTAGACACTTCTCTGTGTGTGTGTGTAAATGCAAACTGCTCAGACGTCTATGTTTTTAGCTACACAAGAATACATAATTGAGAGAAGTGGAAAGATTTTGACAGATATATAGAAATACATTTCTTGAGAGACGAATACCTCACAGCATTTACAACATTCTGATTGTCCAGTGTATTGCTTTTGAAATAGATACCTTCTTTTCTCCTGACTGAAGAATTATTTCCGTAAAATGGACTTTTCCCCAACAGAAGTGGATTATGATAAATGGATAGAAAGTGCTGCACTTAACTCACAGGTTACCTTTCAAGTAGCTTGATACTCCCATTGAGCATTCCTGTCTTCCGAGCTGATAGCATCTGAAAAGTGGGTGGCAAACATCCTGCTGTGGTTACCTAGTATCCTATTCACTCTACTTAAGATAGTATATACGGGTCCAAACTGTTTGAGTCTGTACTGGGAGGAAAGCATTGTAGCCCATACTGTCTGTGTATCTGGCAGAGTTGTTGCATTACAGACTACTTCTAAATGATTCATATGCAGGACCAGAACTAAAGTCCACTGATCTCACTGAATGCCGAAAAAGACATGCAAAAAATGAAAGCAGACAATAGCTGAATACAGCTGAAAGACAGAAAGGTCCTTATGGAAGTGTCATCAAGCTGAATCTACACAAGGTAGAGTGGAATGCAAATAGTTTTCTGTATTTTAAAATACACTTTAATCATAGGATGGAAAAGAATATTAAAATTAAAGAATTCTAGCAGTCCAATTGCATATTCAGCTTTAATTTTTGCTGCTTTGTCCATACACTTGATCATACTTTCTTTAATCACCAGGTCAAAGGGAATTTTTTTCCCCAGAGACTACTCTTTTATCTTAAACTTGAATTCTTACACCCCTAACTAATATAATTCCATTCTCTCACCTAATTTTCCACTCTTTTTTTCTGTACTTTTCCACCAGAGAAAAACTGAATGATGAATTTGGATTTTTATTTTTTTTTTAAAGAGAAAAAGTCATCCTGGGACTAGCTCAGTCAGAGCTAGTCTGAACAAGAATATTGGTCAGAACAGAATGGTTTGGTCAAAGTTCTGAGCATCTCAAAACAAGGTTGTATACTGGGAAATAGTGAGCAGCTTTAACAGTAGGTTATACTTCCAGCACTGCTTATGGTGTATCTTGTCAAAACCAGGATAGAAAAAGAAATATTTTAAAAAGCAAGCAAACCTTAAATAGTGTCAGTCTTAAGAAACACATAATGTTAAATGCACTGTGACCATTTATCTAGGTGCTATTGTCAGTTCTTTTTCTGCTAATGTTGGTAAATCATCTCAGATTTATTAAAAAAGAGAAAAAATTGAGTAATTGTCCATCAAAGAAAACAAAAAATTGGTGATTTATAAGAGGTGAGAAGGCCAAACTGAAGGAAGTTTAAGTGTCCCCTGAAATCTCAGCCAGTGCTGTAATAAACCTGAGTTAGAAGCCTTTCCAGGAAAGGGATGAGGAAAAGAAAGTGTGCCCTCAGCAGAAAGAAGTGAAGCAGATACTGATTCAGCTGGGTTGGGGTTTTTTTTTGGTGTTTTTTTTTATCTGTGGCAGACTATGAGCTTAATGACAGTGAAATTATGATTAGTAGGTCATCAGGCTGAAGCTGAAATCTATGAATGCCCAAGAGGAATAGTCTGAGTATTCCTCCTATATTGGATAAGTAGGCCAAGATAAATCCCTTCTGACTACTATGCTAAATGTATTTGAAAGACAGAGACGTAAGGACAAAAATGTGTGTGTATGGCTATCCTCAAACTAGCCAAATCTGTATTTTTACATGTTGACATAAACTATGGTTCTAATCAAAATTGGGAAAAAGGGAGTGTAAGAAGAAAACAGTGTAAGAAATGGTGGAAATGTAGTTGAAATGAATAAAAAATGTGCTATTGATGGAATCAGATACAAGGAAAGTTGGGTTTTTTTTGAGCAGGATACTGGATAGGACCTCCAAGGCCCTTTTTCCTTGCTGGACATGACAGAAGTCAGGAGTAATGTAGAGATGTCTCAAATTTAGACTGAAAACTCAGGTCAGGTAACAAAAAAGAAAGCAATATGCATTTTCCTTTTGGATTGTAGCTTTAGTGAATAACTTGACCAAAAAAAAAATTAATTATACAGGAATCTCAGCTGAACTGAAGTCTTACAAATCAGTTGAAAATAGTACCTCTGAAAACTTGCCAAATAAAAAGCCCCTTGCAAGCAACTGGGAGGACTTGTGTTTTCAAAATGCAAGCTCAGATTTGTCCAGTAAGGGCAGGGGTCATGCTGAGAACTTTGATCTTGCATTCAGACTTAAGCTTATTTCTGCATCAAAGACATTGTGATGCTGCAATGGATGACTGCAGTCTGCTTGATTGGACCATTGGATTACTTCTTGATTTCCTGATATTGAAGAGCTAAACATAAAGCATACCGTCACCATTGCTGGGAGTGCTTCTATTGACACTGAGAAATATTTATTTATGCTGGTTACACTATAGTTGAAGTATGACAGCAGGGGTTATGTTTTATTCACCTTTAGAATTGCATGATAGGAGAAGGAGCGACATAGGAGCCTTTACATAAGCTTATTATTTTCAGACAGTCTTCCTAAACAAGAGAGTGATCTTCACAGAGGCAGCTGCTCTGGCTTTTGGACTTCTACAAAGTGAAGAGGGAAAAAACACTGGTTCTATTAAGTTGTGAGCAAATAGGTATTACCTGGATACTTTGCAATCTTTTGGGCTTTTCTAGTTAATAGGATTTATGTTTCCTTCTTTGCAAGACTTACGTTTCTCTTATGCTAAAAGATACCATATTTCAGTACTGTGAGACCTAGGATGATGTCTTATTGCAGCAATGAATCTATGCAGATGACTGTGAGAGGAGAAACATAAAGTAGAGGCAGCTAATTCATTTTGAAACCTTTATATAATTTTACATATCAGCCTGAATCTGTACCTATTTAACAGTAGCATTTGCCTTTACCATTTCACGTACGTGCTTCATTCCATTGGCATTTAGAGTGATTTAAATTACTACAGCCACATGAGAAGATTTTTGAATCTCAGGCTCCCTGTGGCTTTTTCAATGCCTGTTTGCTTTTTATAGCTTTGATTCTTTTTCTTACAATGATTAAGAGGTGAGACCAACAAAAAACAAAACAAAGTCTTCTCTGAATGTACTTAGGACCTGGTATGAAATGCAGCCAGGGACACATTCTTTCTATCTCCATAACACATAACAAGAAAAGACAAATTATAAATGACAGTACTCCAGCAGACAGAACACATGTAAGATTAATAAAAGTGGGACTGCTGATTAACTTGATCACTCCCTGAATGACGATATAAGAAGTCTGAGCCAGTGCCAGAGATTTATTTATTAAAAATGCTTAGGAGCATGATGTTGGTGTTCGGCCTTTTTTGTTTAATGCACTTTAAGGATTCAAATTCTGCAGAAGTACACTTTTCAAGCAAGTTTAAAATAGCACTGTAGTTTTAAAATGTACTTCTTCATAGCGCTGCTCTTGAGAACTAGGCTTAATTTTCCAAGATAAAAAAGTCACAAATGTTGATGCATCATTATCTGAAGTGTACTGCACACTTAGTTTTTATGTGGAAGAATAGCGTTAAAAAGCCAATTTGAGGAGTTGGATGAAACTATACCAGTAATAAATATGGATTGTTTGCAGTTGGAATTGGTTTTAAATTGGCTCCTTCAGTTTGTTTGGGTTTTTTTATATGAAAATGTTGCTTATTTTAAGGAACAAGTGCCATGTAGTATTGCTAATGAAATTGTAGAAAAGAAAGAGATCATTTAAAATTTCTCTTATGGGTTACTCCCTAGATATTACATGTCTAATTTTTTATTTTTCTATAAAACAATATTTTGTGGTTGGTTTTTTTTAATATTTTTCAATGCACAAATGTCATTAAGTTACTAGAATCTTCTAACCTACTCATCTGATCTAGAAATTTCAATGGCACTAATTCACCTTGAAAGGATCATCTTCTCAAGAGCCTGAAGTTATGGAATTTGTATTCTTTTTACCTTAGAAACTGTGAAATATTTGAAACCACAAAAATGAACAAATGACCTGGATTAAATAAATACACAATATTCAGAAAAAGAGTTAGGCAAATTTTAACCCTTATTTTCTGTGGTCAAAAGCGGATCTGACCTTGTCCTAAATCTAACAAGGGCTCAAAAATCCATGATCTCATATGGTGATATAGGCACTAGTACTTAATTGAATCCTCTGGATTCTTGCAAGATGAAAAAATGTGATCCTAAACTTTGGTCCTGCTATGTGCAGTCCTAATCTTAAAGACAATGGGAAGCATAAAACATAAAACCAAGCCAGAGACCATTTGCACCAGAGAAGTATAAGCCACTTTTACTGTCGCCACCAGCTGGTGCCACTAGTAGCTCTAGTTTTATGTCCACGCTTAGTGGGGTCTTCTGTGAAAGAACACCACTTTGGCCTTAAAACCAGTTCTCAGTGCAGTCCAGGGAACAATGAAGCCTCAAGCTTTAAATTGATTTTTTGTGAGTTTCCTGATCCTATACCTACCCTAATCCAACCCTAACTGTAGCCAAAAACCTCTACAAAGAACAGAAAAATATGCAAATTATTATTTCCTTCTGGAACAAATCCTTACTCTGAACTAACAGCCCTCCCAAGATCTATCCATATCAGAACAGAATGAAACTCTTCCTTCATTTTGCTTTATCATCCAGTGCTAATCTAATCTTCTTCAGCTGCTGCCTTTCCAAATCATACTTGCAATACTAAACCTAGCCCAGAGACTTCTTTTCAGGTCACAAACCTGATAAACAGAACCCACAGATTTGCTTTTCTTCCCTTCAGTACAATCTCTCAACCTAAACTGACGGGGCTTTTTGTCACCCACTGGACTATGTAGTTCTGCAGTTTCTGCTTTCTGTGAATGAACTCTTACTCAAGACTTAACTATTCATAAATATTGGACCAGAGAACCAGCTCCCTGAACAACAGAAAATAAAGGTTTTTGTCTTCTGGAACCAGCCTTCCTCCTTCTAATGGTGGGCCTGGTAGTATGTCTCAGTAACAGAGTTGTTAAGTTCCTGTACTCCAAAATCCTTATTATAAATTTACCTGGAAGTTCCTCTATGGGCTAGATTAAAATATGAACTATTTCCTTTCCAGAAACTGCTTTCTTCCTCACCCAGAGCCCTTTTGAATGCATGAATCTGATGCTTTTATTTCAACTTTCCACAGCCCAAGGTCTAAGCCCTAATCAGCATCCAGAACAAGAAAATTAAAAAGGCCCTTTTTTCTTTCTGAAACCTTCATTCTAGACTGGTATCATTTGCAGGACCAAATACTGAAACTGGATCTTCAAGATCTGCTGTTTCTATTAAGAATTCCCAACTCACTAAGGAATAAACCTCTGTCCATAGGGTCAGGAACTTTTGTTATGGTTTAACCCCAGCCGGCAACTAAGTACCATGCAGCTGCTTGCTCACTCCTCCCTGCTCCTAGTGGAATGGGGAGGAGAATGGGAAAAAAAGCAAAACTCATGGGTTGAGATAAGAACAGTTTAATAACTAAAATAAAATAAAATATAATGATAATAACAATAATAGTAATAAAAATATAGTAACAGTAATAATTGTAATGAAAAGGAATATAACGATAAGAGAGAAATTCGACCCAAGAAAAGACAAGTGATGCACAATGCAATTGCTCACCACCTGCTGACTGATGCCCAAGCAGCGATCTGCCCCTCCTGGCCAACTCCCCCCAGTTTATATACTGAGCGTGATGTTCTATGGTCTGGAATATCCCTTTGGCTAGTTCAGGTCAATGGTCCTGGCTGTGCTCCCTCCCAGCTTCTTGTGCACCTGCTTGCTGGCAGAGCATGGGAAAATCCTTAACTTAGCAGCAACTAAAACTAAACAACTAATAATGTTGTGTGTTATCAACACTATTCTCACACTAAATCCAAAACACAGCACTGTACCAGCTACTAGGAAGAAAATTAACTTTATCCCAGCTGAAACCAGGACAGCTTTACAGGACCTCAGATAAATCTAACTCCTTGACTTGTCCAGTCCACGACCTTAGCCATAACGATGACCCCATTCCTAGGTTCTCAAACAGAATAGAGAGAGAGATGGGGGGTGGGGTGGGGGTGGGGGGTGTACATTAAGCTATTTTTTTTTTGCCACAGTGGAACAAAATGTCTCAGTGAGTCCTGAAGGATAAAGAAACATGAATTTACATTCATGGCTTCAGGCCCTGCTCCCAGGAATGTTAATATGAACCACAGCTCTACTCATATGCTAATAGCTTTTACACGTTTACAAGAGCAGAACAAAACACCAACAAAAAAATCTTCCAACATGAAAAGAAGCTTTCTTCTGGGTCAGCTCCCTGAGACCTACTGCCATGCAGTGTTCTCTAAACCTCAGCAGAGCCAGCATCCTGAGTGTGTGCTTCACTGTGGCAGACCCATATGTGAGGAAAAGCAAAACATGAGCTATTGATTTATGATTCAGGTATTGGAGGATCCCTCAGTAAAACTCTATCTCCATCCTTTGCTCTCAGAACCTTAAACAGAACTCAAATAGTGAAGCACAGTAGGGTTCATGTCTACCTACTCCATCAAAAGAAAATAGAAATTATTTCTCAAAATAGATGGCCGAACCTTTCAGGATCAACCAAACAGACTGGATTTTCATCTTAAGATGAAACATTCATAAGGACAGTTAGGGAGTATATAAATTTATAGGACTAGAGGGCAATTCTCTGGCATTGATTTTTATCATAGGTCAGTGAAGGCCCATTCACTCTCTTTTCTACCCTACCAGTACTAGAGTTTAAAAATATCCCCAAGACCTGAGCTACAAAAAATTGAGCAATTCTTTACGTCTGGCATGGTGTCTCATCCTAGGTCACAGAAGCCTTATAAACTGTGCACTTATAGCAATACTCTGCATCAGAGAATAACAGGACATTAGGGAAACTGCTGTCCTTGGTTACCATGCCTGTCATCCTAACCAGAACCATAACCCTATGTCTGCCAACACATAAGAAGTTTTTTGTTGGACTAGAAGAAAATATCAGCCATTCTCTGGAATGGCTGCCAGCAATTCTGCCAGGAACCTGCAGTTCATCTCTTCCCATTTTCCTGTGCTTAAAAGCATACTGCATAGCCAGCTTAAGGCAAAATATAAATTAAACTGCCTGTGTTTTCAGTCTAGAGGCTAGGCAAGAAGCAAGATAAAACAAATTTCTCAGACACTATTGTAAGGTGATGCTAATTCATGATACAGCCACTGTTAAGCTTAGCCTTATTCCACAAGCTTCTGTTGTTTTTTTGATTGTCTTTTAGAGCAAGCCACAATTACAGGAGAAGAACAGGGAAATAATCTTGTCGCACGGGCTTTGGTAAGCATAAGTCTAACTTCAGACCCAAACCTAAACTAAGCAAAAAACTAGAGACTCCAAAACAGTTTTCAGTAAAAATATGATGTATTCTTTCCTCCTGACATGGGGATGCAGGATTTCAGGATGCTATGGAGAAGCAGTGCTTCTCTATAATCCTAACATTAACTGTTCACCAACAGCCATACTCCTTTTCCCAATATTCTATCTGCAATTGTAAACTTAGCTGTTACGCTATGCTTAAAAGTGGAGATACTCCACTCTTGGGTGGTGAATGAAATAGGAATTACTTTTTCTCTGTAGCACTAGATCATATTTTTATGTTCCTGAGCCTTGAAACGTCCTGTAATAAAGTAAGAACTTCATTCCCTCTCCTTTCTAATCCTAACCCCAGCTATAAATTTAGTAAAAGGAGCCATCTTGGGAAAATCACTCAGCCTGACTCATCCTTTACCATTGGTTTACTAGTTATACAGAGACCCTATTCAAGGAAGAAAACGAAATAGGAGCTACTTTCTTCCTCTGACACCTGTTATGATTTTACATCACTGCCAAGATTAGGGGAAAAAAATCCTAGAAGTCACTGTCTTCTTCCTGAATCATTTTTTATCACCTCTGAGGGAGTCCTGTAGAATCAGCAGGTTCCTGCTGTCCATGACCCTGACCCTACCTAAGACTTAAACCAAGGTTTAACAGTAAACCAGAGACCTCAAAGTAAACTACCACTCTCTACATTGATTAAGGGGCTTTATTCAACAGTAATTGTAGCTCCTAACACACTGTTTTACTTAACCAAAACCCAAAGGCTCCAAAACTTGCTCTACAATTGTAATTTCTGGAATTAATTGTTCTAATATCTGATGTAAGGGAGTTTTGAAAGATTCGGTAATAAATCAGTCTTTGTCTAATTCTGACCTGGTCCTCACTCTGTTTTTAACAGTAACTCTTAGTCACTGTTGTTATTAGATTAGGAAAAAAACATAGAAACCATTCTCCCTTTCAGAATCATCACTCATAAATGACTGATTAACCTTGTAGGATTCAGAACTTTGCAAGACCTCCTCTGTAATCTTCATGTAAGATTAATGAAAGATTCCTAGTCAGGTGTCACAACATAGAAATTATTCTTTGTTTATAAAGCCAGCATTGTAAAATAGTTCTTGCAGGATACAGCAGGAAAAATAAACTCTTATGTCTCCATCATCTGGTAGCTACAGCACTGGATTCTAGTGCTGGAGCACTAATATACAGATTAACATTAGTGAAAGGACGGAGAAAAATTCTTTCTTCTGCCACCAGGGTTCATTCTATGCCAGAAAAAGCACCCAGGCAGCTTTGGCAGAGGACAACCTTTTGGCTACTACCTTCCACAGCTTCCACAGTCTTAAGAAAAACCCAGAGAATCACCTCTGGGTAGGACAAAACATGAACCATTTCCTTCTTTCATACTCAACTTTCTACAAAGCAAAGTCGCACTAGAGAGGAGTATCTTATTTTTCTGAAGTTCATGACATAACTTTGGCTCAAGTGTAAGCTTAGCAACAGCAGATGTTTTAGTCTAGTATTCAGATTATAGTGGAAAAGTCATTCAGATTATAGTCAGAAAAGTCATTCTCCTGGCACTAAGCCATTTTTTACCATAGCAAAATCTTTGGTATGCAACAGTACACAACTATGCAATCCTGCTGTCATGGCCCTGAGTGCACCACATGTCCTGACCGGCTTCAGCTGGGACCCTCACCCTCCACGCAGGGACCAGAAGCCCCATTTCAGCCTAGGTCCTGGCCCCCACTCCTGGGCTGAGCCATGCTGTAGGTAGAACGAGCCCTGTTTCTGTCTTCTGCTGTTTTGACTTGCTGGATATACTCCTGGATGGACCAGACTTCACCCTGCCTGATGATTGCTGGGCTGTCAACAGAGCCTGTTACTGTCACCACCCCTGCCCTGCTTGGATACCACGGGGCTGTGCCCTGCTGGGGCAGTCACTGGCCCAGGTTCACTCCTGGCTCCTCATCCCTGGGGGAGCAGCCCTGCTCTTGCTGTCCCCTGATACTCTGTGCTCAGTACCTGTAACTTTAATTCCAATTCTTTCTCAGCTCATCCTTGTTTGAAGTCAGTGAAGTGTCTGGGTACACCAAAAAGCCAAGGTTTCCTGACTGCTATGAAGCTTTTTCTGTAAGCCAAACTCTTCAAGCCCTTTTATACGGTCTCTTTAACCTAAACCACAAGCAATTCTTTTCTTCTTGAACCAGCCTTTGCTGAAGTTCAGCAGGCCTTGAAAACAGAACTCCTTGGAATTTTAATTTATGCTCCTCACTGTAAGTACGAATTTAGCCTTAATAGTAACCCAATAAATGCATGTTGAGTGGAGCAAATGGTCATTTTCTCCTTCTGAAGCTGATCTTTGTACTGGCTCAGGGAGCCTGATGGAGTTCTGCAAGGAGGTCTCTGGTCTCTGCTGCTCCTCTGCCTGGTCTCCCTCTGCACTCTACTCTCGGTTTACAGCAACCTAGTCTGAAAAGAAAAACAGAAAAATTACTACCTTTCAGCATTTGTCTACTTTGTACCAGGATGTTGTGCAATGTAGTACTGAGACTAACTGTGCAGAATCTACTTTCCATAACCCTGTGTTTAACCACAGCACAAACTTCAAGTTAATAATATTCCCTAATAATAACAGTTAATAATAATAGCTAATACTAGTTTTGCAAAACTCAGCTGTGTGTAAGCCAGGTCCCAGTTTTGAGAAATGCAGCTGTGTGACCTTGGCTCAATTTTATTGAAAAAAATTTAACTTTGAGAGAGTGCGTCAGTTCTGCAAGGTAAGAAAAGCAAAAACCAAGTCAGAAGTGAAAACACTTGAGTCAATAATAGCAGTAGCTCAGGAGGAAAATACGGGCCTGAAGGGAAGATATAAAATTCTAAGAGAAAATATAGAGAGTAGGAGAATGGCAATTCAGCAAGATCAAGGATCATCCTGCTCTAGGCAGTAACTAAACCTGATACTTCCCAGCTGGCTGATGACTGCTGGTCAGCAGAGAGCCATTGGGTGCCTGCACCAGGACAGTAAGCATTACCGTTAGCTCTGGTTATTTTCCATATATAGAAAATAATTGTCTTGTACTCGTTAGTTTTGTATAATCCTGTTTGCAAGTCCCCTTCTTTTACACAGCTAAAGGTGCTGAAATAGAAGTGGTCTTCTAAAGAAAGAGTTATAAGTCTTCTAAATAGTAAGCAAAATCCTAACTGTAAGAAAAATCCATACCAGAATATATTGTAAGCTATTTCTCTTTATAGCACCAGGACCAGGCTTCTGTTAAAAGGGCTTGCAAGAGCTCAGATTATAGCCTTTCTCTCTATAAATCTTATGTTTATGACAGCTTGCAGTTGAACTGAGAGACCTAGTGATCCTGCCTGGCATTAGAACAAAATAATAACCATTCTCCCTTTCTGGCATTTAACAAATCTATCTCAGGGATGTTGCATAGGCAAGTAACAAACAACGTTCTTCAGCCCTTCATTTCCTAATCCTAATCCTAACTCTAGCCATAGTCAAACTTCAGGTTTTCTCTGCTAGGAGCAGCTCTTTGTTGATCTTTAAGACATTGCAAGATCCATCATTAAGTATTTCAATTCTAAAACTACTGATGGAGAGTGATTCACTCTCATGGGGCTCACAGATATGCCATAGGATTGTGGCGCTCTGGTATGGCAGCCAGAAGATGATACTGTAGGGCTTCTGAAGTGGCAACAGGTGCCTGTGTTTATTCATCTGACCTCCAACCCTGTGGCCTTTAGTCCTTATCCAGACTGCAACCTAACTTATGTTTAACTTCAGCTTGGGCACTCAGCTGAGAGCTAAAGGCTCCCCCCCCCAGTATGACAGCAAGTGAGTCTCCTGGATCCCTGAAAAGCTCTTCACTTATATGGAAATAGTCAGTGCTACAGAAATGGGTTGCTGCCTCTGGCAGAGCAGACATATTGATGTTTACTGACCAAAGCTGGCAAATTTAAAGTTAGGCTGTAAATTCCAGCCCAGCTGTTGGCCTCCTATTGGTGACAGTAAAAAGGAAGAATACCTGATTAGTTCTAAATTTCCTGCCTTTTGAAATTCTTTTTACATTTCTTTCATAGATTTTTTGGGTTTAGCAGATCAGTGACATTAAAGCCTTGCCACATCAGTCAAACTTACAAAATTCAAACTTGTAAAGTCTCTCTCCTCTCCTTATATTACATATATGCTGGCATCAGGCTCTTCATGAGATAGTTGCACATGTTGGTCTTACATGGAGTTATCTTGATATTTTATTGTGATTTCAACAAATCACAAATTTTTCAAAAAAATCTATTCTTTATTCCGAGTATAGCTCAGTATGACATTTTTTAAGGAGTTCTTGACATTAAAAAAAGTAATTTCCCATTTATAAGTTCTACAAGCTAAGCTCATAACAACCAGTCTAAAGAAGGAAATTCAATGACACTTTGTGCAGAGTGCCCATAGAGTCCCATTGCAATTCCAACTCCTTCCCTGGGCTATGGATATTATTACACTGCTTAAGGTATTTTATTTCAGAAAGTTTGGAATAAGAAAAGTCCAGGATGGAAAATGTGGATATTCTGACCATTAGGGTCTCAGAGGTTGACAAGGATACAGCCACACTATATGTTGTGGTTGCTATGCTTTTTCATATGTGTTCACTATGTTGATATGCCTATTTATTTCCAGTTAAGAAATATTTGAGCAAATGCATTTTTCTTTGTACAACTGTTAGGAGCATAACAGCTTTTTAGCGTATCAATAACTATATCCAATCTAAACAAATGTAGTTGTTTGTAAATAGGGATATTTACTATTTTTTCTATTTCTTTAAAAGAGAAATGTAAGTCCTCACAACTAAGGAGTACAAGTATTCACATGTGACCCTAATGACTTATTTCCTATCATAAATGGTAGATGAAGTGAATATTTAATGGACACCTTGAATTCTTTAGTGTTTAGAGACTGTATTGAGAGACATAGGGCAATAATTCAAAATGACTGACACGGGAATTAATCTTATTGTTCCTTAACAACAGAATGAAAGTCTTTTTAGGGCAAGAACCATCTTTTTGTTCTCTGCTAGTATAATGCTATGACATGTACATGCTTAGGACTCTGAGGCGCTTTTACATTATAAATGATAATCATAATAATCTTCCAATAGCTGTAGTATATTTAATAAACCATTCTCAATTCAAACTCTAATTTAGAGATGTCATTATTGCATGCACTGTGAAAAGTCTATTGAGGGAATGTGGAGTGACTAAGTCTAGGAAAAAACCTAAACGTTTAATTAAATTTTATTGGCTTCTCATTCTTGACAGTAATTTCTAAGGCAATACAATAACTAAGAAGAGGGTGGCATATCCCCACAAAGAGACACACCAATGAATTCTGTGTATCAGAAAAGGGTTCTTTGAAAGGGTTAATAGAAACGACTGTGAGGAATGGAGGGTTCCTTTTTATTGAAATAAGGCAGACTTCTGGGAGTGTGGTTGAGACAATCAGTTCTGTAGTAAGAGCACTAATTCTATAGTGATGTTCCTATACCACAGAAGTTAGATATTGCAATATTAATGAATTTTGATGAATGATAGGAAAATCAGTAATGAAAAATTAAAACCTTAGCTCTCTGCTAGAAAAATCTTTTCCTTGAGAAACAAACAGTAACAGATACACACTATTGTATATATAAATGAGTGCATGCTTATATATGTTATAAAATGAGTACATGCATTCATGAGATACATATTCTGTCATTCATTCTCTCTCATAATCTCCATTTATAAATGATCTAGAACAGAATGAATTAATTGAAACTGATTTGTAATGATTTTTTTTTTTTTTCCAGTTATACAGAAATGCTTCAGAAGACAAGATATCATAGAATCACAGAATAGTTTGGATTGGAAGGAGGATCTGCTCCATGATCTTACTGGGCATGAAGATGAGGCTGACTGGTTGGTAGCTCCTAAGGTCCTTCTTTTTACCCTTTGTAAAAATGGGCATGATGTTTCCCCCTTTTTCAGTCACCGGACACTTCCCCTGACTGCCACAACTTTTCAAACATGATGGAGAGTGGCTTGGCACTCTGCTATTGGATCAGTCTAATAGGCAGTAGTCTCTGCCAGTGGCAGCAAGGAGATGATGTTTAGGGTGCAGGTCAGCCTGGCCATTCTCTGGATGTTCCCATTTTACCATCCTTCCATCCATGAATGTTGGATGAGGGCTTTTACAGGTTGTGTCCCTGCCTGTGCTTTTTAGTGTCTCTTTATGGAACTCTTCACAGAATGGTTGAGGTTGGAAGGGACCTCTGGAAGTCATGTGGTCAAAGTCACTGCTGAAGCAGGGCCACCAGAACCAGTTGCGTAGGAGCCCTTTTGAATATCTTCAAGGATGGAGAATCCACACCCTCCCTGGGCAACCTGTGCCAGTGCTTGGTCACCTTCACAATAAGAAAGTATTTCCTTATGTCCAGATGGACCCTCCTGTGTTCCAGTTTGTGCCCTTTGCCTCTTGTCCTGTCACTGGGCACCACTGAAAAGAGCCTGGCTCCATCTTCTTTGGACCCTCCCTTCAAGTATTTATCTACATTAACAAGATTCACTCTGAGCCTTCTCCAGGCTGAACAGTCCCAGCTCTCTCAGCCTTTCCTCACAGGAGAGATGCTCCAGTCCCTTAATTATCTTTGCGGATAGTACCTTCATCATCTTTGTGTACAAGGACCCCCAGGTCCTTCTCTGCCAAGCTGCTTTCCAGCCAGCTGAGCAAACTCTTTAGGAACACAGGGTCAGATTCTAAGCCGTACAAGATACACCTTAGAGGCATAAGACCTCTAACATTGCTAGGAGCTCACTGGTGCTGCTGCCAAAACCTGAGTGTGTAAAAAGATATAGCTTTCTAAATTTGAAAGATGATTCCATCTCATAGAATGTATAATACAGTTGAAATGGTAATAATTGTACCTGTGGCCCAGAAATGAAATTGATCTCAAACTGTGTCTACCCACCTATCCACAGTTGGCAAAAATAAAATGGCAATGTAGAAATGGTAGTATTTAATCACAGACTTGGCTTACAAACTGCAGTGATTTAACCCCAGCCAGCAACTAAGCACCACGCAGCCAATCACTCACTCCCCCTTCACCCAGTGGGATGGGGGAGAAAATCGGAAAAAGAAATAAAACTCGTGGGTTGAGATAAGAACGGTTTAATAGAATATAAAAAGAAGAAACTAATAATGATAATGATAACACTA
>JANHGO010000042.1:81489153-81533324 GCA_024606505.1 Aquila spilogaster
ACTGAACTCAAAACATAGCACCGTACCAGCTACTAGGAAGACAGTTAACTCTATCCCAGCTGAAACTAGGACACAAACATGATGTTCTATTTCAGTTCTTAACTCTTCACAACTCCTAGTTAATAGAAACTGTAGTGAGAAATGACTCGTATCTGTAATGGCCAGCCAGGTGACTGTGTAGCTTTTTCCTGGATATGGTCTGGTTGTAGAAACTAGGTATTTTAGTCCAAAAAGGTAAATCAGTTTCTGTTTGGAGTGAATATCGACATGGTAAGAATCTGAAGACTCCTATTTAGTGTGCTAGCATTTACCCACCTTGGTAAACTCGCTGGAGGCAAAGGCAGCATGTGCAATATTTACTGCAGGAAGAAGGGCTTTTATTTGGAAAAAGGGAAACCTGATCATGGATGGAAAATATGACTTTGTTCTTTCCTTCAACATGGATAGGAATTCAAGAATCTTGCTTTACTTAGCTAGTGTAGACAATTTACACAAGAAAAGTAAGAAAAAAAAAATCACTGATCAAATATTAGAGCATACTAAACAACCTAAGAAGTAGAGTTAGTTAAATAACAATGGCTAAGCAAGGAAAAGACAACGCTGCACTACAGGGAAGGATTTACTGACCTGGAAAACTACTTCAGTAACTTTTTTTCTTACATGAAAGGAACAGCTAATATTTAAGTTCCCAATTTTAACTTAGTTCGTTGCCTTCCTGAAGTTTAACATTTTGCAAAAATAGAAGGAAATAAATGAAACCAGGATAAAACAGGGAAAAGGGGAAATGACTTAGGAGATTTGACACATCTTTCAAAACATTACTTGTAAATAAGACACAGCACACAGTGCAAATTGAAGTAGTACAGGCAATCCCATCTTTTCTTATAATTTGACCTCTGCTATTAAGCTGGTGGTAAACATTGTTAAAAGTAAAGCACGCAAATTCCCTCAGAGTCACCTCTGAGTCATTTTCCAACACTATTATGCAAATAATACTTTCCACTCATTGTGGTTTATATTTGCGATATATGCAGGCTGAAGAACATCAGGGCTGAGTCATCTGCTTAAGAGGATCACACTATAAATGTGATGGATTGTAACATTTTGCAGAGCACAAAAGGTAATTGAGTGAAGTCAATTAGGAAAGTAGGAGGGCTTAGTGAAGAAGAGGGGAGCAATCTGTAAACTACTGTGACATCTTTTTTGGCTAGGCTTTCCAAAACAGCTTAGTAGGCCATCTAGCCTTAGAATTAAAGGGATAATGAGAAGCAGTTTCTTTGAAAATTCTGGCCTTTGTACCTATGAAAAAATTGAAGGTCTGTTATTGTAGAGGGAGGAATGCAGTTTTCAGAACAATGAGGTTGTAAACAAATGCATTCCTTAGAAATGTGAGATGTTTTAAATGCTGTTAAAAACAAGAGTTTATTGAATGTAGAGTCATTCATTACAATAGTTGCTGTACTTGCAAGTTAAAAACACTACTTCTTGCCTTGTTAAAATCTATTTAGAGAGCAGCTCCTTATAATAAGTTACTTCTCTTTGTTTAGGTCAGACAGTCACTATGCTGTTGCTGGTTTCTTTACTTTCCTGTCCAAAACAGTATGCTAATTGCTTAAGCAGTCCTAGTTTTCCTCAGCATGTTTATAATTAATTGAGGAGACATGGCTGGGATCACCAAAAGAAAAACATTGCTTGAGCTCCCTAGAACTTTCCTTAAGGATATTCTTAGCACGTTTCTAATTAGAGAAAAAAAGATAACACGTGACATACCGCTACTTTCATCTTACATTTTAGAGGTATTGCTTTACACCAGCTGGTTCTCTAAGTTTTAATTTTGAAAAGCACTGTCTTAGCACTGTCTTTTACATAATCTATAAATCAAACACTTCAAATAAAGGCTTAATGTTAAAAAGTAATTGCAGAAAACCTTAGGACATCTACTTGACAAGCTATCAAAACAACAACAAAAAAGCCAGCGTGGATAGTTGCTATTGATTATTAAACACCACCCTGTATTTTTAAAACTGTAATGAGGACACAAAATGGCATGGGACTCGGATGCCCAAGTAACAAGTGATCCGGCAAGGAGCCATATGACAGCTGAACTGAGGAAAGGAAAGCATCAATCTTCAAGCTTAAATTGAGAAGTAATTTTATTCTAAGGACTAAATGCATCCTTTTTTTTTCAGAAGGATTTAGGGCATGAATGCATCACCAACTGAAAGGAGGTGCCTTGTCTTACTGTTTGTATATGGAAAGCTTACTTGGTTCTTTGCTGTGAGACACATGAAATAAAGTGAAAAAATGGCCTCTTAATTCTTCATTTCAGAAGATTGCTAAAGTTATGGATAATTTGAAGCACAGGAATAGTCTGCACTAATAACATTACATATATATTTGGTGTTTTTAAGTGTGGCTCACACTGGAGAAAATGTTCCTTGTTTTTGTTTTCTTATTAAAATATTAATCTTCATAAGTGGAAAAAAACCAAGCCCAGATTCTGAGTACGCTTGGCCCTGGCACAACAGAATTTTTAGTGCTCCTCAGTAATGGTTATTTGCAAACCAAAAGTCACAGTACCTGTATGAGAAAAAAGGAATCCTGAACAAAAAGCCTTGCTGTACCTATTTATCAATAACAATATCTTAATTGAAAAATTCCTATGCCAATTCTGCTTATGGCTCTAAAGATTAGGTATATTGTTAAATAAGATTAGATCTGAGAATAATAATCAGCCTATGCATAAGAATTTTTAGGGTTGGAAATTGTACATTTGTGAATAAAATTTGGCTACATTCTCTGCTGCTCTGGGTCCACTTTTATTTAATAAATATATATCACAAGAGAATTAGGCCCCAGGTTTTTTCCATTATCTATTTCAGCATTTAGCCCTTGGTGATTTTAATGCTTGAATGGGAAAGCATTCATCTGCATAATTGTTATCATTGTTGCCACTGCTACTACAACTGTTATTATTATTATTATTTCTTATTGAGCCTTTATTTTTTTTTGTTAGCGTGTATGTATATATGTATAACTTGTAACCCATTCCAGTAAACTAGTTACAGATACAATTCTTTCATGTAGCTACAAGTGACAGAGTACAAAGGCCAAATATTTAAAGCTAGCTACTTAGTAAGATTCTCAAAATTTCAGCACAAATCCCTCAGAGTTCATTGGAGTTGGTTTTTTTTTTTTTTTTTTACACTTCCCATAAACGTTCAACCTGAAAAAAAGGACTCTGTAAATGTAAATAGTTCGCTGCCAAATCTGTATCATTATGTCCTTAACTATCTTTACAATCTATGCTAAAGTACAGTAGGTCTATATTCTCTGACTTTTCTGGGTAAAGTTTGTGCATTTGAAATCTAAAGCAGTTCATACGGGGGGAAAAAAAATATCAATCTTTGTATAGGATGAACTTCCACTGGTATTAGTTGAAGCTTGTTCTATACGCAGACAGCAGGATTTAATCTCCTGTACTAAATATTCATTAATAGAAGGATTTTTTTTCCCCTAAACATTACCCATTAATGTGAGAAAAGGGGTGAAAAGATAACATAAAATATCATATTCTCTTTGAAGTCAAAGTAGCAGCTAAGAAGCTGGACTCTGAATTTCTGTATAAGTCAGTATTCAAACAAAATCAAGGGAGAATTATGTCTCAGACAAAATCTTGAATAGAAAATAGCTAGTGGATTTTTATATTAGTTGTGTAATGACATACAGCTGTACAAGTGTATAAGAAAACCTAGTTGTTCAAACATATCTCAGAACACTAGAAAACACAATTCTCTACTGTCTCCTTCTCTCACATTTTTCTTACTATTATAGTATGACCTGCTGTAATCTTATTTTAAATTTAATCACATTTGTGCAACAGTTTCTGTAGTCCTTTGGCTTTCTAAGACATATCACTATTGTCCTATCAAACAACCCATTTCCATGACTCCCTCCAGCCCCCACTCCCCCAAGCCCAAAGGAAATGCAGCTGAGGCGGAATTAGCATCAGGTGGGTGCACAGCTGGGTTTGTCCTTGGCCAATACTGTTCCTCTTTTCTGCTAATGACTTGGCTAGTGGAAAAGATGGCACATTATGTGTTATGTCTGACATCAAACTGGGAGGATTACCACCACATTCAAGGGCTGGTTCAGATTTCAATTACCTCTTGACAAAAGATGAGTAGAAAGGGCTACACTTCATCAAGGATAAATCAAATGCACAAGTGGGGAATGTCTGGCTAAGGCAATATATGGGAGCAAAGGGTCTCCCACAAACTATGTGTGAGTCGGTGTCATGGACTCAGTGTAATACCTTTGCCTCAAACCTTCTTCCCCACTTATTGAATAAAGCCAGTCTCTCTCAAGCTGTGATGATTCTTCAGTCTGCACAATTACTTCATCTAGCTGAAAGAAACATGGAGATAATCCCAAAGTTAAGGCAATGCATCAGAGGGGTAATAAGGTGAGCTGTTTTGTTTATGTCTTTGTGTCTGTCATCAAATCCTAACTGTGCTTTTCACTTGAATTACCTTGTTTATATTTTGCCTGCAAATCTTTTCTCGGCACTAGAAATGACTTCAGGATAATACTAGTGAATATTGGCTGTCTACCACAGTGCATTCAATGTACCCTAGACCTTTCCTAGGCACTGAGGTCTACACTTGTGCATCCAAACTTCCTTATGCCAGGGCAGTGTAACTCCGACGAAACTAAGAATGGGTGCCTGTCCTGTCCCAAACCATGCCCTAGAACTGCATGGGAGCATGGCAGGTAGTATGGGACCAAATTCTCCCTGGCACCATGCCAGGGAGTTGGCATGTCTGTGTAACAGTACTGGCAATTGTGTACAAGCATCCAGCAATATTCCTGGGCATTGCTTCATATATAGGAGTACATTGCTCCCAGCCAGTTCAGGTTCTCATGCCAGAGGGAGTAGAAAACATAATTAGGGTTTAGTAAGTACTCTCAGAAGATCACCAGCCCTTTGTAGTTTCAGGAGTCCTTAGGAACCTGCAGAGTATGCCTCCTCTAAGCTGAAAGGTTGGTAATCTAAGTTGCCGAGTGAGTAGGAAAAAGTGTCCTTTCTAATGTGTTAGTCAGATCCTATTGAAAAACATCCTAAAAATGCAATGAGGATCTGAGAATGGGAATCACCTTGGACTTGTTACAGTTAACTTTAAGTTGCTATTGAAAAATACATAAACCCTGGTAATTTTGATATGTATTACTAGGAATATTGTATGAGAGACCACGAGTAACTTGGTGAGGGTTGGTAAGGCCTCAGAATACTTTTTCCACTGCTTGGTTAATAGTCTTATTATAAGATGTGAGCAAAATGCATCAGAGTCAAGGAGAGAGCCCAAAGAGAGTACAGGGATTTAAAAGATATGATCTATGAGGAAAGATTGAAATAAGAGTATTTTTTCAATCTAGGGAAGACGAGGCTGAGTCATGAAATGATCTTTTTGTGTTTAAAGGCTGTTATAAAAAGGTAGTGAGCAATTTTTCTCTGTCTCTACTGAGCAAGGACAAGATGGAATTAATTCCATTTGGATCAAGGAGTATATAAATTGAGTACTAGGAAACCATTGCTATTAGGATGGTAAATGCTTAAACAGTCTATCTAGAGAACGTCTTCTTGCTGTCTGGCTTTAAGGGTTGTAAGCAAACAGCGCTCTCAGTCTTCCCTTGATTTGGCCTCACTTGATGTAGCTGGTTGATGTCTTGGGCTCCCTTCTGGACGCTTGTATGTCTATGATTTGATGGTAAAAATCTCACATTCATTCCCATTCAGAAGTATGAGAAGAGGAAGAGAGTGCTTTTAGTCTCTTTCTCTCTCCCTTATGTTGCCATATGAGAAACCCTTGTAGAATTAGTGGCTTGCATGTCATAAAAGGACATTTGTTCTCTGCAAATTGCAACTGATTCAGAGGAACCCTACTGCAATCATGGGACACCCTGTAGTAGCAAGAGCAGTGCTTGAATCCTCAGATAAATTCAGCTGAATTGCAGTTTAAATATTGAGTGTATTATTGGCAGTTTGTTGCTGTTAATTCAGAAAGTATAAAACTTTTTGCAGTCTGACATAGCACAAGGTAAATTTTAGTCTGAAATTCTTTCTAGAAGGGATCTGTTGCTTGAGGTTTAATTGGGTCTTGGGGTCTGTAAATATGGTGGATGGTGTGTGCTCCTTTGATTCAGCTGAAGAGAGTTAGGCTTACGACTGTCTCACTGTGACCAATAGGACCTACCATTTATTTTCAATTATGTCATGCTGCTCAGTTTTATGCCTTCAGGTTGCCAATATTAACAGTCAAATATTATTTCATTTAATAGGACCTATTACTTGATTTTTGCTTTTGTGGATGCACAGGAAGGGGATGACGCACAGTACTAGGTTTTCAGACATAACAGGGTTTTATTCATTGAGGCATTACTTTCATATGAAGAATTGTTCTACCAAACTTTTGCAAAACTTCAGCAAAAGCTGCTGGTATTTTTAGGACTGTAACAAAATAGCAAACCAGGATTTTCAAAATTTTCTGGCCAAAGGTGCTATAGTCTTCATTATTAGACTGTGTCATTCTGGCTAACAAGTTTCTCTCACCAGACCTTTATATTTTGAAAGGAAGTAAAAAGGCTTTACTTTGACCTTATCAAACTGCAAGTGAGATCTGCAACAGGTTGCTGTACTGATCATCCGCACTGGCTTGTGCTTGGAAAGGCTGCAGCAAAAGAAAACCTCTGGGGTAACAGCTTCTCTCCCTTTCTCTCTTTTTTTTTTTTTTTTTTTTTTTTTTTTTTTTTTTTTTTTTTTTTTTTTTTTTGTTCAGATGGACTTCCACTCTGATATCAGGTTAATTGGGTGAGGCACTGTTCATTCTGAGATAACTTACTGCTTCAGCTGCATTATCAAGCCACTGTTTTGACTGATAGTTTTCTGCTGTTCAAAGTGCCCTCTAACAAGCTCTACCCTTTCATACTGATCCCTAGTTTAAAGGGTTTGAGGAAACTCAAAAGACTGACATTCTTCATAAAGCTCAGCAAATCTTTACTATCCGTAGGAAAGCACTGCATATCAATTATGGAAAATGTTAAAAGAGAAAAATTGGAACTGCAGAGCTGCCTGTAAATACTTAGAGAAGATCACTGATCTCATTTACTGTTACAGTGCTTTCATGAGTCAGTACATAATGTAGGCAGAAATGTCTAATTTAACATTGTCTCATTGGGTTGTGGCAAACCATCCTGATGACATCATTAAAACACAGTGGTCCTCATCTGGCCTGAAGGTTAAATTCCTCAGTCACCTAAAATAATTTTGTGCTGTCTAAAAGCCCTTGGACATGTTGTGAACTTCTAAGACAAAGGTTATGGAGGTAGCTTTGCTGTCTCCAGCATTCAGCTCCTGCTTTGGTGTACAGAGGAGGGAAGGAAACGTGGACCATTGGCGAGGGATGGAGTGGATAGCTGGAGGAGAAGGACTCTGTGGTGGCTGATTCTTCTTGCCAATGCCTTTTTGAGTAGGGGTAATCTCTGTTCAACTTAAGCTAAAAGCAACATTTCCTGATAGGGAGACCTGCTTCCTTGGTCTTAATATGATCTAGTAACTTACAGTATAAACTGGTTCCTCAAGGTCTTGAACCAACACAGAAGATAACAACAAACAATCTGACCAACTGTACTTAGTTACTTTTTCTACATTGGTCCTAGTTATGATGCATTTGTACACAAATTTGGCATTTCAGATACTGAAACTGAGATAATTTGGGTCTCATAAGGTATTATTGATATAGTCATCTAGGCATTGCTGGCCTTGCAGGAATCCACTCCCCCAAAGGTCCTAATAGTCCCCTCCACTATCTCTGAAGTTCAACCATTTTTTGCATAACTCACCCTCGACCATCTGCCAAACCCACACATCCCTCTTGGCACTATCTGTAACTTTTGCCAGCTTGTTACATTGGTCTCTGACATGTCCAGCAATTTCTTATGTCATGTCCAGTAGTTTTCCATGTCCTGTTCAGCTAGCTTCACCTCAGGGCAGGGCCTTGCCAACCGCCTAGTCTTTTGCCTGACAGCCTAATGTGGACATGCTACATGTTACATCTCCTGTGCAGCCAGTATGCCTCTTTTTGTTCTATGAAAAACAGGAAGAATATGGATGGGAACAGAAGGAAAAGGAAGGTTATATATATATATATATATACAGGGAACCTGGTTTTCAACCCAGAAAATGGAGTAAGGAAATTGTGTTCTCTGCTATAACCTCAGAGTTCGTGGCATCAAAATTCACTTTGAGTCACAGAAAAGACTCTTAGTAGAGTCTAACAGGATGTTTGTACATGCCAGTATCTTTAATTTAGTTCTCTCATTTCAAATACACAGATCATATCTACTGATCTTATAGAAAAACGGCTGCTCTTCAGTAGCATGCCCAAAGTTCAAGGGGAAGGTGTTGGTAAACCTTATCTCATTTTACAGGATTAAGCATTAAAAAAAAAAGACAAGACAGACAAATAAAAAAAGGAGGTCTTGCTATCTAACAGAACTAATGTCTGACAATGTTCTTGGTAGGAAAACTTTGTTATAAGCTTTTATGTATATTACAGTATTTAAATTCTA
This sequence comes from Aquila spilogaster, assembly GCA_024606505.1. Classification (NCBI taxonomy): domain Eukaryota; kingdom Metazoa; phylum Chordata; class Aves; order Accipitriformes; family Accipitridae; genus Aquila; species Aquila spilogaster. The sequence continues at coordinate 81,497,782 of JANHGO010000042.1, forward strand.
CTTATTTCAGTTACCTGAGTTTTCCAGTAAGAAAAACGTATTTGTTAGGAAGCTTGTTCTGTGTTGAGTCTTTATGAAAGGTATGTTAAGAACACCCTGACCGTACACATTTAACCTGTCCCTCCACAGAAACCCTTTTCCAGTACAAGAGAGAACAATGACACAGAACAAGTGGGTTGATCTGTGCAGGAATACACTGTACAGAAGCCAATACACATCTGAGACTTCATAATGGTTTATATAACTTTTTTCCAAAACAGTACTCTTTCAAGCTACTAATAGCTTTCAAGCTATTAGTGATACTAATACAGGTAAGCTTAAGCATATATTTTTCAGGAAGGGTACCTTGGTATGGAGTTCATTCTTGGTTGTCACATGGGAGATGACCACTACTCAGAACAGGTGAAAAGGGAATCAGATATGTCATCTTTGACAACTAAGCTGTATCTATTTCTCTAATAGATTTTCTTATACTTTTTCCCTGAACATAAGCCACCTGAAATGAAGGCAAGGCTTAGAATACACAATAATAATATTTTCTATTAGCACAAAGCATTATATGCTCAAAGCCTCTATGTTTTTGTCAGTAATGGGTTGAAGTATCTAAAGAGATCTGAAGATGCTGTTTTTCCTATGACCTCTATGTCTCCTGTACTTTAGACCATTCTGTATCTGGTGGCAGAAAAGGGTCTGTAAAATCACTATGTTCACTACCTTTAAATTCCCTTCCAAGGCTGGTACCTGTATTGCTACTCAGTTTTAATAACATTGTTGTAGATTAATACAGGATTTCATAGAAATAAACAAAAAAGTGAGATGCATTGTAATTTGGTGTAATCAAAATGCAGCTGATCACCAAAAGATCGCTTCAATTTTAAATTTCTCTAGTCTTAGTATTTCCTATTTGTTTTTTCACAGCTTAAACTAGAAGCTTTTCAGGTCACATGCATTTTCATATTTATATACCCACTGTCACACAGAGAGCGTGAGCAGAAACGAACAATAATAAAATATAACATTGCCCAGAAAAACATGTGCAATAATTCATCAAAGGCAGCAGAGATATGTTACCCACAAATTAAAGTCTCTCTATCTACAGAGAACTTTTTAGAACTGGACAGATATCTTTTGAAGGTTATAAAGTTTTTACCATAGCAAACAGTTAAACAGTTCTGCTCTATGGGCAATCTCATGACCCATTAAAATGTAATTCACAAAATGTCAGCTCACAAGTAATAAAAAAAGAGACTAAAAACCAATATAAGAAGATGTTTTGGTTGTATTCTTTGAAGGATTTCCTAGTTTCTCTCTTCCTGAGATTGCCTGTAAAATTATTCTTATTAATACACTGAGGCTATGAATTTTCATGGTGTAACCATTGATCCTTTATTGAGAGACATGCTTACATCCTGGCTTTTTATTTCCTTGAATCTGACATACAAAAATCAGTTTATGAAGTACTGTAGTATAACACTGCAATAATAAAGAAAAAGGGTAATGTGGATGGACATTGCCTCAATTATTTTAGAATAACAGAGGGACTTGAGCATGGGTGGGGGTGTGGGCTGTGTCAAGGCTGACTGATTTAGTCCATACAGTCCCATTCCTACAGTCCACACAAAGGAACCAGCTGGCACAGGTATACATGGGGAAGCTCATGCCTGCTTTTCACACACTGTTTCTGCTTTCTCTCAATTTCACTGTATTCTTCAAATTAAAGTACTTTGCACCTAGCTCCAAGGCTTTGTAAAAACCTAAGGGACGCTAAGAAGCAGCAGTAGAAGAATCTCTTCTTCTTGAAAATATACATCCAAAATATACATCCAAAGTATATTCAAGTTTTTGAAATCTTCAGTATGTATCCATGTTCATTTACAGTATAGAGTAATACAGACAATTGTTTTCTTTCAACTTAGTTCAAATTTGCCCGTTTCAGATTGATATATTTCTTTAAAAAAATCACTTTATCTTTAAGTTACTTATTGGTTTATTTATATACTTGTAAATTTATTTTTTATTAAGCAAAATAGAACTGGAAAAATGCCTTTCCTCTTTTGAATAAGCATATTCATATCTGACTTAAAACATGATCCTATGAGTCAATGAGAAAAAATATTTTACGCTTTCTTTTTGTATATGAAGAAATACAAAGTAATTATAATGTATATTACAGTTGTTTCTTACTTAAAATTTCTAACATGAAGAAGAAAAAAAAACCCCACCATTTTGCTTAGAGTGTTTCAGAAACTACCCTGCACTCTCCTGTAGGGTCAATAACTACTGGATGCCAGGACAGCACGGGTGGCAGGAGCATGTGCTGGCAACAGTCTTCACCGTTATCAGGACACAGTGGTTAGGAAGAGTCCTGGTGGACTGGTTGTCTTGGGAGAAGAGACTGGATGGGGGGAGCTTCCCTGGGTGGCTGGTGCTGGTGGGGGCTGGAGCACATGATAGACAAAGACAGGCTAAGAGACTAGGGTTTGCTCAGCCTGGAGAAGGGAAGCCTCAGGTAGGACCTTGCTGCTACCTACAACCACCTAACCAGAGGGTATGGAAGACAGAGCCAGGCTCTCCTTGAAAGTGCCCAAGGATAGGCTGAGCAGCAACGAACACAAGTTAGAACGTGGGAAATTCTGAGTAGATATTAAGGAACTTGTTTGTTTTTTAATTTTTTACCAGGAAGGTGGTCAAATACTGGACCAGACTGCCCAGAGAGTTTTCTTCACTCTGAGATTTTGTGACTGCCAGGAACTTCAGATATATTATTTTTCAGATCTCTGTTCCTACACTTGAATGTATGTCAGTGAATGTAGCTACTTTATGGACTTGTGTGCATTTAATGTTTCTTAAAATCAATCATTAAATACATATATACATACATGAAAAGATTAAATCAATGCATATTTTTCATGAAATATTGCTGTAAAAGACATTTAGAAAATCCCAACAGCCTGGGTAAATGTTTTCCTGGGCTTACAGGGGAATAAAGAAAAATCTTTGTAAGGTTAAACATCACTGTTTCTTATACAAAGGCACAGTTTCAAATAGAATCTCTTTTTAAGAAGGTCATGAGTTTTATTGCAAGTGGACAGAGACTTGGATGACTTAAGTTTTTCAGACAGTATTTCTAGAACTTAATGAGCTACATCAAGGGACAATGGAGAGTTGTGATATGACTTCTCTGGCTGAGTAGAACCTCATTAAGCAGTTAAATCATTTTTGTATCATAATGTGTTTTCAAACTGAGGATGAATATATTCTATCAGGAGAGTGCAGGGCCCTCCTTCCCTTGTCAAGAATTTTCTAAATGAAATCTGCAGGGATCTGTCATCCAGAAAGTGGCCAGCAGGTTGTAACTTGTCTGGTGTCTACCACCTGAATCTAAACCAGTAGCACACACTGTGAAATTGGGCCTGGCATGGGACTGCACTGTTCAGTCCTTGTTCTTTCGAGAAGAAGGTAAGTGGAGGTCAAATAGTGCTAATTTTGCTTTCTGCTTCCTACCTGGTTGTGCAGGCTGAGGCACTGAGGCTGAAGACACTGGGTGCTTGCACGGGACAGGGAGGAAGCATCTTCCCCAAGGTACAGGACCGACCTTTCCTCCCAGACACAGATGGTTTTGGATAGTTATGTAGAGTGTTGGACTGGTCCTTACAGTTTCACAAGGAATGCTCGTAGTTCAGCCTTTTGTGAGCTACTTGATTTTAAACCTGTGATCTTCACAGGCACTTGTACTTATATGAATTACCTTTTTAGTTTTGTTTACTTTAAGTGATTCCACTCCTGATTTTGATTTCTGCTATTCATCTATGAGATTATTTCAGATGAAGTTACTCTGCAAGGAGCTCCAGTAGTAAGTCTAAGTTGCAGTCCATGTTTGATAGGAATCATCTGGGACTAAAGAAATGGTTTTGCATCTGAAAATATTGCCTAAGAAGATGAGAAGATTTCTGACTCTCAGAATTCTCTATTAAAGTTGTCAAGTGGTTAGATCTGATTTATTTCTCAAATGCTACCTCTCAGTGAATTAACTGAATTGATTCTCTATTCAAATTATCCAATGACATTTTAAGTTTAGTGAAGCACATTAATAAATTGTTTGTGAGTATGTCCTGAAGGAAAGTAAGTACCATCTAGCTGTTACAAAGTGGACCCACTTCTCATCATCTTCATGCATGTATATTTGTTTTCCTTTAATGTTTAACCTCTCTCTGAGTCCACAGGTCCAAAATGTTTCATTTCTGTTTTGCAGGACTCGGTTCTCAGAAACTTTTGGGATAACTGGGTTAGGGAAAGCATAGTAATCAAAATGAATTCTTACCACCACAGACATATCTTTATGTTGTAGTTTATATTATCCAACTATAATGATATTTGTACATATTTACTGCAGGACTATTGACTTTCCTTTCGTTATCTAGCTCTGACAGGGTTCTGGGGGCACTCATAGACTTTAACAGCCTTGCCCAGCCTCACATGGGACCTCTGCTCCTGCCCATGGCCCCCGGCCCCGAGTCTTGCCTGAGCTGTGCTGCAGGTGTGCTCATCTCCAGTCCCAGCTCTTGCTGCTCCTGGGTGGTTCTGGGACCTGCTTCACCACCTTGCTGTGTTTGGGACCCTGGCATCAGCCCCCAGTCACTAATCACCGGTCACTATATGGGCCTCTCTTCTGAGATTCTGCTCATAGCAGGAACCTGTGAACAAACTGCTGACTGTGTGACCCAGCAGTCTTTAACCTGTACAATTCTGCATCTGTGTAACACGTCCCTGATCTATACGGTTCTCCTAACAAGGGTTACATGCACAGTCTCTGGCAAAATTTAAATCAGGCTGTGGATTTTCTTGTTTAAAGTGCTCTTGAGAGAATTGCTATTTCAGAAGGGCTTTTAGGTGTAAAAGGTGTGCAGAGAAAGAGTTCTCCTTTGTCCAAAACCCCTCACTGCTTTTGAAGATGGGGTTCCTACATTAGAGACGTAGGAAATTGAAGGACTTTGTTCAGGAGCTCATGTACATGTGGCCAGGCCTTCAGCTGTTAAAAAATATTCTTATTTTGTCTTTTGCCATCTGTCACCTCTTTCTTCTTTGTGTTCAGATTACCCTAAATAATTGAGAGAATGACGTTAAACTTTTTTGTAGGTATTTTGTCCTTGTTAGAAATAGAAGCAAAATCTTTGCGTCCTGGGACTAGGGCTTGTTTGCCACTTGTAGTAGCGTAGCATCTATGAGTCACATGAAGGAAAAAAATATGCTTCTGCCAAGAATACAGACACCCCCCCGCCCCCAACCTATGCTAGTTTTTATCAATATGTATATTAATAATATTTTAGTGGATACATTGGATTTTCCATTGATTTAATTATAAATTGCTAACTCCTAATTTAGTGCTGACCAGGAAATCTTCCTCCCAGAAGAGGAATGTATCTCAGGTTGCTCTGTAGTAGAAAGTTCCCAGCCATCTCAAGACTGAAGAACAACAATCATCTGACAACCAAACAGCACTGTGATGAGCAAAACCTGCTCCATGATGAAGCTTGGTAAACTTGGGAAATGTTTACATGACAAATTGCAGCATTCTAACGCACAGAAAATTCAGCTTGTAGAGTGTCCTTAGGTACCCATTGCAGTGCCTTCTCCAGAGATGTTGGAGGGAGATTGAATATCTGTTTGGTTGTATCTTTTTTTGTATTGCATTAATCCCATGCTTCAGGACACCAGTGGGGATAGGAAGTTGGTTGTGGGTTTTTTGTGGTTTTTTTTTTTCCTTTGACACTTGTCCAGCTTTTCTTTTTTGTCCTCCTCCTCTTCCTCTGATGCACCACAGGTTGTTGCATCTGTGGACAGTACACTGGCTGGGATGCAGGGGTGTGACTAACAATAAAAAAAACATTTAAAGTGCTTGGCTGGTAAAACCTGTTCAGATGATAAGAATTAAGACTATAACTGATTTAAATTCATAAAGGATTTCTCTTCATGTGAGATAGGTATGTTTGGGAGAGGAGATGAGATAAGATCTTCTAAGAAATCTCCTGCCACATTATTTAATAAATTGCCTGCTACTGTAGCCATTTATGAAATTTGTAATGCCCATTGTGCTCTTTCTGTGGCATTTTTTACTTATGTCTTTTGGGATGTTCATACAGGTATGTTTGGTTTAGGGTATTTGTGAGTGTTTTGTGGCATGAGTAGGCATTTTGGGAATCATTCTCAACTTGTCGCTGATTGTGTTACAGGAAGACTTGATTAAGTGATGTAAGTGACTCTTCTGCAGGTCTCTGTCTTAATTGGAGGGTTTTGTTGCAAAAAACCCAATAAACACTTAGTAAGGAGTGGTCCCTTTTCTTTGATATAATGACTATCCTTAAATAATATAAATTACATTTACCCTTTAAAGAATAAGTCCATCTGTGCATAAAAAGAAACACTGGTTCAGATGAAGGGACTCTTACAAATTTAACAGAGTAAAACTAACAGATGTTGCTAGAAATATTTTGTTAAATAAATGGCATGATGAACTGAATAATGAACCTCACAGAGGAAAATTATAACCTTGGAAATAATGTTTTCCCATTTTGGTATACTATTGTAATGGTTTTGCCCAATAGAAGCTTTTAACCATTAATAAGCCCATTAGGTAGAACTCACATTTACAAAAGTTCCTATTAGAAATTGAAAACAAAATGGAAATTTCTGCATAAGGCTTTTCCCCCTCTCCTCTTAACATCAATTCACTCTAATTTATTGGGCAGAGATGGAAGATAACCTTACCTGCCTGGTCATGCAGGCACACCAATAAACATCTATCTAAAGTCAATGGAAATAATCTAAAAGCTTCAGCAGCACTTCTCTTGAAACAGCAGCTGCTTTGCTCTGCTGCTTTTTTTGCCAAACTGATGAAGCAAAGAATTGCTTTTTGCCAACTGGTTGTACAGAAATTAAGTATCAGGGTATAGTTTTATGTAACTTTTTTTTTAATGTATGATTTTCAAAAACCTGATATTAAGAGACAGATTCCCCCCAGTGCAGTAAGTAAGCTTCAGTGCTATGAATCACATTTGGAGTATGTAATAGCATATAAACTTATTTGTTCCTCCTTTCATTATCCTGTGAATGCAAAAAGCCTTCTTGTAGCAAGAAGGAATAACTGTCCTATAGATTGGAGTGAGGAGGGTAGGGGGAGGATGCCTGCTCATATTCCAGTAATTAAACTTCTGTAGCAGCTGAGTGTAGTTCCCTTCTTTATGTTCCCCAATGACTTTCCAACACCCATTCATGAGAGACTGAGTTGTTATCTCGAGTTATTTGTCGAAACCTTCCCTGACATTGGATCGGGACACCATTTAATTCTTTAAAACTAGGTTCAGAAAAGATGTTAATCTTCAAGATTTACTTTAGGGATACCTTGCAATGGAACATAATTTTCACATCCACACATGCATAAGGACACAAAATACTGTGGCTAAGATACTACACATCAAAAAAAACCCCAAAAGACAAACCTTATCAGAATCGGTATGATACTGAACACTGAAAGTTATTGCAAGTATTTTTACATTTTAAAGCTGGAAAAAACCAAAATACAAGATGGAAAAGCAGAATGTTGTATGGTGCTTGCTTGTCATTCCTTACTCAAAGAATCCTTCTTGTTTCAGATCAGTATTTGCTCCCACTTATTTGCTCATGGTGTAAAGAAAAGTGTATGCTGTTTGCCCATTAATTGATTTTTTTAGACCAAAAGCTTTTGCCTGTTAACCACACTCCTACCCTTCCAATTCACGATCCCTCATGGCATCTAGGTACCATTCATACCCATTAGAATTTCAGTGTTAAACAGCTAGTGAAAAAGAAAAGGAGAGATGTATTTCCATAGAGAAGGTGGTTTTACTTGCACTTGGAACTTGAGAACAACTGAAATTGTGCAATTGAGAAATTTTGCAAGATGATACTTGTAGAAAAATTCTTATACCTCTACAGGAACTTCAGACTTTTTTGAAATAGCAGGTCTTAGAGGAGTTTGTGGAGGAAAAAAGCCTTTCCCAGGCTATGAGAACTCACCTCAAAGTGCTCTTGTTCACCCCCTATGAGGGAGGCATTGCTGTGCAAATGACTGTGTTGCACTCTAAGGTAACACAGATCAAGCAGAGAACTGCTGAGGTCTGCTAAGTAGACTTTCACGCTTGCCTGTGTACCCTGCCAGTACGGATGATGTTCGCCTTGCTAGAGGGGTTCTTGAAGAGGATTTTTTTTTAAATTTTCCCATATGTTGGATAGGAGCTTGTGTTTGTGTCAAGAGAAAATTATTGATTAAATTCTTGATCATGACCTTTTTGGCTGATGTCAAACATGTGGCAGAAAAGTTAGGCTAGGATGTAACATTACATTTCTAATTACTCAGACAACCTAACACTTAAGGTAAATATCAGTATGAGTTCTAACTAAAGCATTGCTGTGCCTCACTGTGTGGCAGATATAACTTTCATAAAATTTAATTTGTAACATTTTATGCTCTGCTTCTTCCAATTTCTTCTCTCCTTTTCCCACAGTTAGGAAAGATCTTATGATTTGCGTTTTTTTGAAAGGAATACATTATTTTCTTATGCATCAAAAATACCCACTGTCCTGTCTGGGTAAGCTGATGTGCTGTGGCATTTTGGAGCAGTCTGGAAAAAATAAGGTCAACAGAAAACATCATACATTATGAAAAATTAATCATTATTTTGTTAGTCTCCTTGCCTATCTATTATGTCAGGCATTGACCCAATGAACTTATGAAAATCTCAGTGTGTTTGAAGTTTTGTAAAAAGAACCTGTGTATGCTGTTTGATCCTTTTCCATATTTTGGTGATAATACATGTAAAATAGCTACTGAACTATAAATTGGGAAGTAAGCATTAGATCCATGGACCCATTATTAGGGGTTTCTATTAATAGAGCTGGTTTATTTGTGGGGACTAGGGAAAATTAGTAGAATAAACAGCTGTACTGCAGTATACTAGCTGTACTAGCTTTTTCTAGTTTGCTCAAAGCTTCTGTTTTCATTGGAAAATACAGGTGTTCCTTACCCATCTAATGGCACTTATGCTGTTTGGCTACGCTTAAATATTTCCAAGAACATACAGTTGCTCCAGGAACAGATGTCCTGGCCACATCTGTGCACTGTCAATATGAGTGATTTCTTTATGGCCTCAGTGACCTAAGGGAGAAGCTGGTACATGAGGAATTAGGGACATTTCACATGCATGGGGCTGACTGTTCCAACCTGTTTTGTTGCCTTTGACACCACTGGGAGCCTCTGCCATGCACTCACCTAGATGCTGCAATTTTCCAGAGCAGCAAGAAGACAGAAGATGCAGTACCTGGGATGAACGCAGTAGAAGGGTGTTCAGGATGTCTAAGGTGCTGGTAAGCAGGGCAAGTTTTGAGCAACACATGCTCAAAAGAAGTGATGGTGATGGTGATGATGAAGTACACAAACTTGAATAAAGAAAGACAGAATAGATGGAATGAGGTGGAGTTGGAGGCCAAAACATACCTAACACAGTTACTGCTGCAGGAAGGCAGTCGTTGTGGAGTGCTGCTTTTGTGACTGGAGGCTGCTTAGCTGAAACACTGCCAACCTTTCCAAGGCCTTGAAAAATTAGTTACTTTTATTAAACTTATATAAAGTTCCCCAGAACTGTCGTCTTCCCCTGGGCAGCAAGCAGTCTCTAAATTACTTCTCAGAGCTATGCCAGGAAATGCTTTTAAATGTTGGAAAGTACACCAGATATTTCTTAAAACCTTTTCTGCTCATTTGAATCCTGGTTCACCCACCTTAGCTACAGAAGAAAGATCACAATTTCTTTATTTTCTTCTGACACATGCAGAAAAGATGTTTTAATAATATTGATTAGCATGAATTGATTTAGGTCTTCAGTCAAAGACTTTTTTTTTAATTGCTGTTTTTTATGAAGATAAAAAGCTCTGTAAACCTCCTCCCTAAATTATCCAACTACCATATGCTGAGAGAAACAGCTTTTAGGCAAACTGTTTCCTCAGGAAAGAAAAAACAAGTGAAAGTACAATAAGCGATAAAAAAACTTGTTCAGGGTCACAGATTCACTTTTTTTTGTCTCATAATTCCCCATGTTCTGGACATCATACTTGTGTTTTTCTGGATGTAATGTGTTGCTACTATATATACACAAAAATTTTAAAATAAGTATGGAAAGTACAAGGTGGTTGTGTGAAACAGAAGCTTGCTAATCGTTAATTAGCACTGCTAAAGTTAGAAGGTGCTAAAGCTTCTGTCAGAATCATACTCGTTGTTACCAGCTCTTGTGGTTTTATTGCAGTAAGTATCTTGAAGGCCTGTGATAAGTTCAGTGGTTACGCTAGAATTTCAACTTTCATTTAAAAAATTGCAAGTTTATGTGTCTTGTAGTTAAGCAAAGAAACTTGAAAATGTGAATTAAATATAACCTGGTATGAAATTAAAGCATCTCATGATCTTTAATACATTCTCTTTATTTCTGAATATTAGAGCACCAAACATTCTCATCTGGGGAAGGAAAGCTTTTGTTTGGCATGACAGGATTTCACAGTGTCCTTTTTGTGCCAGATTTGATTTCTTGTTAATTGGTCTTTTTGCTGTCATAGTCATTGTCATCTCTTAGTCTTAGCTCACTGTTAACTACAAATAAGTCAGATATCTGTCTGTATTTCTCAGGTACAGAACTCATTTCCCCTGTGAACTAGCCAGGCAGTGTATCAGACTAATACTTTTATTGACTATGTTGGGAAACATAGTTCATAATGTGAATACATGAGAGGTACGTGTCTCCCTTTTCTCTTTTGCACTGCAATTCAGCAATGATTTCTTTTTAAGCAGTGGAAAAATTAACTCTCTCTATTCATTACGTGATTTCTTCTGTTTAATAAATGTATATAAGAAAAAGAATTAGAAGGGAGAATGTGAGACAATTTGGGAACACTTGTAGGGAAATGGCATCTTTTTTTCCCTATTGCTGCCTCCATTGCTTCAGAGCCGTTGTGAAACTGGAGTCCCCCAGAGAATTCTGCATAACAGTTTTGTGAAGCTGATTCCTTGACATTTTCTGTGAATTTAATCATTATTCTCAGACCAGACAAAAACAAGCTCTCATGCTTATTTATACTTGTGAAAATATGGGTCAGCTTTGGCTGACTTCATTTGCCTTGTGTAGTACTTTACAAATTAGATGCCCAATCAAGCTGTAGTGTTTGCAGAGCAGGGCTCTGCTCAGACTAAGGCTATCCTAACCCTCCTCTACATTCAAAGCTATACTGTGGAAAACTCAAAGTATTCTGTCTTAGAGAGGTGCTGTCCATCTATTCAAGCCCTGATTCAGCAATCCAGTTAATTTAGGTGTGAGGGTCACAGCACTGCGCTTGGGGAAGTCAAAGGGCTTCCTCTCTTTCTGGTCAAGTACATTAAATGTGGGCTCACAGACCAGACCCATCACTGTCCCTCAAGAGCCTGTGTCACTTGTGTATCTCATGTTTTCATGGTTAGCAGGAACCATCTTTATACTGTATACTAGCAGGAACCATCATATGCTATAGGATATATGAGTTTCAAATTTGCGGAGGCTGAAATACTGAGACGTTATTTCACTCAAAAGCATTTCTTTTTGGAAAGAGTAAAGGAATTGTTTTTCATTGAAATCAATTTAGTGCTGTAAAGCCCAAAGAGAGATTTCCCAAGACACTTAAGTTGAATAGGTATGCCATAATAAGCATGATTTAAATATATTTGTCTGTAAATATTGGAGTACAGTACACCAATATATCAATACAATAGCAGTAAAGTAAAAATCCTGAGCTGAGTTATGGTTTCATACTTTAGTGCAGTGCTATTGTTTTGTTAGTGATTATTTTTATTATCAATATGCCTACATGCTCTACTTATGGACAGGAAAACTGGTACGCAGGCATAAACAGAAAGACACTTGTTCCCCAAAGACTTTACAGTGTAAGTCAGCTCTGTGCACTCAGCATCCTCAGCCAGGGAAGCTGAGATCTCTGAGAAATCCCTGCCATATTGCTCCAGTGGGAAGGTGATCTCCTCTCAGAATAGTGGTGGAAAAATCCTGTTTTGAGAAACTTTGTGCAAACTGTTTTATACAATGTTCCTCAAAGGTAGCTGCATATCACTTCTGCATATGCAGGCATCCACCTCGGTGGGCTCCTCACAGGGAGCGCTGGGCAGCCATCAGCTTGTGTGTTGACATGGTTGTGATTTGGGAAGTGGGAAGCTGGGACGCCTCAGCGGGGGCTGAGCAGCAATAATGGAGTCCACCTTTAATGGTAGTGGTCTTATCATTAGCGGACACTGCAGTGACTTTGAAGGGTCTTGGTCGAATTGTTACGTTATTGCAAGCAAGAGAATTTTATGCAGTCCAAAGACCAGTTATTTAGGTGTCTTCGTGGAGATATAAATATATATTTAGGTAGGTAGCTTGAATATTTTACCATTAGATTTTCTGGAAATGGAAAGAACCAGAATTACCCGTAGACTGGGCAAGTGTGAGCTACTGACTTTTGTGCCTGACCAACAGAGTGTGTGGGAAGATAGTCTTCAAACTTTTCTATTTGTTTTTATTGGCTCCAAAGTACCAGAAAAAGTTTTTTCTTTCTTTTAAAAATATTAATTGCCATCCATATTAGATAAAGGGTTCCTTTATGTAGCATTGGAAGATAAAGATTTTTTTTTTTCCTTCAGACTCTGTGATCCTAACAGCTCTTAATTTTGCTGTGCCTCCGTTAGCCCATCTTCTTAAGTTGATGCAATGAAGAGAGCAAAATGGATACAACAATACAAATGATAGGAACTGGGGACCTTCTCAGCATTTGTCAGAGTCTCAGTACCTGTAGCTGGTCTTCAAAATGTATGTGTTTGTTCCACTCAGCTTGATCAAGGTATAAATCAGAAAGGAGAATTCTGTCCACCAAACATTTTAAAAAGACAGATAGAGATGCAGATGGGTTCAGTAAAACAGGAGAGTGTGAATCTAAATGTGAAATGAAATATAGATGAAAACACCTTGCCTCAGACAGTTTTAATATTAATATCAACATCTCTTGCATGAAAAAGACCTATATTTTGTGGTTGTGACATTTTCCACAAGTTACAAAACAAGTAGATTTCTTAGGGTTATTTCTGAACTAGATGGAAAAAAAAAAAATCTATTTTGTAAATGATGGTATGATTTTAGTCTCAGTTCAGCCTGATATATTACGTTCCATTACCTGTCTACATTTTGGGATTTAAAAATAAAGAAGGAACAACTTTTAATGGGTCTAAAAGTAGATGTCTGTTATACAGCATTCTGATTCTGCAATAACTGTTGAGTAGACTTACCTGTTTTTATTGCTTACATAAAACTTCTTCAGAATCAAACATTCTATACAGATGGAGATTATGAATTATCTGTTTGTCCTAGATAGCAAACCTACGATTTCTAATGGAATTGGATAGCATTAATAATATATAACTTTTCCACCATCTGCTGAAGAAATCTTACGGGAAACTTTTAAACAGAAAACAAGGTCTGATTTGTAAAACCTGACACACGCTCAGATGTTCTGGGTTCTGGGTGTTTGATCTTCAAATGAACAGTAGATGGCTTCAGAGAACATTCCACCAGTGATCACTGGTTGCAGATAAAGACGGCAGCCACAGCCACAGACCATACATAACAGCCCCAAAAAACTGATGTGGCAAAGTTAGATTTTCTTTTTTGCATACGCTGCTAGTAAAAAAAAAAAAAAAATTAAAACCCAGGACAGTTTGACTAAAATACACTGCCAAAATTCCACACCTAATAATGTTTAAAGACATACAAATAGGTGTACTGGATTACACTAAAAGTCTGCTAAACCTAGTGTCTCCCATAAGAGAGAAGGGTACCAGAAGTGTGAGGAAGGGGTTTCTGAAGGGGGTGAGTATTTATTGAAGCTTCCCTTCATGAGCCTTTCCAACTCCCATCGATCTGTTGTATCCATAGTGTTGTGGTTAATAATAACTGACAGATCTTTCTTCTGCCAATCTACAAATCTGTCTTTGACCACATAATGCTGGTTTTCACTATGTGATAGCAATGAACTCATAGCTCGGGTATGCACTTTATACTAAAGTAATTTGTGCCTGTAACTTAATGAGCATTTATTTCATGGAATAATCAGTGTTTTGTGACAGTCGTGAACATCAGAGGCCTCTCTCTTATCCGACCCCTCCCCACAAATGTTTCTGATCCAGCTGAATCTCTGAGTAGTTTTCTCAGACCTCCTCAAAAGTTCAGTAACTTTGTTCATTCTTGTCATCTTCTCTGTGCTCTTCCAGTTCTGTTATCTCTTTTTTGAAATGGTGCGATAGTTGGGTTTGTACAATACCACAGTGGGACTTTCTGGTTTTCTCCTTTGTTCTTGTCTGAGGTAGAAAACAACAAGTATTGTATTGTATTGTATTCTTCATTACTGCAGTTAAAGCAGTTAAAACCACAGTGAACAGCCTCAGTAAGTGAAATTATGTTAGGGATGATTGGACCTTAATGATTTTAGAATATTTTTAGATGTGAACGTATGCCTTGTCCCAGATCAGTTTAACAAACTCCAATTTAGTATTTGGATAGGCTGATGCAGATATCTTTTGGTTTTGCATCTAAAGAAAATGTCTAAATTGTCTCATGCCTTTGGAATTATTCCAGTGTTTGGCCACAGTATTTTGTCTCCTGTGAAGGATCTACAAAAGTTGTTTTCTCCCCCCCCATATACATGTGTGTATGTATACATAAATGTATGAGAAAGTCTTTGTCTTCCTCATAATTAAAAAAGAAATGTAAATGCTACTTCAGAAAAAATAGTGCCCCACATAAACTGTATTTTAATATGCTAATACCTTTAACACATTTTCTTCTTAAAATTCTAGAGTTACATAGTCTTCTGGCCTGTCCTTAGCAATGTCATTTCTCTCAAACCTTGAGACAAAGTGAGAACATACTCATCTCTAGCATTTCAAGCAAGTAACTTCCTTTGTAATATTACACTTATAAAATGCTTCAGTAGTCATTCTTGCTATTGGATTTTATAGACTGAAAATGATGAAGTTATCTGTAGATTTGGAAACCAGCTTTTGTCATGGTCCAGTATGTTACAGAATGAAATAAATGCTTGTTTACCAACTGGCTGATACCTTGCTCTTCTTGCTTCCTACTTAGCTATTGTTTCATCAGTTAATTATTTCTCTAATAAGGGATTATTATTTTCATTTCATCTCTGTAATTTCCTACATAGAATAAAAGAATTCACTGCACTGCTATGTAAACATGTAAGAATTATGCAAGTAATTTTAAATAATATGCTTTTAAAGAAGAAGAAAAAAAAAAGAATATGAAATCTGTTGGCCTTTTTTCTTATCCTATGCTGTCTGTTTTCCTCTCCTCACATACATTCACATATGTACATAGATACATTCACATCCGTTTTTTTAATCTAGCTTCAGAGACCAATGAATTTTATCACCTGGAAATTTAGGTAATAAAATGCTGGGGAATTAGTTACATCGGATAGATAGAATGAGTCCATTTATAAATGCCCCAAGTCTCCTTTCTGCAAAAAGGAAAAAAACCTGATGTGCAGGGCATTAGCTCTGTGCATAGGAGCAGTCTCCTCTGAGTTCATTTGCGTGTTGGAGGAGAACCATTGTACCTACCTGTGCTGACCATCGAATGAGGGCCGTCAGGGACTTGCAGGTTTGCTGAATCAGAGCAACACATTGCCTGTCTAATGCCTCCCTAGCCTCTGTGATGATGGATATTAACAGCAAGGAAGCTGCCTGTTTTTGTTGCTAATTTGTTATCTGATTTATAGGTCTTTTGTGTCCGTGTCACTTTTATGTATGATGTATTTCCACTGTCGATGCTGTCTTCGTTCTGCTCACAACGGTGCTCCTGAGTCCCAGCAGATTCACGTGTTTGTGGCAATGAAAGAGACAGAAGTGACGGCTCTCCTCCTAGGATGCAGCTCATAAATTTTCCCTTACAACTAAAGCACCAGACAAACCAGTTTTTTCAAGTGGTCACAGATGAGCAATGTCCAAAGGAATTTTCCTTTTCGGATGTTCATTAATGCATCTGTTTACTGAACTAGTGTGGGCAAACTGCAAAAAGGTCATAATATGCAGGTGCAAATACATTCACCAAAGCCCTCTGGAGACCAGCTTGATTCTGATGTCAGTGGGTACTAGGTAAATCGAAGGTCTTAACCATATGTTTTCAACTTGTTCTCTCTTGTTGAAGTGTTACATTACTTTGAGTGCAATATTTTATCTCCAGCAGGGAGAAAGCACAAAATAAAAGATGAGAGAGAAATGGAGGCAGAAATTAGAGCAATTAATATTACCAGCTGTGACTAAAGCTGCTACGAATGTGGTGAGCTCAGAACATTTAACATATTTATACCAAAAGATGTCTTAAATATCTGTAATTGTATAATGAAATGACTTTCTGTATAAAATTGTATCACATAGAGTTAAAGATAACTAGATTCCATGCAGCAAAATAAAGGTAATGCTCAGAGGGGAACAAAACCTGGGATATTCTTCCTGCAAAAATTCTGAAGAGAGAAAAGCTAAACCAAAAAAATCTCTCTCCTGGAGCCTCCACGTATTTCTTTTTTTTTTTTTTTTGAAGAAAAAAGCTGGACTATCTTGTTAAGAGATTCAAAGACTATATTCTGAAGAAATTAACTTTGAAGAAGCTGCATACTCCTTTTGTACATGTAGGGAGGAAAAGTTGAACTCCAGCTAGAGTTCTAGAAAACCAATGGAATGGCCTTACATTGTATGGAAGAATAGGAAATAATGCCACATGAATAATATTTTGTATGCTTTATAAGACTAAATCAGACAAAAGCTGGGTTTTTTAAAAATTATTTTTCCTTATTTAAAATTGAATTTCAAGACTTTTAAGATTGCTAAAGTGGCTGAATTGGGTTTAATCTCTACCATGGTCATTTGGTGAGAGGAAGGAAAATGAAAGACTCCCCTAGGTCCATTTATGAGGAATTGCACAAAGAGAGGGAGACTGCCTGTGAACTCTTACAGACCCCTTATCCAGATCTCTTGGTTCCTGCCCCTGGAGGCAGGTTTTGCCCCTGCCAGGACTGTGCAAGTAAACCATGGTGAAAGTAATTGATGCAGGCAGAGTAGCATTCAGTCCTTGAGACACTGAATTGGGAAGATCTTTTTGCTGTTTTTTCATGTCACGCAACACCAATTTTAAATCAATACTTTTTTCAACAAAAGAAAAGAGGAAGGCTGAATTCCCCTCTGTTACATGCAGATCAGCTCTCTGCTGCTTGTCAACATACATATCAGCTAGGCAAAGCTTGGGCAGCCCTCTTTTAAAGGTCTGTGTAGGTTTACAGCTTGTCCTTTTTCATGTCATTTTCAGTGGCTTTTGGTACCTTTCTTACTGCTTTATTTAACCTTTATTCACTGGGTTTTATTTGTACTGATCAATGGTAAGTGCACACCTTTCTGTTCTGGACTCTCTGTGGACTACAGTACGGTTTTGTTCCCTTGATTGAGTTGTTCTATTATCGCTATTTCTGTTTTCACTCTTAAAGCATGGGTTTCTTTAATTCACTTTAAACAAACATCTGAATAGCTGTAAAGGGCAGATGATACCAGTACTGTCAAGATCCCATTGATCTTCCAACTGAAGCTGCTGGAAGGCAAGCTGGCTGGTTTCTCGCCGTATTTTGGTTTTTAATTTTCTGATTATTTTGATAGCTTAGAAGTTTTTGTAGCAATGAAGGTGAAATCATCCTTGCCTTTTCATGTACACCTCCTTTTTGTGTTAGTCCCAGCCAATATGGCACTGTCAGAAAGTGTTAGGTACAGCTTTTTATGTTGTCTGAAACAGTTTCTCAACTGCAAGCTGGAAATAACAGTTTGAAAGCCTGTGTCCTGGACTGAGTTTAGCATGTTGTGTTAACACTTATCTTCATTATGGTTATTTCTGCCAAATGTTTTCTGCTTTTCAGACAGTTCCAGTTTTCCTGAAGGGAAAGGTCTGTTGGGTATTAGCTGTGGAGGTAAATAACTGGCCATGAAGAAAGTGAGAGGACAGAACTAACACATAATGGGTTATATTTATGTACACAGACATTCTGATATACTGGGTTAGGTACAGGTAGCCATGTTCTGTATTTTGTATTTTTATACTCTATGTTTTAGTATGTACTTCAGATTGTAAACTTTAAAAAATGGCAGCCTTTCTTAGGGTAAAAAACATTGATGACCTGAGGGTGGGTCTGCACCATAGAAAGGAGATGCTGCAGAGGTCCCTGAGCAGCTGGAGCTGCACCCCATTAAGTCTTCACAGCTCAGCAGTGGCTTCGGGGTTGGATATATGCTGTGCTCACCAAAGACCTGCTTTTGGTGTCAGCACAAGCAGAGCCATTTCAAATGTCTGTGTCCCTGACGTGTGAGGCATAGCCCTAGCATTCGCAGTGATGTTTACTTACTTGTCAGGTTCTTCCAGCTGGGCCAAAAATCAGAACTTCATGCATTTATTCACTACAATAACATACTGACCTGATTAAGATGGTCTGTTGGCTTCCTTACAAAGAAGGAAATAAATCTTACTTTCTTTGTCTGAAGCAGGATATGAGAGTAATGAAATTGCTCTATCAGGCTTGGACACTTTGGAGTCCAGAAGGAATTTTCCTCTGTCAAATTAGTAGGGATATTTTCTGTTGTTGCCGTGTAGTGTGGTGAGATCTATGTTGCAGAGTCATTTGGCAATTTATCTAACCATGCGCAGGGGAAACAGCAGTTTCAAGGACTTAGTCCATGTTGTGCTTTATCTTATGCCTCATTATGTGGTGATTCTCTTGGTCTCTTCTGCTCGTTTCTTCTTGTTCTTCTTTGAGAACTTGAAAAGAATGAATGGATCAAATCGGAGTTGACCTCAAAATCTCTGTGGACCGTGAACATTATACTGAGGCCAGTATATAATACAGCAGAAAAGGTCTTAAACCCACAGTTTAAACTCATGTCTGTCTGCATGTTATCCTAAACTATCCGATACAGTTGTCCTACTCTGGGATAAAGCCAACCCAGTGAAAGTAAAGAAACCCTTAGGCCAAACAGATAATACAGAAATGTAACAATATTTCCTCTTCCCCCAATTTATTAACCAGCCCCCCCCCCCCAAACCCAAACCAGAAAAAAATCAATAAAATACTCTGGGACCTTGATAGTGCTAGCTTATTTTACTTCAGTATTTTTCTGATACTAAGATGCTGTAATTTCCTACAGTATATTACAAGCTGAAAGCACAAAAAAGCTCTCCTTGCCACTGACGTCTTCAGAGTAATTCACTTTTGAAGGAGTGGAATTATCAAAAACACCATGATTAGCTGCAGAAATGCATAAGCCTGCCTAAATGAGAGCTGCTGATTGCAGATCCAGAACTTCTAGCAGCTATGCAGATAATATAATTTTAATGTATATGTTTTTTGCATAGAAAACACAATTACAGTGAAACGTGCAGGCAATTGTATAGTGCAGATCGTGTGATAAAATTTGAGATGTATGAAAAAAGGCAGAAGAATTTTTAATTTAAACTTATCAAAACAGTAACATTATAATTGTGTAAAGCTCTAAATATTAATGAATATTACACTATATTAATCTTTGAGTGTTTATATATATGTATGTATGCATACATTCATATGTATTTTTTTTCTCTTTATGTCACTGATTTGTCTTTGTGTGTATGTAACAGCTGTATCTTCTAATGTTCTAATAGTAACATGACCGCAGATATCCATGTTGTGTTCAGAATTTCAGTCTGTAAAGGGCAACTGTCATTAATGAAATTTACTACCTCCAAATGAAGATGATAATGTCCTTACTGATAGCATAGCATTAATGTTCTGATCTAAGATATACACTGCCAAAGAAAATGTCTTTGAACTGGAGAGGAAATAAGGAAATTATGAAAACAAGCAGAATGGGGTACTACATCTTGGAAAGCAGCGTTGGAAGACAGTTTGGGGTTATAGCGGACAAGCAACTAAACTTGTGCATGTGTTATGCAGCAAGGAGCTGGCAGATCCTTTGGTGTATAGGTAGGGGGGCAACAAATGGGAGCAGGAAAGTGATTTTAATCTTTGCTCGTGGCAGTGGTGAGCCTGGTACAGGAGTATCATGCGCTGCTCTGGTATCAACATTTTTTAAAAGGATGTTGGAATGGTGGTACAGAAAAGAACCGTAAAATGCCCTTCGGAGACTGCACAATCTCTGAGAGATAATTTGATTATAGTGTATAAGTATCTTCAGGGGAAAAATACAGAACACTGAACCAATGACTGGGAGCTGCAGACAGACAAGTTAAAATTAAAATGAGGCACAATATTCTTAAAAGTGAGATTGATTAACCATTGGAACAAAGGAAGTGCTTGAATTCTCATTGTATTGCAGTCTTCAAATCACGGCTGGATGTCCTTTCTGAAAGTCAAACACAACTTATGGGACTCAGAGAGAAGTAACCGGCAGAATCCGAATGACCTGTTAAACAGAGTCTGCCAGAACAACCACAGAATTTGCTCCCTTCTACTCTTCAACTCTGTAATGTGAAGCCCTATATTTTACTGAAAACTTCTCTCACATGGGTTGATTTCTGGGCCACATCTCTCAAAATCCCCCTCACATCAGAC
The DNA here is from genome assembly GCA_024606505.1 of Aquila spilogaster. Classification (NCBI taxonomy): domain Eukaryota; kingdom Metazoa; phylum Chordata; class Aves; order Accipitriformes; family Accipitridae; genus Aquila; species Aquila spilogaster. The sequence goes on from JANHGO010000042.1 coordinate 81,518,527, forward strand.
AAGGAATTCAGAAACATTCCACTTGTGTTCTCCTCTGAAAATGACATCACATTTCTCTTTGATTAATCTTGTTGATATCAGAATTCCCTTTGTACTGTGGAATTTTTCTTACATTCCCTCAAGAATGAGTATTAGTGGTGCTTAATGTATACAATACGATATAAAGGCTTTCTGTCATAAGGATGTCCCTCAAAGACAGCCTGAAAGATTTAAGTCTAGATGTGAAAAGTGGTTGTTCAAAGTCAGTGTATGTCCAGCATAAGCTAACTCTAACAAAAACTTGTTGGACTGTGAGGGAATCAGGAAAGCACTGCTTCCTTAAGTGAAATATTGTAATTCTATGTTTAAAGTTACTTCTGGTATTTGTAATTTGTATGGCACCTTATGACAACTAGTTTAGGACCCCATCATAGCCTAGGCAGCACTGCACTGCTTACTACACAAACACAGAAAAAAGTTTATATATTAAAGTAATGCTCTGTACAAAGTCTTGGTACCCCATCGCATATAGGGCTGAAACAGGCAACCAGTTCAACAGTAGAGGACAAGTTACCACCCATTAGCTGATCAGTGCGACCTATCTGTCTCCACACACCTTCCTACTGAAAGCTAAGTTAATCTCAATTATCTGGCCCTTGCTGCGGGCTAAGAGCATGTATATGGACAGTTGCATGGACCAGTTGATACATGGTGACTTGCTTCCCTGTTAGTGATATATTTGATTTCTATTTTTAATGTGCATCTCTCCTGCTAGGTCAACATACCTAGGGGAGTTACTCAGCTCAAGGAGTATACATTTATGCATGTTCAAGAGAAACAGTAAAATGAAACAGTTGATCATAGCGAAAAATTCTATGCTTTTCCTTCTCATCTGTCCTGCATAAACAAAAGCTGCAGCTGAAAAGAAAACCTGTTTGTTACTAGCTAATAGTAGATATTGAACAAAGATCACAGTTCATGATAGTTCTTCCTTCTGTGGAGCCAACTTTTCTATTTTTGTTAGTGAAGGAAAATATTAAATACTCAGTTTTGGACTGTTTTTCCTTTAAAAATATGAAAAAATATTTGGCAACTTTACTGAACTGTTGATACAGCATGCCTTGGGGGAAAAGGAAGCTGCTGTCAATGGTTGACTGAACTGGAATGCTTGAAAAATAATGATGGATAGCATATACAGTTATGGCTGAAAGTGCACATCACCTTGGAGTTATCAGCAATGGTAAACAAAATAATGTTATTAGCACCTATAGCCCCTGTAAGAGAGAATGGCCAACAAGCATTTTTTTCTAGCCAAATCTTCCACAGCAACACCTTTCCAAGCACAAGAAGCACTTCCAGTATCTTTACCATCTAGTTTTCTGTTAAACTGTGAAAATTGAGTCAGATGCTGTAAATGCATTCAGAAAGTAGTGGTCAATGGCTCAACGTCTGGATGGAGATCAGTGATGAGTGGTGTCCCTCAGGGGTCCATATTGGGACCAATACTATTTAATATCTTCATCAATGATATAGACGGTGGGATCGAGTGCACCCTCAATAAGTTTGCAGACGACACCAAGCTGAGTGGTGCAGTCGACATGTCCGAGGGTCGTGATGCCATTCAGAAGGAGCTGGATAAGCTGAAGAAGTGGACCTATGTGAACATCATGAGGTTCAACAAGGCCAAGTGCAAGGTTCTGCACCTGGGTCAGGGCAACCCCTGGTGTCAATACAGGCTGGGGGATGAAGGGATTGAGAGTAGCCCTGCACAGAAGGACTTGGGGGTACTGGTGGATGAAAAGCTGGACATGAGCTGACAATGTACAGTCGCAGCCCAGAATGCCAACTGTATCCTGGGCTGCATCAAAAGAAGCATGACTAGCAGATCAAGGGAGGTGATTCTGCCCCTCTGCTCAGCTCTCATGAGACCCCACCTGCAGTACTGAGTTCAGCTCTGGAGTCCTCAGCACAGGAAAGACAGGGACCTGTTGAAGAAGGGGGGCCCCCAGAGGAGGGCCACAGAAATGATCAGAGGGATGGAACACCTCTCCTATGAAGACAGGCTGAGAGAGTTGGGGTTGTTCAGCCTGGAGAAGAGAAGGCTCCAGAGAGACCTTATTGCAGCTTTTCAGTACTTAAAGGGGGCTTATAAAAAAGATGGGGACAAACTTTTTAGCAGGCCCTGTTGCAACAGGACAAGGGGTAATGGTTTTAAACTAAAAGAGGGTAGATTTAGACTAGATATAAGGAAAAAATTTTTACGATGAGAGTAGTGAGACACTGGAACAGGTTGTCCAGAGAGGTGGTAGATGTCCATCCCTGGAATCATTCAAGGTCAGGTTGGACGGGGCTCTGAGAAACGTGATCTAGTTGAAGGTGTCCCTGCTCATTGCAGGGGGGTTGGACTAGATGACCTTTAAATGTCCCTTCCAACCCAGACCATTCTATGATTCTATGACCTTTCTGCTCCAACCCTCCTGTAAGGTGGAAGGAAAAAAAAGGAAAAAACAAACTTCTTCAAGTTAGTGGATTATATTTTTTTTAAACTGTTAGTATTCCAGTTTCACCTCTTTTATACGTAATGACTAAAATACTGTTTTGTGGATTATTTCTAATTCCTGGTTCTCTTCTTTTTATTCTCACAGGCTTATTTTCAGATTCAGGCCTATTGTTACTGTCTTATTTAAGGTATTGTGCTGCCATTTTTGTAATTATTTGGCACACACTTCATAAAAATTCATTGGAAATAACATTGGACTATGTTATATCAAGTGAGCTTGCAGCTGTATTTTCAAAGTACCAAGATTTGGAATTTAACTTTAAAGTCCCACTTGACATGAATAAGAGGTATAAATATTTGGTTCCCCTGTCTGCTGTTTTAAAATGGATGGATACTTCCCTAAACCCTTTTAAGGAAAAGCCCCAGTAGATGGTACTGCAGGACTGGATCATACGTTACAGTATGTGAATAAAAGATAGGAGGAAAATCAGTTATGGTAATGGGGAAATGGAGCTTGGGTTATTTATGGAATTATAAACCTCTTCCTTTCCCAAGCCCACATTTCTTTACCTGTTGTCACACAAGTGAAATGATTCAGCGAGGTCAATGCACTCTGGCCCAAAAGGCAGAAGTGATTTGCTGGACTAAATAAGTCTGGGGTCTTTTGGGTTCCATTCCACTTCTTGAAGAAGCTAAAAATATTGTGATTTGAAAGATAAAGATGAGCTCCATAGATACCCTTGTAAGTATTCCCAGTATTCAGCAAATTGAGTAGTGGGGTTGGAAAGAGAAAAGGTGAGAATAGCTTCTGCATTTTCCTTACTGTAATGTCTATTTTCTTGATTCCCAAAGGAAGCCCACACTGAAGAAAATTTCATTAATTAAATTTAAATGGATTCAGCTCCATAATATAGAGTCTACCTACTGCTCTCGGAGAACTCACAAATCACAAAAGTCAGTCCATTTAATTTGTGTCATTCCATAAGGTTTTAAGACATTTTCCAAATGAGAAGCAACTGGAATTTTCAGTCCTTAAAAATGCTAAACTGAAATTAATGTTAAAGAATATGTGTGTTTAGTTCTTAAATATTCTTGAGGAGCCGTTGCCATTTCATGGTGAATGCCAGGTCTGTTCTGCTAATAATTTTTAAGTCAATTATCATCCTGAGACTTATCTGGTCTATTACACCCTCTCTAAAATAAAGATGAGTTGCACTGGCTTGTGTCAGATATGGTCCCAAGGAAAGGAATGGCTGAAGGCAATTTATCCCAGAACACCCTCCATCTGCTTGCTTTCAACACTCGGGGACTTTCAGTTTCATGTTTCCCTTGACCAGGGACTGTTAACTCCATTGAAGTACTCCGATTTCCCCAAATGGATGCCAAAATGAGAAGATCAAACTAATTTTCTTTTATGGTCCAAGCCTGGATTTGAGTTTAGGTCTCAAGGAAGATGAGGACGTAAAGCTAATATTCTCTTTCATTCTATTGTTCAAATGCTTTTTGTTTCAGCTTAGCTATCCCGTGTCTTACTCATAGATTTATGTTATAGATTTAGGTCACTTCCAGAGTTCTACATCTGGAAAAAAATTTGTGCTATAAAACAGTAGCAGTCACAGGAAAACCTATTTTAATCTCACAACATAAAAGCTGCATAAATTATTTTAGGTTCAAAGATAAAATGAAGGCTGCTGCTGTGAATCTGTTACAGTAAAAGAGCAAATGAAGAAGTTACAGCTTGTTCTTGTGTCATATGAAGCAACAAAATACACAACTGAGCTGAGGATTTTCATTTCAATTTCTGGGAGGCTTTTCCATTTCAATATATGTGAGGAATGCAGGGCATTCCTTGCTTCTGTCTGACTGCAGTCTAACCTAAATAGTTAAGGGCATTGTAAGACTAGAGAGAATGGAGTATTAATTTATTTATTCATTCATTCCTGTAATACTTTTATTAAATTAATGTGCAGACGCCACTGAGGAATATGCTCCATACCTTTCCACATTCTTATTGAGATTTTTTATATTATGTATACCTGCCCATCACATTCAAGTTTGTGTGAAGATTCACCTTAATAGATGAACAGCTGAATCTCCAAGATACTACACCAGAAATGGAAAGATTCTTTGTGAAACTTGTCTAAAAACTGCAATATTCATATTGTGATTTATTGATAATGATTTTATTGCATATTCTAAGCAATACTTACTTTGTACATTCAAGTCATTAGACTGACCATAAGAGACTTCTTAAAAAATATGTTTACAAAGGCTTTTGTAGATAAACATGAAACAGTATCATACTAAAGAGAAAGCACTGAGACTAATGGTGTGGGATATACATTCTGTTTTCCGTGTTCCTCAACTGATGTGCTTACAGAAGGGATTTTCTTCAAAGGTTTTATCTCAGCCATAACCATAAGCATATACGCTCAATGCACAGCTGTTTGGTGTGATCTAAGAAATGAGTTTATATTGTGGAGTAACATGTATGAAATTATTCCCCCAGGTTTATGGCTTTCTTTGATCCCACATTTAAATGAAACAAAACAAAACAGTTCCCTCTGTAGCTGACCCCACATTTTAGTAATAATAGTGATTAAAAAAACCCTGAACATGCCTAATTTCATCCAGCCTCACTTTTAGACATGTTACCCTAAAACCCAATATTGCCCTGAAGTAATCTGACTATTTTCTGCTTCACACCTCACAGAGTAAATAAAGAAAAAGAGAAGACCTGCTCCAGTTCCTAATAAGGGCCCCTGGGTTTGTATTATGACAGTTAAGATCCTAATGCAAGGAAAGATCATACAGAGGCATAAATAGATCTGTCATTTTAAACTAAGATGAAGGTGTTATGTGCTGGTACAACGATGCAATTCAATAATTAAAATTATTATAGAACAGATGGCATTCAACAGCACATAAAATACTGTACATCAATTGTTCAGGAAACGGAATCAATTAAAGCGCTTAGTGAAAGTGTAAGACAGGATATTGAAGTTTTAAAGGTATGTTATACAGGTTGTATCCTTCTCTCAGGTTTCTTTTTTGTAACAAAATTTAAAAAGAAGGAGTTGAAAGAGGAATTAAGGAAGTTTCACTGTGAAGCCTGAGGTTCTGTAGAGAAATTAGTGATCTTAAGTACTTTGTGAACTGTGCTTGCTACAGCGTTATCTAATAGATTCTTTTTTTTCAAATAGCAACTGAGAAGTTTGGTGTCTAAATATGATGTCCTTAATTTATATTAAAAAAGGAGTTTGACTGTTTATCTAAGCCTAATCATAGTAATTAGAATCTCTTAGATATTTGAAATAAGCCAGAAACCTAGAATCAGTGGTATTTCCTGGTTTTAGTCATATTTAAAGAAGCTTTTCTTTTTGTATTTCAGGTCTTCTGCTTCAGCTGTGATCAGAAGGAACAAAGGAAAGAAAAACAAGGTAAACTATTTTTAAATCCTAAGAAAGACTATGTTTGAAATTAAAATAGAGATGTCTACCAGCTTTTACTGTTGGAAGACCGGCACACTCATTTCTTTTTATTTAGGCTGCAGTTCCGTTGGTGATGGTAGCCCACAAAAAGAACAAGGCTCACTGGCACCAATAACCATTCCTGAAATGCAAGAATAATAGACACTCTTGAGATGTACTAGTGCTCATGTGATTCTTAATGTGGACCTGGACTTCACTCATTCTCCCCAATTTTTCCTTCCACTGCTTTTAACAGTCATTCAAGGAGTGTTTCATAACATAATTATTACTATTACAAATGCCTGGCAGAGTAACAATCATGTCATTGCAAAGAACTTTAGTAGCTGCTGTATCAATAACCCTTCAGTATATTTAGTGGAGATAATGTTCAGGACTATAGTACTAGTAGTGTCTGAAAATGGCATAGTTGACCACCATGGAAGGTGGTAGAACCCATCTTTTGTTTGATAAGTAGTCTTAGTCCGTAATGTCTGCCTCAGAGATCAGCTCTCCACTTGCACAGGACTGCAGGGACCAAGGTCAAATGTGTCTTAATACAAGAGGGTAAGGGCCAGCATATTCTCAGAGAACTTATTCTCCTTGACTTCTTTTATGTTATAAAATCCATCTAGTTAACTGCAGTGGGTAGAACAGAAAGATTTGTTTTCTCAGTCACAGAGAGAACTGTAAAGGACCTTTAAGTTTCTCCCTCTGCTGTTATTCTGCCCTCAATATATTTTTTTTTCCTACTATGTATGTTAAAGGACTACGATTCTGTACTGGTTTTGGCTGGGATAGAGTTAATTTTCTTCATAGTAGCTAGTGCGGGGTGATGTTTTGGATTTGTGCTGAAAACAGCATTGATAACACAGGGATGTTTTCGTTCCTGCTGAGCAGTGCTTACCCAGAGCCAAGGGCTTTGCTGCTCCTCACCCCACCCCACCAGCGAGCAGGCTGGGGGGGCACAAGGAGTTGGGAGGGGACACAGCCGGGACAGCTGACCCCGACTGACCAAAGGGGTATTCCAGACCGTATGACATCAGGCTCAGCGTATAGAGCTGGGGGAAGAAGAAGGAAGGGGGGACATTCAGAGTGATGGCGTTTGTCTTCCCAAGTCACCATTAGGGGTGATGGAGCCCTGCTGTCCTGGAGATGGCTGAACACCTGCCTGCCCATGGGAAGTGGTGAAGGAATTCCTTGTTTTGCTTTGCTTGTGCACACAGCTTTTTCCTTTACCTGTTAAACTGTCATTATCTTAACCCATGAGTTTTCTCACTGTTATCCTTCTGATTCTCTCCCCCACCCTGCTGGGGGAGAATGAATGAGTGAGCGGCTGTGTGGGGCTTAGTTGCCTACCAAGGCTAAACTCACAACATGTTCATAACTTGAGAAAACACACATACAGCTGTTTCTGCTTCATCTGTACTGGTCCTTTTTCCTCTGTGTCTTTATAGCACACTTTGTTTTGCGTGCAGTGCAGCTTGCCCAGTGCTGCTGGGGGAGCAGTTCTTCGCTTCACACTATAGTGTCTTCCATATGTCAGCAAGCCAGTGCGCTGCACCCAGCTGACTGAGAGTGTCAGCTCCACGCCACAGTAGCCAGCAGCAGCCCATGACCCTTGATTCTTTGCTAATACTTCTTGACAACTTCCAGACTTGCAGGCTAGCCTGAAAGGGAAATAAATAAATAAGGATAAATTGCTGTGTTAAAGCACATCGTTAAGAACAAAGAAACAAATAAATGGTTGGCCCTTTAAGTTATGGATTTTTTTTTATTCCTCTGTTTAAACAGGAGAAATTAGCATAGTAAATGCTGTTCTGCATGGGAACTATTCTTCTTTTTAATAAATATTCTGGGAATAGTTTTATACATTTCGCAAGCTTGAAGTCCCCTGGTTATAAATCATCACTGTTCCATATGGCACAGGCACATTTTAAACTGTGTACCCACTGGAGAAATCTGTATATTGTTTTTCTGAATGATTTTCCCTTGCCCCCTAAATTTATAAATCATATTGTCACCTTCCTAAGTTGTTTATTTTCCAAATTTTTTCTGTCTGCAGTGAGGGGGGAAAAACCAACAGATACCCTCTCTTTTCTTATAACTGTACTATTTAAGCTGGTATCAGTGATGGAAGGCTTACGCTGTATTAAGGATTCAACTCGGTTTTCAGATCGCCTGTATTGCTATTGAATGCCTTTCCTTAAAACAAGTGCAAAGAGCATTTGATCGCCTACCTAAAAATAGTGCCTTTTAATGGAAAGTATGAGATGCTGAACCTGCAAGGGGGAGTGTGGGAAGCAGCTGGGGCTGTGCTGGCCTACATGCAGGCATAGAGGATGTTATCAATAGTAACCCGGGTGATTTGGTCTGATCCCAGATGCTTAGGCACTTATGACAGTCACGACCCCTACCAGGTTTAAGCTCTCCTTCAGCAAATGACATTCAGGATGCCCTGTAGTAGAAAGCCTTTCAATACTACTTCTGAAAAAAAGAAAAGTTTGCATTGATTATTATTTTAATTTAACAGCTTTACATTTAATAAAATGCTCAGACTGTAGGTTAACGCTTGATGTAATTATCATTTTTCTGTCCCTTGAAAAGGATGCACAGATTGAAAAGGTAGATATATGCTTCACTGAAGTACCGTGCAGCTATTATGGCATTACTCATACAGAGTACATTGCTGTATCACACATGCTTTCTCCAGCTTCCCCTGCTGCACTAGAACCCTCTGCTTTCTCAGTGCATGAGTTACAGCAGCTCTCAATTTAGAGTTTTTCTCCTGCTCTCATGTATAACATACCCCACTTCTGGAAGTGGCCCAGAGGCTCATCCTAATGATTTTATCATCTCGCAACTTATGGATTTGAATCATATAGAAGACTCTATGCTATTTTGATGGTAAGTAGCAAGAACATAAATCAGGTATATCCTATTACACTAGTCAGAGATTCCTCAGGCGAGGGGATTGTCAGCTTGATGCAAGTCATAGACATTGGAGTACTCTATAGTAAACACAGCCGTCAAAATCATACTGACATCCAGCTTCAGATTACTTTGCTGAGTACCCCTCAGAATGATGGGAGGTGCATGTCATTATTCTCCCATTGATTTCCCTGGCTAAGCATGTGAATTTGAACCCACTTAATTCCTAGCAACTTCCTAAAATCAGTAGCAAATTATTATTTGCATGAGCAGTCTCACTAAATTTAACAGTGCTACCACCACTACCGCAAACAAACAAGAGTGAGAGCTTTGTAGTCCAGCCTAAAACTGAAAAAGGGAGCACTAGGTGAGACACATAAAAACATATGGCCTGAAACAATGTAGGGAGTAAGTTGCCAATTGATTTAATGGATTAAAAATAAATAAATACTATTTTCCCTGACTCCACCTCTTACTTGTGTGCCAGGGTGTAGGATCTCTCACAGTTCATGACTATCATGAACAAGTGTTTCTCCAGGAAAACAAACTCTCCCCATCCAGAGGTCCCAAAGATTATAAACTTGAGTAATCAAAAAAATCCTCAGAATTCCACAAGAAAATCAGGAGAACAAAGACTCAAATATCAGTGGGGAAAAGTTGGATTAATTAATGAATCTATCCGTAGTACCTGTTATATTGGGAATGGTCATATGAGAGGCATACTTTTTTATTTTACTGTAAAAATAAACACTGTAATAACAGCAGGTGGTGTCTGAAACAAAGAGAACCTGGAAACTCAGGAGTAAATCTTTGTATTGGGTCTGGCTGAGATGGAGTTAATTTTCCCGATAGCAGCCCTCATAGTGCTGTGCTCTGTATTGGTAGCTAGAAAGGTGTTGATAACACACCCGTGTTTTGGCTGAGCAATGCACAGCATCCAGGCTGTCTCTCCAATGTTGCCCGCTCACCAGCACGCTGGGGCTGGGCAAGATCTTGGGAGGGGACACAGCCAGGACAGCTGACCCAAATTGACCAAAGGGATATTCCAGACCATGTGATGTCTGCTCAGCAAAACAAGCTAAGAGAAAGGAGGAGGAGGAAGGGGTCATTCCTTATTATGACATTTGTCTTCTGGAGCAACTGCTACGTGTACTGAAGCCCTACTTCCCAGAAAATGGCTGGACATCACCTGCTGATGGGAAGTAGAGAATGAAGCTTTTGTTAACATTTGCTTCTACTCACAGCCGTTGCTTTTTCTTTATTAAACTGCTTTTATCTTGACCCATGAGTTTCTTCCATCTTTTTTTCTCTCCTGCCCTGTCCTGCTGAGGAGGGGAGTGACAGAGTGGCTTGCTGGGCACCTGGTGTCCAGCCAAGGTCAACCCACCACAGTGTTGTAAGAAAAAAACCTCACAGAATAGCAGGGAGTGGAAATAAAACCCAGGCAGAAGTAAAGATTTTGTAGTCTGCTTAAAGAAGAATAAAGCTGGAGAGGGAGAAGACTTCTATCTTGGAAATAGAAAGAAATCTATAATGAAATTAAAACACATGAAAATGTGTACACTTCATAGGGAAAAGAGCAACAAATCCAAAGGTTCCTGTGCTCTAAGTGATAAAAAGTCTTATGTTAGCAATTATAAGATGATCTGAAAACAAAAATCTCTTATTTCTAGGCTACCATCAGTCATATTAAGACTGTCACTAGACTTTTTCGTATATACTCTCCTGTTAATGGTGCCTGAGTGAATGAATGTGTACTAGCAAAAAAAAAAAAAAAAAAAAAAAAAAAGGGTACATCCTGAACCTCTTCTCTGTTTCCAAACCTTCGTTTTTGTGGATTTCAGGAGAACTCTAGTCAGATGTGTATCTGGAAAGGATCTTCTCCCTGAAAGGGTTGAAAGGAAAGACATCAACCCAAGAATTATATAGGTTGGAACTAACTACCTGAACAGCAAAGCAATATTCACATTTTCCCCCCATCTTGTTTTTATGCTACCGTGTGGTGTCCCTAAGCCAACAGGGATGGATAAGCCTCTTTCTGCTTCCCCAAACCATGCTCTCTGTAGGCAAATCCATAGGTTACAGAGGCTCTGACAGTGGCTGGTTCCTGTGTGTAATCATATTGCTTTATTATTACAGGGGATTATTTCAGTGAAAAAGCCAAAACTTTAAGGTTGATCTCCCTAGATCTGGTGACCTGTCAATTGTAATCTTTGAATAGTTTCTAATCAAAGCAACATCCAGAGCATGGAGCAGGTCTATAGTGTTAATGGAGGTTGTTTGCACTCTCTCTCTGTGTACTTTGCACTCCCAGCTTCCACTGTAGCTAGTGAAGGTACACCAGTGGCTACGCAGCCCAGTGCTCACACTATTTTACCTGCACTCTTGATCTCAGCAAGCTCCAGACTATGCCTGTGGCTTTACTTCCTAAAATTGGGTCTAATTTTTTCAGCTCTTGATGTTACTTGGATTCTTGACTTTATGGCACCTCTTCTCTAGTGCCTGATAGAAACCAATGGCAACTGGATGTTCAATTAGCTAGCACAGGGCTCTCTGTTGGCTACATGCTTTGAAGAAGGCAAGCAATAATTGCTAAGTGATGTACTGATTCCCTTGTGTGATTCAGATTCCCTTTCATTTGAGCTAAAGTAGTATTTATTGAAAGTTTTATTGAAAGTATTTATTGAAAGTTAAGGTGACTTGAAAGAAAAGTTGTCCAGTCTTCTTGAATACAGAGGGAAAGAATAGGGAAATAATCATGCTGTGTCGTTACTGTACATGCAAATTTGAAAAAGTTTGTCTTCCTTCATCTAGGATTTCAAATAACTTTAAAGAAGAATTTGTGTAAAGTTATATACAATGACTAAACTTTCCACAATGGGAGTTTCTTTACTCGTGTTACTTTTAGCAGCTCTCCGTCACTTTTTTGGTGGATGATTGAATTAGGGTAAATGAAAGAAAGAAGATTATCTTGCTGGTATAGAGAGCACATGGAGATTTGTGCAGCTGGGAATTTTGGTTCAAAAGCCACATGATCTCTTTGGGGTCCACTATTTTTCATTGCAACACAGAGCTTTACCTTGCTTAAAATGGCATAGTAATACTATGGCACTCTCAGTTATAGCTAATGTCTGTATTGGTAATTTAGAGGAGGAAGACTCTATGACTGATAACCTACTTCCTTCCCTGAAATATGCTATAAATATTATATACAATTATTTAAGCTAATCTGGCCCCAATTTCTTGAGATTAGCTGCATTAATTTACAAATAGCAAGAGAAATCATACTTATGGTATACCCTTGTGCTTGTGTGATATAGCCTTCCTTCTGAATCAGAGAATAGGTTCTTCTTTTTATTAAACAGTTTCTCTTGTGGATAGAAAATTACTCTCTGCAGAACACCATCACAGCTGTGAGTCTATCTGCAGTTGGATAGAAGTCTGCTCTGCCAGATAAATGGCGAGGCCTGAATAGCCCTTTTGTGTTCAAAAACTCTTCTGGGTGGAATATGGAACAGATTTTGAACAGGAAAGGAAAGTATTTCAGGCCAGATGGTTAATCTGATGGAGCCGTATTCTGACAGAAGGAAAGAGTAGTATTGTGTAGTTTAGCAGTTATGTCAGGGAGAGAAGAAAGCCCCTCTGCTAAGTTAATGGAGATCCATGATTGTGCTGGACTCCAGGGTAATATGTCAGTTCCTAATAATATGTAATGGGAAATTGCTAATGTAGTATGATAAAGTTTTCATGTTGTTTTACTGTTTCAGCATTTCCTGAGTAGAAATGGCTGGGATCCATATTCTTGCAAGCAATTCCTTATTAATTGAAGGCTGTATTTGTATCTGCATATGTGTGATCTGGATTTGGTTGACTTAATCTGTTTTTGTACTTTTTTATAACATGAAATCCTGGAGAGGGATTTCCTTTTAAATTGTAGAGCTAGAAAGGGTTGATTCATTCCATGGAAAAGATCGAAACTGAGATTGCCAGCTCCTATTATAGTGTGTCTAACTTGACACCAAATGCAATCATTTATAATACTGGATTGGGGATCAGCAACTTATTAAAGAAGAGCAAAACCCAGTATAAAGGCTGATTTAGGATATCAGATAAAAGGACTAAGAAAGCCACAGCATCTAGGGAGAGGCAGCAGTGAAAGGCAGCAGCAGCTCACTCCTGCTGAGATCCACATTTCCTGCTATCTGGGCCTCTCAGCAAGGCTGATACACTTGCCGATAAGATACCTGTGGTTTCTGAGAGGCAGTGTCTTCTGGTCCTCACATAGGTTACTCTTTGACCTCTTTGATGTCTAAGTTAAGAAAGAAAAATGCAGTCTGGCATGCTGCCCTCAAAAGATTGCCAACTTTCTCATCAGAGAGTGGTCCTTGAGGAATCAGGACCTAGTTTACATGTTGGTGTTTTATTAGTTCAAACAATAAATGTAAATCTGAACATAAAATGCATGAATAACATGTTTCATTACAGCATCGTAAAAGAACCTTGATGAGAGAGCTTTATGGATTGTATTTGGAATATGTCTGTGGTGAGTATCCAAGAAAGGGATTTATTTACAGTATTGTTAGGCAGTTTATGGAAGTTCTAATTAATCTCTTAATTTTTAAATGTGATCTATGATCTGGAAGGCCGAAGTCATTTGAGAACACTGTATTACATATACTATGGTAGCACGCATTAAAAAAATTAATTTCAGTGTCTCCTTTCAGTGCCTTACATCTAAGCATGTAAGTGTATTCTTTTGACATGTGATGTGAATCATTGGAATAAGAATTGGGTAAGAAACAGAGATGAAGGGACAGAAGTTTGTTAGTATATAGATACAACTTAGAAATATAAAAAAGATAAGATGTAAAGAAATCTGGAAATGTAGACATCAGGTTTTTCAAAAACACCTCATACTTAATTCTGTGAATATGTACTTACCAACTGAAATAGAGATAGGTGAGTAAATTTTAGCTCTTCTTTCAGATCATACTTCAAAAGTATCAAATTATTTAATTGAAATAAGCAGGCTTTTTATTTTCTACATCTGATAGACACATAGATTTCCCATTCATACAGTTACTTGCAGAATCATAGGATAACTCAGGTGGGAAAGGACTTCAGGGGATCATAGAATCATAGAAAGGTTTGGGTTGAAAGGGAAATTTAAGATCATCTGGTTCCAACCCCCCTGCAATGAGCAGGGACACCTTCCACTAGGCCAGCTTGCTCAAAGCCCCATCCAACCTGGCCTTGAACACTGCCAGGGAGGGGGCATCCACAACCTCTGGGCAACCTGTTCCAGTGCCTCACCTCCCTCACAGTGAAAAATTTCTTCCTTACATCTCATCTAAACCTACCCTCTCTCAGTGTAAAGCCATTACCCCTTGTCCTATCACTACATGCCCTTGCAAAAAGCCCCTCTCCAGCTTTCCTGTAGGCCCCCTTTAGGTACTGGAAGGCTGCTATAAGGTGTCCCCGGAGCCTTCTCTTCTCCAGGCTGAACAACCCTAACTCTCTCAGCCTGTCTTCATAGGGGAGGTTCTCCAGCCCTTTGATCATCCTCATGACCCTCCTCTGGACTCACCAACAGGTCCATGTCCTTACACTGGGGTCCCCAGAGCTGAACGCAGTACTCCAGGTGAGGTCTCATGAGAGCGGAGTAGAGGGGGAGAATCACCTCCCTTGACCTGCTGGTCACGCTTCTTTTGATGCAGCCCAGGATGCAATTGACTTTCTGGGCTGTGAGCGCACATTGCTGGCTCATATTCAGTTTTTCATCCACTAATATCCCCAAGTCCTTCTCCGCAGGGCTGCTCTCAATCCACTCATTGCCCACCCTGAATTTGTGCTTGGGATTGCCCCGACCCAGGTGCAGGACCTTGCACTTGGCCTTGTTGAACTTCATGAGGTTTGCACAG
>JANHGO010000042.1:81533424-81570765 GCA_024606505.1 Aquila spilogaster
CCGGAAGGCTGTGCTGCCATTCAGCGAGACCTGGACAGGCTGGAGAGTTGGGCAGAGAGGAACCAGATGAGGTTTAAGAAGAGCAAGTGTAGAGTCCTGCACCTGGGGAGGAACAACTGCATGCATGGATACAGGTTGGGGGATGGCCTGCTGGAGAGGAGTGCTGAGGAGAGGGACCTGGGAGTCCTGGTGGATGATAGGTTGGCCATGAGCCAGCAGTGTGCCCTGGTGGCCAAGAAGGCTGGTGGTATCCTGGGGTGCACTAAAAAGAACATGGCCAGCAGGTCGAGGGAGGTGATCCTCCCCCTCTACACTGCCCTGGTGAGGCCTCACCTGGAGTACTGTGTCCAGTGCTGGGCTCCCTGGTACAAAAAAGACAGGGATCTCCTGGAAAGAGTGCAGCAGAGGGCTGCAAAGATGATAAAGGGCCTGGAACATCTCTCTTATGAGGATAGGCTGAGGGACCTGGGTCTGTTCAGCCTTGAAAAAAGAAGACTCAGTGGAGATCTGACGAATGTCTGTAAATATCTAAGGTGTGGGAGGCAAAGGGACTAGGCCAGACTCTTCTCAGTGGTGCGTGGTGTTAGGACGAGATATTCAAGACCTGCCTGGACACCTACCTGTGCAACCTGGTCTAGTGAGCCTGCTTTGACAGGGGGGTTGGACTCGATGATCTCTAGAGGTCACTTCCAACCCCTACAATTCTGTGATTCAGTCATTCCTTTGTTTTAAAATTTCTTTCCCTTCAATTGCAGAAGGCTCAGATCTCCAACTGTGATAATTATTCAGTCTGCTCAATTACTTTATCAAGAAAGAGATAAGCCACTCTCAGTGATATTTAGAAAGTCATGGCGGTCAGGTGAAGGACTGGTAGGGCCTCAGAAAGAATACTTTTTCCATTGATGAGTTAACAGTCTTAAAATAAGATGTGGAAAAAAGTACATCACAGTCCAGGAGAGAGCCTGAAGACAGTACACGGATTTAAGAGATATGATCTATCAGGAAAGCTTGAAATAACAGTATTTGCTCAGTCTAGATAAGTTGAGGCTGAGTCATGAAATGATCTTGTTTTTAACTCTGTTATAAAGTGATGGTGAGCAATTGTTCTCTGGGCAAGGACAAGATGACATTAACTCAATTTGGATCAAGAAATATTTGAACTGTGTACTTGGAAACAATTGCTATTGGGATGCAAATACTTGAACAGTATATCTAGAAAATGTCTTCTCACTGGCTGGCTTTAAGAATTGTAGTCAAACAACTGTCATAGACTGTTTTCACATGATTTGGCCTCAGTTAATGTAGTTGTTTCATGTATTGGGCTCTTTTCCTTTCCTTGCCAACATGTCTATGATTTGATTGTGAAATCTCGCATTACTTCCCACTTGGAAGTATGAGAACAGGAGTAGGGTGCTTTTAGTCTCTCCTCTCTCTGTCTTATCTAATGCATAAGGTGTATGAGAAATCATTGTAGAATTAGTGGCTTACATGTTGTAAAAGGACACTTATTCTCAGCAAATTGCAGCTGATTAAGCGAACTGCTGCAATCATGGGGCACAGTAGGAGCAAAAGCAGCACTTGAATCCATAGATAAACTCAGCTGAATTACTGTTTAAATGTTGAGGGTATTATTGTCAGTTTGTTGCTGCTAATTAGGGAAGTATAAAGCTTTTTGCAGTCTGACATTGGATAAGACAGATTTCAATCTAAAATTCTTTCTAGAAGATATTTTTTGCTTGAAGCTTGATTGAATCCCAGTGTTGGTAAATAGAGCAGAGGCTGTATGCTACTTGGACTCAGCTGAAAAGTTAGGCTGAAGATGTTAGGCTCACTGTGACCAATAGGACATGCCGTTTAATTTCAGTTATGCAACTGTGCTCCGTTTTATGACTTCAAGTCAATATTAGCAACCAAACATTTCGTTTCATAGAAAGTATTGCTCCATTTTTTCTTCCATTTGGATGTAAAGGAATGGGAAAACATGCAGCACCATGTTTTCAGACACCGAGGCACTGCATTCATATGAAGAATTGTTCCTTTGAATTTTTGCAAAACTTCATAAAAATTTGCTGGTATTTTTAGGACTGTAACAATAGTGAGCCAGGATTTTTGGAAGTTGCTGCCCAAAGTTGCCACAGTTTTCATAATCAGACAGTGTCATTCTGGCTAACAAGCTACTCTTACCAGACCTTTATGTTTTGAAAGGAAGGAAAATGGCTTTACCTTGACCTTATCAAATGGCAGTTGAGCTTTACAGCAGACTGCTGTACTGATCATCTGCACTGGCTTGCGCTTGCAAGAGCTGTAGCAAAAGAAAACCTCAGGAGTAAAGGCTCTGTGTGGGTATTTTTTCTTTGGTTTGGATGGGCTTCCACTCTGATACTCAGTTAATTGGGTGAGGAACTTTTCAGAGGTAACCTACTGCCTCAGCTATGTTATGAAGCCACTGTTTTTACTGAGAATATTTCTACCATTCAAAGTGCCCTCTAACAAGTCCTACACTTTTATTTTCATCCCTAGTTTAAAAGATTTAAGGAAACACAATTCTAATATTCTTCATAAAGCCCAGCAAATCTTGCTATCTATAATAAAGCAGTGTGTATCAATTACAGCAAATTTTTAAAAAGAAAAACTGAAACTGAAGAGCTGTCTGTGAATACTTAAGTTACTGAGCTCATTTAAGGCTATGATGTTTTTATAAACAAGTACATAATGTAGACAGAAACGTTTATTTAACACTGTCTTGCCAGGTTGTACTAAGTCAAACAGATGAAATCATTAAAATGTAGTGGTCCTTCTCTGGCCTGGAAGTTGAAGTCTTCAGTCACTTAAAATTTTGATTTCTTGGATATGTTGTGAACAAATAAAGCACAGTAGTGCTCAGGGAAGTAAGCACGGAGCATTAGCAAGGGATGGAGTGAATGCTGAACAAGGAATCTGTTGCGGCTGATTCTTCTCTCCAGTGCTTTCTCAAGCAGGGGTAATTTCTGTTCAACCTCAGCTACAAGCAACATCTCTTGAGAGATGCTCCTGAGAGCACCTCTCCCTCCTTGGACTTAGTATGGTCCAATAGCTTAAAGTATAAACTGGTTCCTCAAGGTCTTTCATAAACACAACAAATGAATAAGCTATGATAAAGCAGTGAAGGCATTTCTGAAGACAATCTTGCTAACTGAAGGATATCTGACAATGTTCTTGACACTACAAATTCATTGTAAGTTTATGTATATTACAGTATTTAAAATTCTACCTATTTCTTAATGTATGACACATTAAGCTTTGGAAGATTCAGTGACCTGAGCTTTTCAAAAAGAAAAGCATATCATAGAATCATAGAATGGTTTGGGTGGGAAGGGACCTTAGAGATCATCTAGTTCCAACCTGCCTGCTATAGGCAGGGACACCTCCCACAAGACCACATTGCTCAAAGCCCCATCAAGCCTGGCTTTGAATACTTTCAGGGATAGGACATCCACAACCTCGCTGGGCAACCTGTTACCGCGTCTCACCATCCTCACAGCAAAGAATTTATTCCTAAAATTTAGTGTAAATCTACCCTCTTCCAGTTTAAAACCATTTTCCATTGTCCTGTTGCTACATGCCGTTACAAAAAGTCCCTCCCCAGCTTTCCTGTAGTCCTCCTTCAGGTACTGGAGGGTCGCTACAAGGTCTCCTCAGAGCCTTCTTTTCTCCAGGCTGAAGAGCCCCAGCTGTCTCAGCCTGTCCTTGCAGGGGAGGTGCCCCAGCCCCTGATCAACTTCATGGCCCTCCTCTGGACTTGCTCTGACAGGTCGATGTCTTTTTTGTACTGTGAGACTGAGAACTGGACACAATACTCCAGGTGAGGTCCCACAGGAGCACAGTAGAGGGGCAGAATCACCTCCCTCAACAACCTGCTGGTCATACTTCTGTTAATGCAACCAGGATACAGTTGGTCTTCTGGGCTTCAAGAGCATGTTGCTGACTCATGTTGAGTCTTTTATAAACCAGCACTCCCAAATCTTCCTCAGGGCTCCTCTCAAGCCATTCTCCACTCAATCTGTGTTTGTGCTTGGGATCATCCTAACCCAGGTGCAGGACCTAGCACTTGGCCTTGTTGCACTTAATGAGTTTGGCATGGGCCACCTCTCAAGCCTGTCCAGGTCCCTCTGGATAGCATCCCTTCCCTCTAGCGTGTCAAATGCACCACTCAGCTTGGTGTCATCTGCAAACTTGCTGAGGGTGCACTCGATCCCACTGGTGGGAGCTCACTGTTGATCCATGGAGGCCTCCTGGTATTCTTGCCGCCTTCTTTTTTCTCAGAATGCACTGCTTCTTTGTTTGGAGGAGATGGTCCTTGAATACTGACCAGCTTTCTTGGATCCCTCATTGCTTTATCCCATTACCTTGCCAAGGACTTCCTTGAAGAGGCTGAAGTCTGCTCTCCAGAAGTCCAGAGTAGCAAGCTTGCCGTGTACCCTCTTTGATGCCCTCAGGATCTTGAACTCAGCCGTTTCATGATCACTGCATCCAAGGCTGCCCTTGAGCTTGACATTACTCACTGGCCCCTCCTCGTTGGTGAGGTCAAGGTCCAGTATAGCAGCTTTTCTCATGGGTTCCTGTACCACTTGTAAGAGGAAGCCATCATCAACACCTTTCAGGAACCTCTTTAATTGCTGGTGCCCTGCTGTGTTGTCCCTCCAACAGTTATGGGGGTGGTTGAAGTCCCCCATGAGGATCATGTTTTGTGAATGTGAAATTGTTAAGAAATTTATGAAATGTGTTAAGAACACCCTATGTTACATATTCAACTTGTCCCTCTGCACAATCTTCTACCAAGCATGAAAAAGAACAATAATTTATGACGTGGGTTAATCTCTGTATGTTACACAGTGAATAGACTGTACTGGAGCCAATATACATTTGAGCCTTGATAACTTTTTCCCAAATCAGCGCTCTTTCAGGATATGAGTGATTCTTATTTAGATAAGCTCAGGCATATATTTATCAGGGAGGGTGCCCCAGTATGAATTTCACTCTTGGTCATCTTGTGGGAAATGATCAACCCTCATAGCAAGTAGCAATGAGATCAAATGACATCTTTCACAGGTGGGCCAATTTCTCTAGTAGCTGTCTCTGTATTTTTTGCCTGTACATTGGCAGCCTTAAATAAAGGCAAGGCCTAGAATTCACATTATGTTCTGTTTGTACAGAACGTACTCAAAGTTTGTGTGTAAATGCAAAGATGCTATTTTTCCTGTGAATACTGTCTCTCTTGTTCTTTAGACCATTCCATGGCTGGTAGTATAAAAAGATCTGTGAAATCCCTATGTGTGCTAATTTCAAGTTTTCCTCCAAGGTTGGGCCAGCACCTGGATTGGTGCTTAGTTTTAATGGCACTTTGGTAGATAATTGATAAAGGATTTCACAGAACTAAAAAAAAAAATAAGATGCATTGTAATTTAGCATAATCAAAATGCAGCTCATTACCAAAAGATTGCTTCAATTTTAAATTTGTCTGGTCTCTGCATTTTTACCAATTTTATTCTTTTACTATTTAATAAATGTGCTCTTCACGTTGCATACCTTTTCATAATGATGTAATCACTGTCACACAAAGTGCTAACAGAAACAATCTATAATAAAATATAATCTCTCCTAGAAAAATGTTACTCACAATTTGTTACTCACAAATTAAAGCCTCTATGTCTACAGAGAACTTTGAAGAACTGGAAAAGTATATTTTGAAGCTTTTAAAGCCTGGCAAACAGTTAAACAGTGCTGCTCTGTGGCCAGTCTGATGACCCATTAAAATGTACTTCACAAAATGTCAGCCCACAAGTAATAAAAGAAAGAGACTAAAAACCCATATAAGATATTTTGTTTTTTTCTTTGAGAGATTTCCTAGTTTTTCTCTTCCTGAGCTTCTCTGTCTAACTATTTTTATTAATACACTGAGACAATGACATCTGATGGCATAAACATTGATCCTACACTGAAAGACATGCTTGTGTTCTGGCTATTTCTTTGAAAATAGAAATAGGTTTATGAAGTACTGTTATACTGTTCTGCAGTAAAAAGGGAAAAGGTCAGTCTAGGTGTACCTTGCCTGAATTATTTTAGAGTGTCACAGGGAACTGGGTGAAGGAGTGGGTGACATCAGCTGGCTGTGTCAAGACTGGCCTGACCTGTCTCATTCTTACAGAACAACACGAAGGAATCAGCGGGCACAGGCAGGCATGGAGAAGCCCCTATGTCCACTGGTTCATGCAATGTTTCTTCAAATTATGGTACTTTAATTGCACCTATGACCAAGACTTCGTAAAAACCTACACACAACCCTGAAGGAACTCTAAGCAGCAGCTATAAAAGAATCTCTCTTTCTTGAAAATATATATATACAAATTATATTCCAATTTTTGAAACCTTTTTCCCTGTAGCTGACTTGTGTTTTCACTATGTACCTATGTTGTTTTTCAGTATAGAGTAATGCAGGACATTTTTTTCTTTCAGATTTGTTTTTTTCAGATTTATATATTTTAAAATATCTATAAGTTACTTACTGATTTATTTATATGCTTGCAAATTTATTAAGCAAAAAAGAACTAAAAAATATTTTCTTCCTTCATATGCTCATATCCATTGCTGACTTAAAACATGAAGTCTTTACATAAATATATATGAAAGGAAAGTCATGCTTTTTTTGGTATGAAATAATTGCTATAAAAGACATTTAGGAGATTCCAACAGCCTGAATAAATGTTTTCTTGGGCTTATAGGTGAATAAAGAAAATATTTGTAAGGTAAAACATCACCGTTTCTTATAGAGAGATACAGATTGAAGTAGAAGCTAATTTTGTAAGGGTTCTGGGTTTCACTGTAAGTGGAAAGAGTCTTGGATGACTTATGTTTTTCAGCCATTTAATGAGTTGCATTAAGGGACAATGGAGAACTGTGATAAGATTTCTCTGACTTAGTAGAGCCTCATTATTATTATTTTTTTTAATAGCATAATGTGTTTTGAAACTGAGGATGAATTTCTTGTATCAGGAGAGTGCAGGGCTCTCTTCTCCTTGTCAAGAATACTCTAAATTAAGTCGGCATGGTTCCGAAGGGCAGAACATGGCTGGTAGGTTGTGACATGCCTAGTTCCTACCATTTAGAATACAAATTGGTAACATTCTCGAGGGAATTGAGTCTGGTGTGGGACTGTACTTCCCAGTCATTTTTCTTCTGAGAAGGTAAGTAAAGATTAGGTGGTTCTTGTTTTGTTCTGTTCATTCCTATTCATTTCTTATGGGTTGAGGTAATGAGACTGTGAAGGCACTCTGCTTGCATGGAGCAGGGGAGAATCAGCTTCTGTAGGCTGTGGGATCAGCCTTTTTCTCAGACGTATGGGTGGTTTGGTATACTTATGCAAAATGTTGGATTGGTCCTTACAATTCCATAAGTAAGACCCATAGTTTACCTTTCATTTGCTACTTATTTTTAAACCTGTGATTGTCACAGGCATCTCTTCTTGTATAAATTACTTTTGTAGATGTGTTCAGTCCAAGTGATTGAACTCTGGATTTTGATCTATGCTACTCATCTATTAGAAATTATTTCAGAATACTCTACAGTAATAGAGTATTACTAGTAGAGTAACTTCGGTAGTAAATACAAGTTGCAGTCTATGTTTGATTGAAGTCATCTGGGGCTAAAGCAATGATTTTGCATCTGAAAATAGTGCTGAAGAAGATGAGAAGACTTCTGGGTCTCAGTGGAATTCTCTATCAAAGTTGTCAAGTTGTTAGATCTGATTTATTTCTCAAATGCACTCTCTCTGTGAATTAACTGAATTGAATCTCTGTTCAAATTATCCAACAGCATTTTAAGTTTAGTGAAGCACATTAATAAATTGTTTGTTGTTTGTGAATGTGTCCCAGATGAAAAGAAGCACCACTGGACTGTTGCAAAGTGAACCTAATTCTAATCTTCTTTGTCTTATTTATTTGCTCTCCTTTAATGTTTAGCCTCTTTCTGAGTCCATAGATCCAAACTGCTTCACTAATGCTTCACAGGGGTCAGATCACAAACACTGAGATAGGATAGAAATCAAAATGAAATTGTGCCATTTCAGATGTATGAATCAGTACAGATTAGGAGCTGACCTGCTGGAATGGAGCTCTGCAGAGAAGGACTGGGGGGCCTTGGTGGATAACAGGTTGGCTGAGAGCCAGCAGTGTGCCCTTGTGGCTAAGGAGGCCAATAGTACTTTAGGATGCATCAGGAAGAGTGTGGCCAGCAGGTCGATGGAGGTGATCCTCCCCATCTACTCTACTCTGGTGAGGCCACATCTGGAGTACTCTGTTCAGTTCTGGGATTGCCAGTTCAAGGAACAGAAGGGATCTTCTGGAAAGGGTCCAGCAGAAACCCACAAAGATGATAAAGGGCCTGCAGCATCCTCCTTAAGAGGAAAGATTGAGAGACCTGGGACTGTTCAGCCTGGAGAAGACTGAGAAGGGATCTTATCAATGCTTATAAATATCTAATGGGTTGGGAGTCTAGTTGATGGGGATGGACTCTTTTTGATGATGTCCAGCATCAGAACAAGGGACAGCAGAAACTGGAACACGGGAAGTTCCATACAAACACAAGAAAGAAATTCTTTACTGTGAGAGTGATGGAGCACTGAAACAGGCTGCCCTGAGAGGTTGTGGAGTCTCCTCTGGAGAAATTCAAGACTTGCATGGATGCATTTTTCTCTGACCTACTGTAGTGTTTGAGCAGGGGGACTGAAACTGATGATCTCTAGAGGTCCTTTCCAACCCCAAAATTTTGTGATTTATTTCTATGTTGTAGTTTGCATTGTTCAACTACAGTGACAAGTTTATGCACATTTAGTGCAGGGTCATCACCTTTCCTTCGTTATCTAGTTCTGATATTCCAGCCCACAGCCCCATTTCAGCTGAGGCCCTGCATGAGCTATGCTGCAGATGTTCTGCTCCTGAGTGGGCTTAGGGCCTGCCTCACCACCCTGCTACTGGTCCCAAGGCAGTATTTGAGCCTCTTCTGAATTACTCCACACACCTGAAACCTGTGACCCAGCAGTCTTTAACTTTTATAATACTTTGCCTGTGTAGGCAAGCCCCTGATAAATACAGTTCTCCTATCGAGGGTTACAAAAGGTTACAAGGGTCCAAAATATTTCTTGTAATAAAAACATCTGCGCTACAGAGATGCAGGAAATTGAAGAAATTTGTTCAGGAGCTTCAATACGCACTTAGTGTTTTACCTATTGCTTTGTTTACTTACATGCTCATGTGCAAGTGGTGAAGCCTATCAGCTACTGAAAAATGTTTTCTCTTTTGCATTGTAAGTCCTCTTTATTCTTTGCGTTAAGACTACACTAAACAATTGAGGGGATGTTTTTAAACTTTTTTATCCTTGTTAAAAATAGAAGCAAATTCATTGCTGTATGATAGGAGGCTTTTTTTGCTGCTTGTAGCAGCATTGTACTTGTGAGCCATGTGAAAGAAAAATACGTCTCTACCTAGAATATGGAAGAAAAAAATAACATGTACTAGTTTTTATCATTCTATACATTAATACTGTTCTTAGGGAGGGTAGTGTTTTAGTAGATACATTGAATTTTCTATTGATTTTATCATAAATTGCTACTTCCTTATTTAGTACTGTTCTGAAAATCTCCCTTCCAGAATAAGAATGCACCTCAGGTTGCATTGAATTAGAATGTTCCTACCTGTCTCACAACTCAAGAACAACAGTTATTTGACTACAGAGCAGCATTCTGAAGTGCAAAAACTGCTCCAAGATGAGCCTTAGTTAAAGCTACAGTCAGGAAGGGAAATAGGGGGGGAGGGAGGTAAGCAAGATATTTGTTCCTCTTTTAGTAATTGCTGTAGTAGTTGAGTATACGTCCCTTGATAATTCTCCCAAATGACTTTCAAACACCCATTTAAATTTTCAAAACTAGGTTCAGAAAAGATGTCAGTCTTCAAAATTTACTTGAGAGACACCTTGTAATGGAACCTAATTTTCATATCCACACGTCCTAATTCAGGCCCAGCTGTCTTGGCTCTACCCCAGCCCTGCCTTGGGCATGCTCCTATCACTCAGCAACAGCCAAACATCAGTGTGCTGTTAATGCTGTCTTGGCTGAAACCAGGACAAGGGGGAAAAATGTTAGGAGAAGGAAAAGCAGAATGTCATGTGGGACTAACTTTTCATTCATTATTTGAAGAATGCTTCTCATTTCAGATCAGTACTTGATCATGCTTATTTGCTCATGGTGTAAGGGAAAGTGCATGCTGTTTGTCCATTAAAAATTGATATTTTTAGACCAAAAGCTTTTACCTGTTAACCAGCTTTCTATTTTTCCAATTCATCATATCTAAGTATCATTCAAGCCCGCTAGAATTTCTGTGTTAAGAAGATGATGAAAAAGAAAAGGAAAGCTCTTGGAGAATGAGAGAAATGCCTGAGGACTGGAGGATAACCAATGTCACTCCAGTCTTCAAAAGGGGCAAGAAGGAGAATCTGGGAAACTAAGAGCCAGTCAGCCTCATCTTTGCCCTGGAAAGGCGATGGAACAACTTGTCCTGGATGCCATCTCCAAGCAATTGGAATAAGGTTATCAGGAGTAGTCAACATGGATTCACCAAGAGGAAATCATGCTTGACCAATCTGGTAGCCTTCTATGATGTCAGCACTGTCTGGGTGGATGGGGGGAGAGCAGTGGATGTTGTGTACCTTGACTTCAGCAAGGCATTTGACACTGTCTCCCTCAGCATCCTTGTAATGAATCTTAGGAATGTGGGATAGACGAGTAGGTGGTGAGGTCTTTGAGGTGGATTGAGAACTGGCTGAACTGGCAGACTTCACAGTTGTGATAGTGACATAATGACAAAGAGTCTAGTTGGAGTCCTATAACTAGCAGTATTCCCCAGGGGTTGGTGCTGGGTCTGCTTCTGTTCAGTGTCTTTATTATGACCTGGGTAAAGAGATAGAGTCCACCCTCAGCAAGTTTGCTGTTGATAAGAAGCTGGGAGGAGTGGCTGATATGCTCGAAACTGTGCCGCCATTCATTGAGATCTGTACATACCGGAGAGTTGAGCAGAGAAGAACCTTATGAGGTTCAACAAAAGGAAGTGTGGAGTCCTGCACCTGGGAAGAAATACTGCATGCATCATTACAAGTTAGGGGATGACCTCCTAGAGAGGAGCTCTGCAGAGAAGGACCTGGAGGCTTTCATGGATAACAAGTTGGCTGTGGACTAACAGTGTAGCCTTGTGGCCAAGAAAGCCAATGGGATCCTGAGGCGTGTTAAAAAGAGTGTGGCCAGCAGGTCGAGTGAGGTGATCCTCCCCCTCTACTCTGCCCTGGTGAGGCCACATCTGGAGTACTCTATCCAGTTCTGGGCTCCCCAGTTCAAAAAAGACAGGGATCTCCTCATAGGAGTCCAGTGGAGGGTGATAAAAATGATAAAGGACCTGGAGCACCACCTGTATGAGGAAAGGTCTGTTCAGACTAGAGAAGAGAAGACTGAGTGGGGATCTGATCAAGGGAATTGGAGGAGTCCAGACTCTTTTCAGTAGTGCACAGTGATAAGATGAGGAACAATGGTAAAAAATTGTAACATAGGAAGTTCCACACAAATATGTGGAAGAACCTCTTCATAGTGAGGTGACAGAGCACTGGAACAGACTGCTCAGAGTGGTTTTGGAAGTCTCCTTCTTCAGAGATAATCAAGACCTGTCTGGACACCTACCTGTGTGACCTACTCTAGGGAAACTGTTTCAGTGCAAGGAGTTGGACTTGATGATCTCTAGAGGTCCATTCCAACCACCTACAATTCTGTGATTCTATGAGAAATGTGCTGTAGAGAAGGGTTTACTTGCATTAATAGTCTAGGAATGATTGAGAAATTGGACAATAGAGAAAATTTGGCAAGATGATGCTTGTAGAAATATTAATATGCTTTTACAGGAGCTTCAAAACTTCTTTGAAATAGCAGATCTTGTGAAAAAGAGCTTTTCCCAGCTATGAGTACTTGTTTACCCTCCTACGAGGAAGATGCATTTCCGTGTTCTAAAGTAACGCAGAAGAAAATTGCACAGGACTTTCATGCCTATCTGCATACTCTGCCAGTACAGATGAGGTTCCCTTACTAGAAGGCTCTTGCAGAGGATTTTTAAAATTCTCTCAGATGTTGGATAGGAGACTGTGTTTGTGTTAAAAGGAAATTACCGACAGAATTCTTAATTGTAAAAAGAACATGCCTATACTTTCTGATCTTTCTCCGTACTTTGATGATATTGTGACATATAAAATGGCTACAGAACTACAAACTGGAAAGAGACCAATAATCTTTGGATCCATTATGAGGGATTTCTATCACTAGAATGGGTTTATTTGTGAGGACTAAGGAAAATTAGTAGGAAAAACAACTGTGCTGTGATGTAGCTTTTTCTAGTTTACTGATAGCTTTTATTTTCAGATGCTCCTTAGCCTTCCAATGGCATTTGTTCTGTTTGGTTATATCTGCATATTACCAAGAATATACAGCCACTTGAGGAACAGATGTTCTGGTCATGTCTGTGAGCTGTCAATATGAATGATTTCTTTATGGCCCCAGTGGCCTAAGGGAGAATCTCGTATATGAGAACTTAAGTGCACTTAGCATGTATGGGACTAACTGTCACAATCAGTTTTGCTTCCTTTACCATCACTGGGATCCTCTGCCACACACTCAACTAGATGTTGCAAGTTTCCAGAGCAACAACAAGAAGAAAGAGACATTACCTGGGATGAACATAGTAAAAGAGGGTTCAGCAGGTTTAAGGTGGGGCAAGTGAGGAATAACATATGCTCATAAGAAACGATGATGATGAAGCACACAAGCTTGAATAAAGACAAAATGAGATGAAGTTGGAGGCCAACTCATATGTAACACAGTTACTACTGTAAGAAGACAGTTGTGGAGTGCTGCTTCTGTGGCTGCAGGCTGCTTAACTGAAACACTGCTAACCTTTCTGAGGCCTTGAAAAATTAGTTACTTATATTAAACTTATATAAAGCTCCCCTGAACTGTCCTCTTCCCTTGGGCAACAAGCAGTCTGTAAATTACTTCTCAGAGCTGTGCCAGGAAATGCTTTTAAATGTTGGAAAGTACGTTGTATATTTCCCAAAACCTTTTCTGCTGATTTAACTCCTGGTTCACCCACCTTAGCTACACAAGAAAGATTGCAATTTTATAATTTTGCTCTGACACATGCAGAAAAAACGTTTTAATTATATTGATCAGCATGAATTGATTTAGAGCTTCAGTCAAAGACTGCTTATTTAAATTGCTGGTTTTTATTAAGATAAAAACCTCTGTATACCTCCTCCCTAAACTATCCAGCTACCACACGCTGACAGAAATAGCACCTATGCAAACTGTTCACGCAGGAAAGAAAAAAAAACGTAAGTGAATGTACCATTAACAGCAACAAATTGTTCAGGATCACAGATTCATTTTTTATCTCATAATTTCACACGTTCTGGATATTATACACTTGTGTTTTTCTATATATAATGTGTTGATAGTATATATTCATAAAAAAACAAAGTATGGAAAATTCAGTGTGAAACTAATCATTAGTTAGCACCACTGAAGTTAAAAAGTACTAAAGCTTCTGTTCAAATCACTCTCGTTGTTGCCAGCTCTCATAGTTTTAATGCAGTAAATATCTTTTCTTGATGACCTACCATAAGTTCAGTGATCATAACAGAATTTCAACATTCAATTTAAAAAAATGCAAGTCTAGATATCCTTAAACTTAAAAATTTCAATTAAATACAACCTGATACAAAATTAAAGCAATTCATGGTCTTTAATACCTGCTCTTTATTTCTGAATATTGTAGAATCAGACTTTGTCATCTGGGGAAGGAAATCTTGCTGTGAAAGGACTTCAGCTTGTCCTTCTTGTGCCAAATTTAATTTCTTACTGATCAGACTTTTTGCTGCCATGGTCATTGTTATATCTTTGTCTTAGCTCAGTATTAACTACAAATCAGTCAGATATTGGTCAGCATTTCTCATGTACAGAATTCTTTTCTGCTGTAAACTTAACCATACTGTGTATCAGATTAATACTTTCGTTGGCTGGCAAACAGGGTTCCTAATGTGAATGCACTGGAAGAACATTTATTTTCCCCCAGGTACACATCTGCGTTCTCTTTTTTTCCCACTGCAATTCAGTATTGATTTCTTTTTAAATAGTAGGTCAGTTACCTCTCTGTATTCATTATGTGATTGCTTCTATTTAATAAACACGTGTGTGAAGGAATTAGAATGGAAAATGTGATGTAACTTGAGAACACTGGTAGGGAAATGGCATATTTTATTCCCACATTAACTGTCTGCATTACTAGAGCCATAGTGAAAGTGGAGCATTCTTCAGAGCGGTTATGTTGAGCTGATTTGTTGACATTTTCTGTGAATCTAATCAATATCCTCATGTCAAACAAAAACACGTTTATTTTTACTTGTGGGATTATGGGTCAGCTTTGGCTGCTCTCATTCTCCTTCTGTAGTACTTCATGAATGAACTGCCTCACCAAGTTGCAGTGTTTGTTAAGCAGGTCTCTCCTCAGACTAAGGTTATCCTATCCTTTCTCTACATTCAAAACTGCACTGTGGAAAATGGAATGTGGTTTATTAGAGGTGCTACACATCTATTTAAGCCCTGATTCAGCAAATCAGGTAATTTGTTTGAGTGGATTATAATACAATGTTTGAGGAGCGGGCTGCATCAGGTATAGACCCACAGTCCAAACCCATCACTGTTCCTCAAAAGTCTTTGTTGACTGTTGTATGTCCCACGTTTTTGTGGTTAGCAGAAACCATTTATACTGTCTACTGGCAAGAACCATGATATGTGTGCTATACGATATAAGATTCAAAGTTGCATAAGTTGAAATATTGACATTATTGCACTCAAAAACAATTTTTTTTTCAGAAAGAGTTATGGAAATTTTTTTTTGTTGAAATCAATTTAGTGATGAAAGGTGCAAAGAGATTTCCCAGGATGCTTAAGTGGAATAAGTTCACCATTAAAAGCATAATTTAAATATATTGGTATACTGTACTCTGGTACTTACAGAAAAATGCATAAATACAATAACAATAAAGTAAAAATCTTGAACAGAGATATAATTTAATATTTTAGTGCATTGCTATTGTTTTGTTAGTGATTATTTTTATTGTCAGTATTTTTAGGTGCTCTGGTCATGGACTGGATAATTAGTAGGCAGACATAACCAGAAAGGTACTTATTCCTCAGACACTTTACAATTTAAGTACAGGAGAAGTTAAGATCTCTGAGACACCCCTGCCATATTGCTCCAATGGGAGGGTGATTTCCTCTCAGAACAGTAGAGGAGAAGTCTGTGTTTTGGTAAATTAAGAGCTGTTATATACAACATTGTTCAGAGGTAGCTGAGGTTCATTTCTATTCACTTCTGAAAACTGCTGGCATATGCATCCACTTGTGTGGGCTACTCACAGGGAGCTCCAGGCAGTCATCATGTGTTGCTGTGGCTGTGATTTGTCAAGTGGGAAGCTGGGATGCTTTAGCGGGAGCTGAATAGTAAAAATACAATCCCTCTTAGACAGTGGTAGGCTTGACACTGGCATTATTAATGCTGTAGTGAATTTGAATGATCTCAGCAGAGTTGTTACATTATTGAAAGAAAAACACGGTAGGTCAAGATACCTGGTATAAATAGAGCAGGTGGGGAAACTGAAGTAAAACCAGAGGAAACCCTGCGACTTAAAATAAGTAGTGCCATCTTCTGTACTCAACTGGTTTGACAACGAATTGACCTTATTTCATGGGCTAATGGTTGAGGACTGTTAAATGTAGAAAATCTGTGTAGGCTTTGCTGTCTGACCAGAACAAAATACAAATCTGGGCTTTAAGAAAGTAGCGGGTGACTGAATCTGCAGCATAAACACTTACAGAGTCTGTCTCATAAAATATCTGAAAAAATCTCTTAAATAGTTAACGATGATAATGGCAGCTGTACTTTTAGGTGGCTGTGTAGACATTTAAGTACATATTTTTTTTTTAGTTAAGTAGCTTAAATATTTTACCTCCAGATAGAAGTGTAACAAACCAGACTCACCCAGAAATTGAGCAAGTGCGATGCACTGACTTATGTGCCTAAGGGACAAAGTGTGTAGGATGATAGTATTCAAACATTTTATTTGTTTCTATTTACTCAAAAATACCAGAAAAATAAGTTATTTTTTTTCTCTTTTAAAAGTACTAATTTACATCAGTATTAAAGTTTTTTTATGTGATATTGGAAAGATAACGTTTTTTTCCCTTCAGACTGTGGTCTTCACAGCTTTTATTTTCTTCTGTGCCTCAGTCAGCCTGTTTTCTTAAGCCGATGCAATACAGAGAACAAAATGGATGCACCAATACAGTTGATAGGAACTGGAAACCTTCACAGCATCTGTTGGAGACTCAGTACATGTAGCTGGTCTCCAAAATGTATTTGTTCCACTCAGCTTGATCAGGATATAAATCAGAGAGGCAAATTCTGTCCGCTGCACATTTTAAAAATACAGAGATGCAGATGTGTTCAGTAAATCAGAAGACTGTGAATCTAAATGTGAAATGAAATATACATGAAAATGCCTTGCCTCAGACAGTTTAAATATTAATATCAATATCTCTTGGATGAAAAAGATGAGTATTTTGTGGTTATGACATTTTTCACAGTTACAAAACAAGCAGTTTTCTTAGGTATAATTCTGAACTAGATGGAAAAAAAACCCAACTTTTGTAAATGGTGGTATGATTTTGTACTCAATTCAGCCTGAATTGTTAAGTTTCATTATATGTCTACATTTTAGGGTTTAAAAAAATATATATATAAACCTTTTAATTGCTTTAAAAATATATGTCTGTTATACTGTGGTCAGATTCTGCAATAAGTGCTGAATAGACATACCTGTTTTCATTGCTTATATAAAACTTTTTCAGAATCAAACACTTTATACAAATGGAGGTATTGAATTATCTTTTTGTCCCAGATAGCTAACCCAATATTTCTAATAGAATTGGATAGCATTAATAATGTGAAGCTTTTCCACTCTCTGCTGAAGAAATCTTGTGGGAAACTTTAAAAGAAAACGAGGTCTGATTTGCAAATACTGTCTCAAGGTCAGATGCTCTGGGCTTTGGGTGTTCTTATAATGAACAGTAGATGGCTTCAGAGAACATTCCCACCAGTGAGTGACCACTGCCGATAAGGGCAGAACACAGAGACACATACAGGAGAATCCCAAAATTCTTATATAACAATGTCAGATTTTCCTTTTTGCATGAACTACTAGTAAAATAAAATAAATAAAAACATAAAAACAATTAAAAAAATGGGGTCTGTCTAAAATACACTGCCAAAATTCCATGCCTAGCAAAGTTTAAAGGTTTACAAATAGGATTTGTATTTGGCTGTTCTGGAGTACACTAAAAGTCTGCTGGGCTCAGTGTTTCCTGCGAGAGTGAAGCTAGTAGCACAAGTGTAGGTAAAGGGTTTCTGAATAGCTCGGGTATTTAGTGAAGCTTCTTTCCATGAGCCTTTCCAACTCCCACAGACCTGTTGTATCCATAGTGTAGTGGTTAATAATAACTGATTCAGCTTTCTTTTGCCAGTCTACAAACCTACATTAACACATTGTGATGCAATGGGTCCATAGTTTAGGTATTCATTTGCTAAATAAGTCATTTGTGCCTGTAACTTAGTATTTATTTCATGGAATAATCACTCCCTGTTACCCCTTTTGTGACAGTCATGACTTCATAAGCCTCTACCATACTCCAGCCATCCCCACAAATGTTTCTTACCCAATTGAAGCTCTGATCAATTTTCTTGCTTCTCATCCAAGAACTATTCAGTAACTCTGTTCATTTTTTGTCAGCTTATCTCTAGGTTTTACTACCTCTTTTCAGAGATGACGTGACAGTTGGGTCTGTACAATACCACAATGCCGTTTTTTGGTTTTCTCCTTTGTCCTTGTCTAAGGGGGAATAAAAAACAGAATGTTGTAGAATTAAATAATCATTTGCTTATTACCAAGCTAGCTGATACTCTGCTGTTCAACACACTTTGTTTCTTTTTTTTTCTTTCCCTACTTAGCTATTGTTCATCTGTTAATTATATCTCTAACAAGAGATTATTTTCATTTATTCTCTGTAATTTCCTATATAGAATAACAGAATTCACCGCTACCTAAATATGTAAGAACTATGCAAATTATTTCGATTTATGTCCTTTGGAGGATGAAAAAAGAGAAGAATATGAAATCTAGTAGCCTTTTTTTCTTACGCTATACAGTTTTTATTCCTCTCCTTGCATGCATCTGCATATCTACATGGATACACACATATCAGTTCCTTTGTCTAGCCTCAGAGAGCAATAGGTTTTATCATCTGGAAATTTGGGTAATAAAAAGCTGTGGAATTATTTACATCAAATAGATGGAATGAGGCCATTTATAAATGTCCAAGTTTCTTTTTCACTAAAGGAAAAAAAAAGAAATCTTATGCAGGGCACTAACTCCATGTGCAAAAGCAGTCTCTTCATTTGCATATTTGAGAACTGTCATACCTGCATGAGCTGATCATCAAATGAGTGCCATCAGGGACTTGCCGGTTTGCTGAGTCAGAGCAACACATTGCCTGTCTAATACCTCCCTAGCCCCTGTGATAATGGATATTGACAGCAAGGAGCTGCCTGTTTTTGTTACTAATTTTTTCATGATTCATATGTCTTCTGTGTGCGTGTCATTTTTATGTATGATATATTTCAATATACTGTTGATACTGTCTTCCTTCTGCTCACAGTGGTGTTCCTGTGTTCCAGCAGATTCATGTGTTTGTGGCAATGGCTCTTCTCCTAGGATACAGCATATAAATTATCTCTTCGAAACAAAGCATAGCAGAAAACAATTTTTTTCAAGTGGTCACAGATGAGCAATGTCCAAAGGAATTTTCCTTTTCAGAGGCTTCATTAATGCATCTGTTTGCTGTTCTAGGGTGTGCAAACTGCAAAAGGTCATAATCTGCAGGTGCAAATATGTTCACCAAAGCTCTCTGGAGAACTACTTGGTTCTGAAGTGACTGGATACTTGGTAAGCTGAAGGTCTTAACCATATGGTTTCAGCTGTTCTTTCATGTTGAAATGTCATATTACTTTGAGGGCAAAAATTTATCTTCAACAGGGAGTAAGCACAAAATAAAGGACGAGGCAGAAATTAGAGCAATTAATACTATGAGCTGTGACAAAAGCTGCTACGAATATGGTGAGTTCAGAACATATAACACATTTATATCTAAAGATGTCTTAAATATCTGTGTAATTATGTAACTACATGACTTCCCATATAAAATTAGATCACAAAAAGTAAGTATAACTACATTTCATGCAATAAAATAAAGATAGAAGGGAAAACAAACCTGGGATATTATTCCTGCAGAAGTTTAGAAGAGTAAGAAAGTAAGCCAAAATATCTTTCTTCTAAAGCCTCCATGTGTTTCTGTTTTTGTTTTTTTTTTTAATTAAGAAAGTTCACCTTTTTTTTTCTGATGAAATTAACTTTGAAAATTATATTCCAATTCACATACAAAGAGGAAAATTTGAGCCCCAGCTGAAAGAAGGGGAGCTTGGTTCTGGCAGAATTTAGCTTCCTGTGCTGCCAACTTTCAAAATATTCAATTTTGGGGACAGAGTTTCTGTAGAAAGCACATAGCATGAGGTCAGATAATTGTCTTAAAGAGTTCCGGTTGGACTCTGACAGAAACCTATTGCAGCAGACAGTTTGTATGAAAACTTTGCTTTTAAGGAACTGTACTTGCCCAGCAAGAAATTTTTTCTTTGCACAAAATTCTAACAAAAACTTAAGAGTAAGGTATCTGCATTGGTTTAAAGGCTTCTTTCACTGTGTGCCATGAAGCATACTCCAACAGCCAGGCTTCCATTGTCTGTAGCTTTTTCTATTCTATTGTTATCACCTCTGGCTTAGACACTGAAATCTTCCTCCAGCTCACAAATCCCTGCTAAGAAATGATGTCAGTCAGAGGCTGTGAACAACTCTGTTATTTATTTTTCATCAGATCATCCTAATTTTGTAACTGGTGCAGAGTAGTGCACTATGTAACTCCTCATGCTGCTCATTCTCTTTATATTTCTCAAACTAAAAGCTGTGGCAATGCCTGTACAGTTAAAACAAATAAAAGTTGTCAGCGAATAAAGCCTGGCACCATCTGTGTTGGCCATGTGGCTTTATTGTCTACCTTGCTGACTGTTTTTTTTGCACCGTTCCAAGGTTCTACCAATGTGCTTCAGCCATTCTGGTGCCGGTGGCTGTCTCCTCAGGCAGAGCTGAGGAAGGAGCAAGTCTGCCCAGACACTGGGTTTAGCACTCCTGTAAAAGGCCTTTTATCTTGCTTATCCAAGATACCATTGTTCAGGGCAATTATAACATTAGAATGTTAGTTTTTCATTTTTTTTAAGTGGGGGTTGTAAAGCCTTCACTTATTTTAGAAGCTTTTCTTCTTTTTGTAGTAGAAAAAGAGGAGATGGCCTCACAATGAATGAAAGAATATGAAATAAAACAAAGTGAATAATACTTTGCATATTTATGTGACTAAAACAAATAAAAGCTGTTTTTTTTTTTCTTCCAAATTGTTTTCCTTCATATCAAATTGAATTTCAAGGCTTGTTAGATTTCTGAAGTGGCTGAATAAGGTTTAAACTGTGGACATTAGGTGGGAGAAAGGAAAATAAGGGATTCCTCTAGGTCTGTTTATGAGGAACTGTACAAAATTGGGAACATCAACTACAAACTCTTGCAAAACCCTTATCCACATCTCTTGGTACCTACCCATGGAGGCAGGTTTTGACCCTACTGCAAACTGTGGAAGTAAAACACTGTGGAAGTAATTGATGAAGGCAAGGAGTGGTACTTAGGCCTCAAGATACTTAATTGCTTTTTTTTGGGGAGTCATATAATACTTTTTTTAACGGAAAGAAAAGAGGAAGGCTGAATTCCCCTCTGTTACATGCAGATATTCTCTCTGTTGCCAGCATATGTATTAACTAGACAGAGTTTGAGAAGCCCTCTTTTAAAGATCTATGCCAGTTTACAGCCTGTCCTTTTTCTTGTCATTTTCAGTGGCTTTTGGTACCCTTCTTTACTGTTTTATTTAACCTTTATTCTCCAGCTTGTATGGGTCCTAATCAATAGTAAGTGCACACCTTTCTGTTCTGGATTCTCTATGGACCATAGTTAGGTTTTGTTCACTTGATTGAGTTATTCTATCATTATTTCTGTTTTCTCTCAGCTTCCTTTAATTTATTTTAAACAAACCTCTGAATAGCTGTAAAGGGCTAATGGTATCAAGCCTGTCAAGATCCCATTGATCTTCCAGCTGAAGTTCTTGGAAGGTAAACTGGCTGGTTTCTCTTAGTACTTTAGCTTTTAATTTTCTGATTATTTTGATAACTCAGTAATTTTTGTAGAAATGAAGGTTAAATCATCCTTGCTTTTTCATGTACACCTCCTTTTTGTGTTAGTCCCAGACAATATGGTACTGTCAGAAAGTGTTAGATACAGCTTTTTATGTTGTCTGAAACAGTTTTTCAACTGTAAGCTGGAAATAACAGTTTGAAAGCTTGCATCCTGGACTGAGTTTAACATGTTGTGTTAACACTTATCTTCATTATGGTTATTTCTGCCAAATGTTTTCTGCTTTTCAGACAACTCCAATTTTTCTGAAGGGAAAGATCTGTTGGGCATTAGCTGTGGAGGTAAATAACTGGCCATGAATAATGTGGGAGGAGAGAATTAGCATGTAAATGGATTGTATTTATACAGAAATTCTGATAGATTGGGTTAGGTACATGTTGCTGTGTTCTGTGTTTTATATTTTTATACTCCATTTATTTAGTGTGTATTTCAGACTGTAAACTTTAAGAAATGACAGTGCCTTGCCTAGGTTAAAGAACAGGGATGACCTGAGGGTGGGTCTGCGCTGTTGTGAGGAAATGCTGCAGAGCTGCCTGAACCCTTGTAGCTGTGCACCATTAAGTCTTCACACTGCAGCAGTGGCTTCGGGGTTTGATATAAGCCATTCTCACCAAAGCCTCTGCTTCTGGTGTCAGCACAAGCAGATCTGTTTCAAATGTCTGCATCCCTGATGTGTGAGGCAAAGCCCTAACATTCACAGTGATGTTTAATTTCAAGTTCTTCCAGCTGTGCCAAAAATCAGAACTATATGCATTCATTCATTCATTATAACAACATGCTGATCTGATTAAGAAGATCTGTTGGCTTTCTTACAAAAAAACGAAACAAAACAAAACAAAAATAAATCTTTCTTCCTTTGTCTGAAGCAGGATATGAAAATAATGAAATGGCTCTATCAGGCTTGGCAGATTTGGAGTCCTGATGGAATTTTCCATTGACAAATTAGTAGGGTTGTTTTCTGCTGATGCCTTGTAGTGTGGCAAGATCTACCCTGCAGAATTATTTGGCAGTTTATCTGATCGCACACATGGGAAACAGCAGTTTCAGGGACTGAGTCCAGGTTGTGTTTTATCTTCCGTCTCCTTATGTGGTGATTCTTTTGGTCTCTTCTGCTCCTTTCTTCTGATTCTTCTTTGAGAATCTGAATAGAGTGAATGGATCAAATCTAAGTTCAGAGTAAAGTAACAACTCTGAATTGTACAAGAGCAAACTTTCAGTTGTTTACGGAATTAGTGGATGGGCCACCCTGAGAAACTGCCCTCAGGGATAAAGGAGCAGAATTTTTCTTGGAGCATAAGAGCTCTCAATTCCTATACGCAAGAAATCAAGCAAGGAAATCAGGAGGTCGGCATGGCTGAGTAATGACCTCCTGGCTGAACTAAAGGATATAAAAGAAATGCATAGGTGGTAGATCCAGGGATGGAATACAGGGATACTACCTGGGTGCGCAGGGATGGGATGAAGAAAACTATGGCTCAGTTGAAGCTGAATTTGGTAAGTGATGTGAGGGATAATAAGATGGGATTATATAGGCATGATGGCCAGAAAAGGAAGATTAAAGAAAATGTATCCCTCTGATTAATAAGAAGGGAGTACTAGTGACAAGAAGGCTGATATACACTATATATGTACATATATGTGCTTCAGTTTCCACTGTTAATCACTCTTCTGACACCTTTCAAGGCCCTGAACCTCAAGAGGGGGACTTAGGGGAGCAGAGTCCCTCCCATCATAAGAGAATCACAAAATCAATCATAGAATCACAGAAATCCCAAGCTGGATGGGACCCACACAAATCATCAAGTCCAACTCCTGGCTCCACACAGGACCTCTCAAAATTCAAACCCTATATTTGTTAGCACTGTCCAAACACTCCTTGAACTCCAGCAACTTGAGGCCATGACCACTGCTTGTTCCAGTGCCCGACCACTCTCCAGTGAAGAACCTTTTCCTGTTCCCCAACCTGACTCTTCCCTGACACAGATCCCTTCGGTCCTGTCACTGTCACCAGAGAGAAGACCACCACTCTCTTCTCTTGACACCCCATTTAGAACACTGCATCCAGGTCTGGGGCCCCCAGCACAAGAGGGTCAGGAAAGTGTTAGAGTAGGTCTGGAGAAGGGTTGCAAAAATGATCGGAGAGCTTAAGGATGTCTTCTATGGAGAAAGGCCGAGAGAATAGGAATTTTTCAGCCTGGAGAAGGAAATCCGCCAGAGATACTGACTGGGACCTTTCAGTATATAAAGGGAACTTACATGAAAGATGGAGAAAGACTTGTTACAAGGGCCTATAATCCAAGTACAAGGTGCAACAATTTTAAACTGAAGAGGGTAGATTTAGATTGGAT
This sequence comes from Aquila spilogaster, assembly GCA_024606505.1. Classification (NCBI taxonomy): domain Eukaryota; kingdom Metazoa; phylum Chordata; class Aves; order Accipitriformes; family Accipitridae; genus Aquila; species Aquila spilogaster. Next base: position 81,557,346 of record JANHGO010000042.1, read on the forward strand.
ACAAGGAAGAACTTTTGTTTATGTTGTGGGCGTTGAGACACTGGAATAGGTTGCCCAGAGAAGTTGTGTACGCCTTGTCCCTGGAAGTGTTCAAGGCCGGGTTGGATGGGGCAATTTGTGTTTACAGTGAACAAGCAAGAAAACTTATACTGGTGTTACACAGCAGGAAGCTGGCAGATTCTATGATGCATAAGCAGGGGGGCAATAAATGGGAGCAGGAAAGTGATTTCAGTTATTTTCCGTGACAAGGCAGTGGTATCCAGGTACAGGGATAGCATGTACTGTTCTGGTATCAACAGTTTTTAAAAGGATGTTAGAACAGGGGTACAGAAGAGAACTGTAAAATGCCCTACAGAGACTGCACATCTCTGAGAGATAATTTCATTATAATGTATAAGTACCTTCAGGGGAAAAATACAGAACACTGAACCAATGACTGGGAGCTGCTGACAGACAAGTTGAAATTAAAATGAGACAATATTCTTAAAAGTGAGATTGATTAACCATTGGAACAAAGGAAGTGCTTGAATTCTTATTGTATTGCAGTCTTCAAATCAAGGCTGGATGTCCTTCTCAAAGTCAAACACAACTTAAAGTACTCAAAGAGAAGTAACTGGCAGAATCTGAACAACCTGTTACCAGAGCCACTATAGTATTTGCTCCCTTCAACTCTTGAACTCTATAATGTGAAGCCATGTATTTCACTGAGATATTCCCTTAGATGGGTTGATTTCTGGACCACATCCCTCAAAATTTCCCTGACCTTGAAGAAGGAATTTGGAAGCATTTCACTTGTGTTCTCCTCTGAAGACTACATTTCTCTTCGATCAATCTTGTTGATATCAGGATATCCTTTGTACTGAAAAACATTTCTTACAGTCCTCATATTTGAGTTATTTATGTCTAATTCATGCAATATGATATAAAGGCTTTCTGTCATCAGTATGTCCTTCACAGATAGGATGATATCTTAAGTATCTAGATGTGAAAATTGTTCAAAGTCAGTATATGTCCAACACGGGCTAGCTCTAATGAAAACCTGTTGGACTTCGATGGAATTAGGAAAACCCAGCACTGTTATGTTATGCGTAAAGTTACTTCATCCATCCTGTACAAATAAAGGCTACAGTGTAAAAGAAAACTTATTTATTTTCTTAATGATAGATATTGAATACAGATCCCAAACTATGATAATTCTTCCACTTTGTAAAGCCAACTTCTTTTATTTATATTAGAAAAGCATTAAATACACAGTTTTGGACTTTTTTTTTTTTTTTTTTAATATGTAAAACATTTGACAGCATTATGGAACCGTTGCAGCACATCTTAAGGTAAGAGGAGGCAGTTGTCAGTGGTTGGCTGAATTGGAATTCTTTAAAAATAATGATGTATCACAAATGAATCAAAGATAAGAGGAAAATCAGTTATGATAATGGGAAAACGGAGTTTGGATTGTTTATGGACTTACAAGCCTCTTCCTTTCCTAAGCCCGTACTTCTTAACCTGTTGTTACAGAAGTGAAGTGATTCAGCATAGTTAATGTCTGGCTCTCTGGCACAAAAGATGTAGTTTTGCTTAAATAAGTGAGGCTGAAGTCTTTCAGATTCCATTCCAGCTCTTGAAGAGACTAAAATACCTTGATTTGAGAGATGAAAATAAGCTTCACAAACACATCTGTCAATATTCCCAGAGTCCAGCAAATTTCTTAGAGGCATTAGAAAGACAAATGGTAGGAACAGCTGCATTTTCCTTATTGTAATGTTTATTTTCTTGATTCCCAAATGAAGCTCATGTTACAGAGTATTTCACAAAGCTGCATAATACAGAATGAACATATTAATCTCAGAAAACCAAAAATTCCAAACGTCAGTCCATTTAATTTACTTATTTCATAAGGTTTTAAAAATTTTCCAAATGAGGAACAAGTGGAATTTTCATTCCTTAAACATGCCAAATTGAAATTAATGCTGAAGAAAATGTGTTCATATTCTTGAGGAGCTGTTGCCATTTCATGATCAATATAAGGTCTGTTCTGCTAATAATTTTAAAGCCAATTATCATTCTGAGAGTTCTCCAGTCTATTATACCATCTCTGAAATAAAGACGAGTTGCACTGGCCTGTGTCAGATATGGTCCCAAGGAGGGGAAAGACTGACAACAATTTCTCACAGACCACCCTCCATCTGCTTGCTGTGAACACTTGGGGGCCTTTCAGTTTCATGTTTCTCTTGACCAGGGACTGTTAAGTTCATTGAAGTACTCAATTTCCACAAATGGATGCCAAAATTAGAAGATCAAACTCATTTTGGTTTATGATCCAAGCCTGAAGAAAGACAAGGACATAAAGCGAATATTCTCTTTCATTCCATTGTTCAATTGCTTTTTGTTTCAGCTTAGCTATCCTGTGTCCTAGCCATAGATTTACGTTATAGATTTAGGTCACTTCCAGAGTTTTACATCTGGAAATAAAATTTTGCTATAAAGCAGCAGCAGTCACAGGAAAGCCTATTTTAATGTCACAACATAAAAGCTGCATGTATTACTTTAGGTTCAGAGATAAACTTAAGGATGGTGTGGTGAATCTGTGTTACAGAAAAAGAGCAAATCAAGAAGTTACAGCTTGTTCTGGATTCGTATGAAACAACAAAATAGGCCAGGCAGTTGAGGATTTTCGTTTCAATTTCTGTGATGCTCTTCCATCTCAAAAGAGGATAATTCAGTGCATTCCTTGCTTCTGTCTGTCTTCAGTCTAACTCAAGTGGTTAAAGACGATGTAAGAATACAGAGAATGCTGTATTTATTTATTCATTCTTTCCTGTAATACTTGTTTACACTAATGTTCAGACACCACTAAGGAATACATTTCAGACCTTTTTACTTTCTTACTGAGATTTTTTTATATAAAATATACTTGCCCATCATATTCAAGTTGATATGAAGGGGGATTCATCTTAGAAGATGAACAGCTGAATCTCCAGGATATGACACTAGAAATTGAAAGATTACTTGCTAAACTTAATTTGTCTTAAGTAATGTATTATTCATATTATGATATACTGATAAGGGCTTCGTTGCAAATCCCAAGTAATATTTATTTGATACAGTCTTGTCATTAAGACTGACCAGAAGTGACTTATTAAAAAATACGTTTATGAAGGCTTTTGTAGATAAACATGAAACAGTATCGTACTAAAGAAGAAGCACCGAGACTAATGGTGTGGGATATACATTCTGTTTTCTGTGTTCCTCAACTGATGTGCTTACAGAAGGGATTTTCTTCAAAGGTTTTATCATGGCTATAGCCATAAGCATATACTCTTGCTGCACAGCTGTGTGGGTGATCTAAAAATGAGTTTATATTGTGGAGTGAAGTGTACGAAATGATTCCCTCAAGTTTGTGGCTTTCTTTGATCCCACATTTAAAGAAAACAAGGCAGTTCTCTTAGTAGCCAGCCCCACATTTTATTCTGAATAGTTATTCACTCCATCACTCAGAACAAGACTTATTTCACACAGTCCCACTTTTAGTTGTGAAACCTCATAGAACAAAATGTCCGTGAATTCATCTGACTATCCTCTGCTTCACACTTCACATATTAAATAAATAGAGAAACCTTACTTTGATTCCTAAACTGGTGCCTCTCAATTTATATCATGATGATGGAGATCCTATTGCAACAGGATATCACACAGAGGTATAAATAGACCTGTCATTTTACACTAAGGTTAAGGTGTTATATGCTGGTACACAACGATGCAATTCAATAATTAAAATGATTACAGAACAGGTGGCATTCGACAGCACGTAAAATCATGTACATCAATCATTCAGGAAAGAGAATCAATTAAACCACTTAGTGAAAGCGTAAGACAGAATATTAAGTTTTTAAGATATGATCTCGAGGCTGTTTCTCTCTCAGTCTTTTTGGTAACAAAATTTAAAAAGAGGGAATTGAGGTCTGAATTACAAAAGATTCACTGTGAACCTGAAAGCTTTATAAAGAAGTCAGTGACCCCAAACACTTCATGAACTGTGCTTGTTACAGTGACACTGAAATTATAATTTTTTCAGTAAATGACAACTGAAATGTTTAATGTCTAAATATGATGTCCTTCATTTTTATTAAACAAGGATTTTGTTTCACTGTTCAGCTGAACCTAACACAAACAGAATCTCTTATGTATTTGAAGTAAGGCAGAAAACTGGAATCAGTGGTATTTAAAGAAGGTTTTCCTTTTGTATTTCAGGCTTCCTACTTCAGCTGTGATCAGAAGGAATGCACAAAAGAAAAACAAGTAAGGTAAAATATTTTAAAATCTTTCTTGAAATATTTGGATATCAAATGGAAATGTGTACCTGCTTTTACTGTTAGAAGATTGGTGTGCTCATCATTTTCTGTTATTTGGGCAATCAGTCTTTCTACACTGAATTAGCAGTGAGTGTGTTGGTGATGGTGCCTCACAGAAAGAACAAGACTCATTGACCTCAATTCCTGAAATGCAAAAATAATAGGCACTTGTGATGTCACTAGAGCCCGTGAAATACTTAATTTGGACACAAAATTCACTCATTTGCACCACCCATTTTTTTTCCTTCCCCTACGTTTAACGGTTATTCAAAGAGCGTTTCACAACTTAATTATTACCATGTATAGTGAGTACAAATGCTTGGCAGAATCATAATAATGTTATTGCAAAGAATGTTAACCGCTGCTGTATCAATAGCACTCCAGCAAATATTTAATGGTGTGCAGGATTGTAGTGTGGCTGACAATCTGGGAATGTGGCAGAAGCTGTCTTTTGTTTGAGGTGCAGTTTTAGTCCCTGTCTGCCTTAGTGATCAGCTCTGCCCATGTACTGGATTGCAGGGGCCATGAAGAAATTACATGTCTTAGTGCAAGAGGGGAGCATATCAGGGCCACTATAAACTTAGTTTCATAGAACTTATTCTCCTTGACTTCTTTAATCCTACAAAATCCATCCAGTTAAATGCAGTGGGTGGAAAAGATTTATTTTCAGTCAAAGAGAGAACTGTAAAGGAACTTTGATTTGTGTTTCTCCCTCTGCTGTTATTCTGCCCTCAATATCATATATACGTAGGTCACCCCAAAACTAATGCCTCTTATTTATTTCCATGGAAACTTCAACAGATACAAAAAGCACAATAACACTATTTGGAAGAGCAAATTCTCAGCCAGAAAACTTTGTTTTTCAACATAATCACCACCATTACCTCTGCACATTCCCTAGCGATGGACAAAATCCTGCATGCTGTGCTCATAACAGTCTGCACCAGCAGAGGTGCCTCACTGATGCTACTGCTGAAATGCAACACCCACTGCCTCACTGTGCTCACAGTCACTGTTTGGCGTCCACAAACTTTAAGCAAGCATCAATGAATGTCAGTGGGTACAATCTTTTTCCATGTGGAGGAATGCAGTGACACAGTTTTGCTTCAAACATGCTTCCACGTCAGATGCCATTGTGACAGACTGCCCCACTGCTGCCATCTGTCACATGGCAAAAACATGTAATGGAATATTAGTGAGAAGGTTCAGCCTCTACTACCGTACCACCAACATCCACCTCTGATGCTGTGGGCCAACGGAATAAAACAGAAGGCATTTTTTTTCAGAGCAGCTCTAAAATGTATGCACACAATATTTGCTTACTGTGTATGTTAAATGATTTGCTATTTGTAGTTTCGGTGATGATTTCATGTATACTGTGTTTTTATAGCATACTTTGTGTGCAGTGCAGCTGTGCCCAGTGCTGTTGGGGAAAAGATTCTTCACTCTGCACTATAGGGGCCATATATCAGCAAGGCAGCACACTGCACCCAGCTGACTGAGAGTGTCAGCTTCACACCACAGTAGCCAGCGGCAGCCCACGACCTTCAATTCTTTGCTAATACTACTTGACATCTTCCAGACTTGCAGGCTAGCCTGCAATGAAAATAAATAAATAAGGATAAATTGCTGTGCTAAAGCACATTGCTAAGAACAAATAAACAAGTAAATGATTGGTCCTTTAAGTTATTTATTTTTTATTTATTTTCCTATATTCCTCAGTTTAAACAGGAGAAATAAGCATAGTGAATGCTATTTTGCAACAGAACTATTCTTCTTTTTTAATAAATATTCTGGGAATAGTGTTATACATTTAGAAAGCTTAAAGTCCCCAGGTTATAAATCATCAATGTTCCGTATGGCACAGGCACTTTTCGAACTGTGTGCCCACTGGAAAAATCTGTATATTGTTTTTCTGAATGCTTTTCCCTTGCCCCTGTATTTATAAATCATATTGTCACATTCATAAGTTGTTTGTTTTCCAAATTTTTGTCTGTCTGCAGTGAAGAGTGAAAGAAACAACAGCAGATACTGTATAATTTCATATAGCTGTACTATTTAAACTCATACAAGTGATGGAGGGCTTACAGTGCATTAGAGATTCTGCTCTGTTTTCAGATTGTCCGTATTGAATGTCTTTCCTCAAAACAAGTGCAAAGAGCATTTGATCTCCTACCTAAAAATAGTAGCTTTTAATGGAAAGTATGAGACGCTGAACCTACACTGGAGAGTGTGGGAAGCAGCTGGGACTCTTCTGGCCTGTGTGCAGACTCAGAGGATGCTGTCAATAACAGCCTGGTGATTTGATCTGATCCCAGGTGAGTAGTCACTTATGACAGGCACAACCCTTACTGGTTTTAAGGTCTCCTTCAGGAAACAACCTTCAGAATGCCCTATAGCAGAAAGCCTTTCTATAATACTTCTGAAAAAGTATTATTGATTATTATTTTAATTCAACAGTTTTACATTTAATAAAATGCCCTGACTGCAGATTAATGCTTGATATAATTATCATTGCTCTGTGCCTTGAAAATGATATATAGATAAAGGTCAATTCCACCATAGTTTCTGCTGGCAGCTCAATATACACTTCACTGTATACCATGCAGCCATTATGGCATTACTTGTATAGAGAAGCTTTCCATACTGTATACACTCCCTCCAGTTTCCCTGCTGCACTAGACGACTGATTTTTGGTGCACATGTTACAGCAGCTCTCAATTTAAGTTTTTACTCCTTTTGGCATGTATAACATGCTCCACTTCTGGAAGTGGCCTAGAGGCTCATCTTAATGATTTTATTACTTCTCGTTCCACAGATTTGAAGCATGTAAAAGGATATATGCTATTTCAATGGTAAATACTAACATAAAAAAAATATATATATCCTATTACACTAGTCAGAGAATCCTCAGGCAGGGAGATGTCAGCTTGATGCAAGACATGGACATTGGAGTGCTTTGTGGTATACATAGACATCAAAATCATATTGAGATCCAGTTTCAGATTGCTTTGCTGAGCACCCATAATGACAGCAGATCTCTTTCATCCTTCCCCCATTCACTTCCCAGACTGAGCAGATGCATTTGAACCCACTTCTTAGCAACTTCCTAACATCAGCTGTGAATCATTATTTGCACAAGCAATCTCTCTAAAGCTAATAGTGCTGTTACTGCTACCACAAGTAGGAGTGAGAGCTTTGTAGTCTAGTCTAAACTGACAAAGAGAGTATAAGGAGATGAATAAGAGCATATTGCTTGAAACAATGTTGGGAGTAGGTTACCAATTGATTTCATGAATTAAAAATATTCTTCCCTCTGATTTCACCTTTGACTTGTGTATCAAGGTGTGGGATTTGTCACCACTCATGACTGTTATGAGCACAAATCATCTGTTTTTCCAGGAAAATTAACCCTTTTCCTACAGGTCCCAAATCTTAGAATCTGGAAAAATTGAAAGAAATCCTCACAATTCCACAAGAAAATCAGGATAACAAAGACTCAGAATCATCAGGGATAAGTCAGAGATTGGTCCATAAATCTACCTGTATTACTTGGATTATTGAGATTGGAATGGTCAATGAAATGCACCATCTTTTAAATAAAGGATCATCTTTTACTGTGAAAAATAAACACAGTAGGAACAGAAGATGGTGTCTGAAACCTGGAAGGGAACCTGGAAGCTCAGGTAAAAAATCTTTCTGTTGTTAGAAAAATAGAACACCGTGACATAACAGGCAGTGGAAAAATGACAGGCAGAAATAAAGAATTCATTGTCTGCCTAAAGGAGAATAAAGGTGGAAAGGGAGAACATTTGTTTCCTGGAAAAGGAAATAAATCTATAACGAAATTAAAGCACAGTGAAAAGGCATACACCTTGTCTTTAGGAAAAGAGCAACAAATCTAAAATACACATTCAAAAAGGTCTTATGTTAGCAATTATAAGACGATCTGAAACCAAGAATGTCTTATTTCTGGGCCACTATAAATCATTAAAGGATAGTTAATAGACTTTTTCAGAATATGTTCTCCTACTAATAGTGTCTAAATATGTACTAGGGAAAAAAAAAAGGAAGGATAGGTTCTCAACCTCTTCTGGAAAGGTCCATGAACTTAGATGGGTTGGAAACTACTTAAACCATGAAGCAGTACTGAATGTTTTTCCACTCAGTTTGTATTTATGCTGCCATATCATGTCTCTAAGTTAACAGGGATGGATAAGCACCCTTTGCTTCCCACAAACACACTTTGTGTTAGCACACACAGAGGGACTCTGACAGTGATAAGTTCCTGTCTGTAATCACATTATTATCACAGGAGATTATTTCAGCGAGGAAGCTAAAACTAAATGGTTGATCTACATAGAGCCAATAAACTGTAACTGATAATCTTTCAGCTGTTTCTAATCAAACCAAGAGTAGCAGCATGTCTATAGGACTACTGGAGGCCATGTGCACTCTTGCACTGTGTACTTTGGCCTCTCAGCTTCTACTGCAGCTAATGAAGGTCAACAAGCGGCCAGGACTCAGACTGTTTGCTACCTGCCCTTCTGATCTCAGCAAGCTTCAAACTGTGCCTGTGGCTTTACTTCTTGATTCTCGGCCTAATTTTTCAGCTAGTGGTGTTACTTATATTGACTTTATAGAACCTCTTCTTTTGCTCCTCATTGAGCGCAGTGGTAACTAGATGTTGATTTGCTAGCACAGGGTTCTCTGTTGGCTACATTCTTTGAAGAAAGCAAACAATAACTGGTAAGTGGTGTGCTGTATGTATGTATGTATGTAAATAAGTGCGTGATAGTACTCTGCAATGCTGCATTCATACTGTTGTGTGATTCCCTTGTGTGATTGAAATTCCCTTTCATGTGAGCTAAAAGAACACTTATTGAAAAGTGTTTGATTATTTGCTTCAAGAAAGGCTGGAAAGTGAAAGAGACTTCAGATAAAATTAAAAACTGTTCTGTTTTCTTCGTGAGTACAGAATAAAATAATAGGAAAGAAAATTGTTTACTGTAAACATGAGTAAGAGTTTGTCTTCCTTCATCTGGGATTTCATATATAGTTTCAGAGTAGAATTTCCATAAAGTCATATGCAATGATTAAGCTTTCCACAATTAGAGATTTCTTTCTCCCTTTTAGCAGCTCTGCCTCACTATTTTTCTTTTTTTTTTGGCTAGAAGATTGAATTACGTTAAGGGTAAAATAAAACAAAGAAGAGGATTCTCTTGCAGGCATAGAGAACACATGAAGATTTTTGTACCAGGGAATTTTGCTGCTTTGAGGTCCAGTATTTTTCATTTGGAACATATAACTTTATTTTGCTTAACATGCTTCAGTAATACTGCGGCACTGTAAGTTATAGCTAATGTTTGTATTGATAATTTGGAAGATAAAGACTCTATGACTGTTCACCTACTTCCTTTCCAGAAATGTGCTGTTAATACTGAATGCAATTGTTTAAAGTAATCTGATTCCAATCATTTGAGATTAGCTGGCACTGATTTTAGAATAGCAAGAGAAATCATACTAACAGTATACCCTTGTGCTTGTGAGATACAGCCTTCCTTCTGAATCAGAGAATAGGTTCTTCTTTTTATTAAACACTTTCTCTTGTGGATTGAAAATTACTCTCTGCAGAAAACCATCACAGCTGTGAGTCTATCTGCAGTTGGGTAGACTTCTGCTCTGCCAGATAAATGGCTCAGTCTGAATAGCCCTTTTGTGTTCAAAAACTCTTCTGGGTGGAATATGGAACAGATTTTGAACAGGAAAGAAAAGTATTTCAGGCCAGATGGTTTATCTGATGGAGCCATATTCTGACAGAAGGAGAGAGTAACATTGTGTAGTTCAGTGGTTATGTCAGGGAGAGAAGAAAGCCCCTCTGCTATGTTAATGGAGATCTGTGATTGCGCTGGACTCGAGGGTAATATGACAGTTTCTAACAGTAGGTAATGGGAAATTGCTAATGCAATATTATAAAGTTTTCATGCTATTTCGTTCTTACAGCATTTCCTGAGTGGAAAGAATGGCCAAGGTCTGTATTCTTGCAAGCAAATCCTTATTAACTGAAGGTTATATCTTTATCTGTGTATGTGTGATCTGGATTTGGTTGACACTATGTTTTTGTGCTTCATTATGAAATATGTCTCATTTCTTTGAAACCCTGGAGGAGGGGGAGGGTTGCAGTTCTAGGAAGGGTTGATTCATTCAATGGAAAAGGTGGAAATTGAGATTGCTAGCTCATAATATAGTGCATCTAACTTGTCACAAAATGCAATGGTTATAATAATCAGGGATCAGCAACATATTAAAGAGCTAAACCATATAAAAGCCAGTGGTGGATGCCAGATAAAAAAGAGGTGAAAAAGACACAGCATCTAGGATGATGTAACAGTGAAAGGCAACAACAGCTCACACCTATTCAGATCAACATTTCCTGTTATCTTTGTCTCTCAGAAAGGCTGATACACTGTAGGACATGTGAGGTTTCTGGGAGTCAACGTCTTCTGATACTGAGTTTACTCTCTGGCCTTTTTCATGTCTAAGCTGAGAAAGAAAAATGCAGTCTGTCATGTTTCTTTCAAAAGATTGCCAACTTTTGCATGAGAGAGGGGTCCTCAAGAAATCAAGACCAAGTCTATGTGTTGGTGTTTTATTAGCAGAGAAAATGAATGCAAATCTGTAGATGAAATGCATGAATAGATGAATAACAGACTTTGTTATAGCAAGGTAAAAGTACCTTAATGAGATGAACTTTTTTCTTTTTTCTTTTTTTTTTTTTGCATGTACAGCTCTTACAAGTGCTGAGTACACTTGGATGACTGCTTCCTTCACTTTGTGGATTGTCCTCCATTAACACACCCCCAGATGCTGTTTGCCTTCCTTGCTACTCAAGAGTACTGCTGGCTCATGTCACCACCTGCAGGGCATTTCTGAAGAGCTGCTCATAAGCTATGAAAGCCATTCCCAATCCATAGTGCTCCATGGCATCTTTCTTCCCCAGCTGAGGGACTTGATGTTATTCCTTTTTGAATTTCATCAGGTAACTTTTGGCCCACCCCTCCAGCCTGATCAAGATCACTCTGGGCAGCAGTCTGCCCTCAGAGTTATCTGCTGTTCCTCCAAATTGTGTCATCTGCAAACTTGGTGAGACCACACTCCATTGCCTGCTCCATCTCACTCATAAATATGTTAAATATGATTGTCCATCCATCTAGTCTGTGATGTCCTAACCTGGACTTATGTATAGTGTGAGTAACGGTGTCTTGCTACAGTCAAAGTAAATGAATTCCACACTACTCCTCATTCTTAAGTGCTCTGTTAAGTTGCAAGGCTGAGTTTTCCTTCAGTCAAACTCTCTAGTGATCACTTACAAAAGTTGCTTTGCTGATTCTAGAAAAGTTAATCACAGACCAATCAAACTTACTAAACTGTTAGTTATGTGCAACCAGCTCATAATTCTTACATTGCTAATCATAACACTTGGAAGTTCCAGTAAGAACCAAATACAGAAGAATAGGTACATAATATAGTCCAGGTGGTAAACATTGTTTTTTTGTGATCTTCCAAAAATAAATTTTGGATAGTGGTTGTATTAAATATGAAAGAGATGAACATTTCATTTTCTGACATTTGGTTATGACTTGTCTGTAGTGCAACAAGATGAGCCTTAGATGTATGCAAAGTGACTGACTACTCAAATTTTTGATGCTTGTGCCACTTTAGAAACCTTACGAAACTTATTCTTAGACATTTATAAGATTGTGTAAAATGCATTTGTCTTCTCAAATAGTAGACAGTAGTTAGTCTGAAGCATTCTATTATATCTATGGAATTTTTCCAGTAAGGTCAGCTTGCTATAGATTTAACTCATGTTTGCAGTTTTAAAACAGAATTACTTCAGGTTGGCATCTTTTATAAAACATACTATTTATATTATTAATGACTTATACTTGAGTCAGTATGACTTTTTGAATCCAATCAGTGAAGTCCATAACGTTGCTACATCATCTTTAAAGAAGAAAAAAATGCAATACATCTAATTTAATTATCAGTAAAAATCCTTTAAGTATTACCTAGTTTACCAGGTATAAGGTTTATGATACCATGGGAGCCCTGGGGAACTGAAAATAATTGCATGGTCAAAATGGTTCTGATCTTGGGTAAGCTGTTAATTTATTATCATAAGTTAATTTATTAAACACATTAGCAGTTGTTAATGAGCTGTCTAAAGAAGAGAGAAGAATGCTACGAGCAGGAAAATGTTAATAAATCGTATGTACAGAGAGGATTTTACACCATTATTGAGTCCTTCCTTTTCTGGTTAAATGATTTTATTTTATCATGTGAATTTCTCTTGCTGAATACTTCAAGTACTTTCAAGTAAAATAAATGAAAAGTGTTTAAATCACAAATAGAAAGAGGACATTGACTTTTATGTGTTGATATGACATATCTATGACTACACTTTCATATTGAGGTTTTTGATGTTAACTGGATCAGATACATAGATTGCACTGAAATTAATGCCTCCTATTTACTTCCATGGAAACTGCAACAGATACAAAGAACATAATAACACTATTTGATGGAGCAAATTCTCAGTCACAAATCACTATTTTTCAACATAGTCATCACCTTTAGCTATTCATATTTCCCAGTGATGAACAAGACCCTGCATGCCATACTCATAAAAATTTGTACCAGCAGAGTTGATCCACTGTTTCATAACTGCTATTACAACATCTCTGCTAAAAAAATGTTTCCCATGCAACTTTCATTGGCCTACATATGGAAATCAGAAGGCTCCAAATCCAGATTATATGGTGAGTGAGGTAGAACATTCCATCCAAGATTGTCAAGGTGCTCCATGGTCTTCAAAGTTGTATGGGGCCTAGTGTTATTATGTTGCAATAGAAATATTCTCTTATTCTCTGGCCTGACTCTGGAAGTTCAATCCTTCAGCTTAGTCAGCACTGTGAGGTAGTGTGGAGAGAATTATTGAAGAGTCTATCTGAGAAGGGTCTCACAGACACAGTGCAGCTGGTTAAGCTGCAAGGTCATGTGGGAGAATA
>JANHGO010000042.1:81577695-81598856 GCA_024606505.1 Aquila spilogaster
AATAATGAGCTCCACTTTTGCACTATGCATTAGCTCATTAACTAGGGTATAAAAGTGTGTGCAGCCTTCTGAATAAAGGAGACTTGCTTATCAAGAAATTGGTACGTGCATTTCTCCCGCCGTTCTCTGACAAGGTAGCAGTCAGAGTTGATTGTTTGTCTGGATTCCAGAAAATCCAGAAGGATCATGTCTTTCCTGCCCCAAAAGACAGTGCACATCACTTTACCTACTGAGAGCTGCATCTTGAACTTTTTCTTCAATGGAGAGTTCATATGTCTCTACTCCATGGACTACCATTTTGACTCTAGCTCATAGATGTGACACCACATCTCATCACTGGTAATGATGTGATCCTGGAATCTCATCTTCAGCCTTATATTGGTTCAATAGGTCCTGACAAACTTGCATAGTGTTCTTTCTCTTCCTGTGCAAGCATTCATTGGTCTCACCAGGTGTAAACTTTGTGATATTCTAATGTTGCCACCCTCATTTCCAATCCACTGAAGCTGATACTCAGCTCTGTATAATTTCCTATTTGCAATCTGCTAATTCGTGCAGATGACCTGATTGAGATGCTCTTTGCTTCATGGTGTGACAGCTATCCCCACGAGCATCCTAGTTCACAGAGCCTGAGCTGTTACTTCTATATGCCAAGTATGAATGGGGCCTACAAGAAAGCTGGAGAACCATTTATCTGGGAACTTAGTGACAGGACAATGGGTAACAGCTTTAAACTGTAGGATGGTAGATTTATATTAGATGTTAGGAAGAAATTATTCCTGTGGTGATAGCAGGTTGCGAGAAGTTGTGGATGCCCTATCCGTGGACATGTTCAGTGCCAGATTGGATGGAACTTTGGGCAGCCTGGTCTAGCAGGAGGTGTCCCTGACCACGGCAAGAATGTTGGAATTAGACATTCTTTAAGGTCCCTTGCTAGTCAAAACATTCTATGATTCTATGCTACTGGAATACTCATACATGGTGGCTAAAAGGAAGAAACCGGTGATTTCTGAGAAGGCCCTGCAGCTGAAATTTAATGTGTAACTACAGTTGTAGATAGTTGGACCATTTAATGACGGATACTTTGTAATTTGGTGTGTGAAAACATGTCTAGCAAAATTACTGATTATGTTTTTATTCTACTATAACCCATATAATTATTATAATATTTGGATAGGTTTGATCCTTTTCTGGAATCTTACTGTTCTATTATCAGCAATAAGTTGCAGCAAGAGGCTGAATTATTTAATTGCTGTTGGGTGAAAAGGTTTTTCTGTTACCGTATTGATTTTTCCACCTTTCATTTTTATACAATCCCCATGTGTTCTTCTGTCATGAAAAAAGGATACTTAGGAAAACCCCATCTAATATCTCTGAAATAATAATTGCTTTTGCTTTCAATTTTCTGCCTGATACTTGTAGAGGGAATTTCTCCTCGTTTTCCATTTGCTTCTGTCTTTTTCTTTACTCGGCCTTTCTATTTATTGATGATGTTTCTTGAGACAAGATGACCAGATAAATTAATATGGTAATCACTTTTCACTTTCCTTTACAAAAAAACCCACAAACTCTACATACTGCAGTGAATATGCAAACTGATTGAAGAAACTTACATGTACGTTTCCAGATATATAAATGACAAGCAGATCTCAGATGACAGGAAAAGAGAGCTGTTTTGGGTAGATGTTGATATCAAAATGTTGATACTAAAGCTTAATATTATCAGAAGAAATATTTTTATTTTTATTATGGTTTAGGCTCGGACAGAGTTAATTTTCTTCACAGTAGCTGGTATGGTGCTATGTTTTGGATTTTTGATTAAATGTGTGCATCTATTTATAAGATGAAAGCTTATCAAGTTAAGTTGTTTTATTTCAGAATAAATGTACGGAGAAATTAATTCTTTCCATTTACTCGTCCATTTCTTGTCAGTATCAGTTTTATTCCTTGGTCTCTTTCAGTTTATTTGAATCAGCCTAGTTTTATTAGTTTTGCAGGTATTTAAATATCAACAGAGTAACAGGAATGTAAGAAAGTAATATTAAATTGAAATCCATTCGATTTTTGAATGTATATGATATCTATTGGACTGCAGATATTCTGCTTGCCAAACTGCACAGTACTGCAAGTACTTAGCAAGCAATATATAACACAATAACCACTGGTTTGGGAAAGTGGAACATATGACTTTATCCATGAGAATATATCCATTTGTACTTCAATCAAAACCAGTAAATTTTGCTGTCAGCAGTCCTTTATGTTAAAAAGTTTATTTTTAACACAAATTTGACAAAAATTAAATTTTTGAGGTAGAGTTATAACGTCATAGGTTAGAAGAGAGGGTCCTATATTTGTCTGCATTTCAAAAAAAATTGATTTATGAGAATGAGGTAAACTTTAATGTGAGTTTATATTTATTTGAAAGATTGAAATTCACAGGTAACTGAATTCCAAGGGAATGATGTGACTCAGGGATCTGGTAGCATAGCAGAGCACAACATAACTGCTTTAGAAGACCGTTTTAAATAATGGCTAGTGTGAATATCAACTATCTCAGTGAAGATGTACTAAATCAAGACATAGGTGAAGAGGCTTGATGATGTATTATAGAATTTAAAAAAAAATGCTGTTAGGCAGCTGATAATAGTCTGTATAACATTACCTGGAACGATAAAATATGAGACTGCGTAGATCGCAGCCACATGAGAACTAGCATTGATCTAATGCTTGAGATGACAGTGATATAATCACTGTGTGTACCAGATGGAGCATGTTCCGCATTGAAAGCAAGGTCGGAAGTCTTGGTAGCAAAAATGTTAGGTCAGTAGCATCAGTTGTAGGATATCCTTTTTACAGCTTCATTAGATACTACATATGCAGCAATTGCAACCTGCAAAGCTCCTTTTTTGTTCCTATTCTGCTTCTAACTTTGACCCAAATATTTTAATTGCATTATTTTAGTTATGAAAATATGATTTTGTAAAAAAAAAAAAAAAAAAAAACAAGAAATGTATTAAAGTTTTCTTCTGTTTTTAAAAGAAAATGTTTTCCAAAAGGAAAGGCCTTCCAAATAATATTGCTCCTGAAGCATACCTAAGTGTTTATTTTGATACTACTCAACACAACTTGTTATATAATTATTGTATTATTAAGAATTAATTACCTGAATTTTCATATAAAATATAAGCTTGATTCCAGAAAAAAAATATTGTTCATGATGTGGACAATTTTGGAATGTTAAGTTCTATAAACATGCAATGATCTGACCAGGTTCATTGGGATTTTTTACGCCATAGTTCATTCTAAACACCGCATGACTACTGCATTTCTCAAATAGTGGACTAGTCTACTTTTGTCAGTTTTTAATTACTTTGATCATGTGGTATGTATACAAAAAAAATAAAAAAATAAACATCAACAAACCTTTGTAATGATTTATCCTGCTTAGCTCAGCAAGAGATTATTATCTCATATACAGGATGTTTCCTCTGAGAAGCATTTGATACACAAATCCATAGTGAAATGAGTGACTTGAAGCTATTAATGTTGACAAGGTTAACTATTCTCAGTTTGATTAGTTAAGCAGTGTGTGAGGTGCTTTTACGTAGGTCTAGGAATATACTTTGACCACAGGGAAAAAAAAATGGTATAGAAGTTAAGTGAAAATGTATTTTTCTTCCCTGAAGATTACATTTACCTTTTTCTATTATATTGCCTTTACAGTTTATTTTCTGGGCTTTTAATATTTTCAAGGACTTATTTTATTTTTGCTTATGAGACAAAATTTTTTGATTTTGTTACTGATGATAAATTAGCTGTTACCAAAAACTCTGTGTTTAGAATTGTTTCTTATAAAAAATAATAAATATTCAGTGCTGTTAGAATCTTCAGTAACTCCAGTGGTACGTGTAGAGAAGTTATAATGGGAAGACACCTACATCCAGTTCAGTCTGACATCTTTATTATGATGTGTCACTTGTCTTATCTGTTTGATCATGCAGACCTACATGTGTAACAGCAATGTGGATGAAGACAAAAAGTTTCAGATTTAGAAATAATGTGTCTTCACGGCCAGACTCAGTTCATTATATGGATGTCATAAAACAGTTTTGAATTGTAATAAAAATGAAATGAAAATATAGTACACAGGTTTTTGTACTAAAAACAGTATTTCAGATTTTTTTACCTTGTTACCCTCTGACCTGATTGCTTTAAACCTAGCTCCATTTTTCGAAACCACTTATGGCCCAGGTAAGCCCTATTTTTAAAGGTACAAAAGACACATTTTAAAGAGGCAGAGAAGAACTCCTACGAGATTGCCATTTATCAGTATTTTGTTTTTACTCATTTACTCTTTTAATGGTTCAAAAACTCTTGAAATATCTTGTTTCAATTAAGCTTAACACTGGGAGGGAATGAGAATGCAAATAACTTTTAAAGGCACAATTTGCAACTTTCATTTTTCAGTGTCCCTGATAGATAACATCCTTGGGATGATCCAATACTCCAACTGAATCACAGAATTATAAAATCATCAAGGTTGGAAAAGACTTCCAAGGTCATTTAGTCCAACTGCCACTTGCCACCAATATTTCCCCACTAAACCACGCCCCTTAGAACAACTAAATGTTTCTTGAACACCTCCAGGAATGGTAACTCAACCACCTCCCTGGGCAGCCTGTTCCAGCACCTGGACCATGCTTTTGGCACTGAGAACCTCCTTATCCTCAGTGGTCACATTCCCTGACACATCCAGTAAAGCATGGAGATTCTCCTTAACCCTCCTCTTAAAGTTAACATTTTTGTGAAATTTTATTTGTGAATTCTTTATTTGTGAATCTTCTATTACATTGGCTACGTTGAGTTCAAGCTGGGCTTATGCCTTTCTAATCTTTTCCCTGCATATCTTAACAGCTTCTTTGTACTCGCCCCAAGTTACCTGTCCCTTCTTCTACAGCAGGTAGACTTTCTCCTGGAGCCTTAGAAAACGTTCCCTGCTCATCCATGCTGGTCTGCTTCCCTGCCAGCTCATCTTATGGCACAGGGGTACAGCCTGCTCCTGCACCTCTAAGACTTCCTTATTGAGGAACAACAGGCCTTCCTGGACTTCTTTACTCTTCAGGGCTGAATCCCAAGGGACCTTCCCTACCAGTGTACCAGTTAAGAGTTCACTCTCCAGAAGTCCAGGGTAGCAGTTTTGATGATCCTCCTCCTGACTTCACCAAGAATATAGAACTCTGTGGTTGCTCTGCCCAAGACAGTTCCCAACCTCCATATCTCCCATCAGTCCTTCTCCGTGAACAGAGTAGCACCAATTCTTCGTCCTGACATGTATATGGTTATTCTTTTTCTTCTGTATTATGTTTCTTTTTCTTAACATGAACTGACGTATTTATAAAAGGAAATAGCCCTCTGAATAAGCAATGTGCCAGAGAAGGTGAAGGTGAGTGTCTGTAGCCAAGTCCCTTTGTTCAATCCTCTTATCTTGCCAAAAACAACACAACTCAAATGTGAAAGAATCCTGATTTGCCCTTCAGAATGCTTTTACAACCTTCATTGGTCTTTTATACCAACATCAGAATATCTCTTACATTATCACTAAGGTAAAAGACTGTGCTCAGAGTTTGCAAGATAGAACATTTCAGTCTTTCTAGGCATGCTGCCATGCAGCTGAATTCATAAGCCCAAGTTAAATGCCAGGACTCTCCATGCAAGATATAAGGGGAGTTAAGTGTCTAAGAATGAAACTGGCAGTTGCTAGCAAGAGTCAACTGGTTACTGGAAAATGCTGAAGTGGTAAGGCACGGTGTTATCCCAACCATGAAAACATTTAGGAGCACATCTCATGATCAGCAAGACTCATGGCTGCTAAACCGATCCTACAGCTGAGCACTGAAATTGGATCAGACATATATTTAAAAAAAAAAGAAGACACAAAAGGGAAGAAGAATATATTTACCTTGAAAAGAATCTTCCAGCTGATACATTACCGAGAACTAGAGCAACCAGAGAGTTGTAAGTTCAAATTCTGCATAGGAATGAGGAATTAACTGCAGTGATTTTTTTTTCTGCTTTCCTTTTCTAGGAGATGAAATTACATGTCTAGTTTTCTGTTTATTTTTTCCCCTCACCCCACCGAATCATCCCCTAGATGATGCAGACAGTGAATTTAAGATTTGGCTCAAAATTTAACTGTCACAGTAGAAAAGCAACCTAATTCTCTCTGGGTATTTCAAGACAGTAATGTAAGCTGTTGATTATTATCTAATTAGAGAAAAAGTAGTCAGCCTAAATTACCGTGTTAAAATTATTTCTGATCTGAACTTCAGGCTTGTGTTCCACACCAAAACACTACAGAAGCCTGGATTTTGATTTTATAATCTCCTTGTAGCAGCTGCCACTCAGTCTTTCAAATCACACACATCTTTGATGTCAGGTTATTGTTCCATTAAGGTGCAGCTCACTGCTTCTTTCAACTCAATCTCTTTTAATCTTGCAAATCAAATAAAGCTCAGTAATGCAGATAATATGTCAAAAATTGTCCTTACCTCATTGACATTCCCAGCGGAAGTCTACTTTTGAAATTATTTCTCAGCTAAGTTCAGATATGTTCTGCAAACCATGAAACATCATTGAGAAGTGCTTAGTGCACATCAATAAAAGGAAAGATAGCTAACAGGTATCATAATAATGGTTATCTGCAAGGTTTCTGTGTAACAGAAACTGTGTAGCAGTGCTGAAGTGAAGATCTGATTATGCTTATGTTGTGAAATATTCATGGCATGTCAACATATTTTAAATGAAAGGTGAACATATAAAAGTCATATAGGAAGTGACAGGTAGAACATATTCCTGATACAGTTTTGTTCTTCTATAGGTAGAGGAATGGTAAGTTTTGAAGACACAAGGCTGACTGCACCCATTCCTTGTGCAAAGTCTATGTCGGTTGAATACAACTGTCGTAGAATTACAGAAATCCAGAACAGGAAGGGATCTCTAGGTCTATCTGCCCCACGCCTTGCCAAAACAGGGGCACCCAGAGCAGAGTGCCCAGGACCATGTCCAGGCAAGTGACTTTTGAAAATCTCTAAGGAGGAGACCCACAACCTCTCTGGGCAACTTGTGCCTGTGCTTGGTCACCTTCACAGGTAGAAAAGTGTTCCTTGATGTTTAGATGGAAAACAACCAGAGAGACACTGGATATTCTGTCTCACTCTGCATAAGCCACAATGGTGCTGCGTCAACTGGATCCTTATGTTCCCCAGATCATGATTTGCAATTTTTCATAGCCTTTATGATCACAAGACTGCCCTCTCTCTTCAGGAGAGAAATACAATTGCGTTGCATTCTTAAAAGCTTAAAGGACAATGGAAAGAAAATAGATTGTGAACTTTAAGAAGCTGGAGAAAGAAAAGACTCAATTTAAGCCATCTTCTTAATAGTGTGGTGTCACTAACAACAGTACATTTCTTAGCATTTAGTCCTGCCTCATTCATTATTGAGATCAGATTTACATGACGAAAGCAATCAACTGCCTGCCCTTTCTCTTTGCTAAAAATCATCTTGTGATTAGATAGGATTTTTAAGGAATCAAAAGAAACTAGACATCTATCAGTATTTTTCCATAAATTGCCTTATAGTAATATATATATATATATATATTTGTTTTCTTTATGTAACTGAACACAGATTCTGTTATTTGTCCTGTTCTCGCTGTTAACTGTTTTTGGTGTATCAAAAATACTGGCCAGTAACAGCACATTGTATTGCAACACTGGCAACAGTTGATGATAGTGCGGCCCTAAAAACATATCTTCAAATTTCTTTCTACACATACACTTTTGGAAGGATAAAAATCATATCCTCCTCTAGCAAAGAAATTCAAGTAGACGTGGCATTTTTATGTCGTTCAGTTATTGTTTAAAATCAGCTTGAGATGATAAATATAAGTTCGGTGTCTGATAATCCATCATCGAGTAGAATGTACTGCAGTAAAATGCACTTCTAAGAGGGACAAAGAACAAAAGCAGGAGTGAAGGCAAATTTAGCTGAGTGGTAGTAAATCACTTGTAAGTTGTCTCTGGTGATGGTGCATATCTGGTGGCGCAGATACAAATGTACTGTGTGAAATCTTTTCTTCTGTTTGCCATACATTATTTTCTATCACACTATTTGTAGTACTTACGCATTCAGACATATTAGCATATATTATTTCAAATATAATTAATAAATTCAGTTACAGTTTCTAAGAAAATAGTATTTTTGTTTCTTACCATTCTTCTCTATTTTAGAAGTCAGAGTAAATCTGAGAAAAAGTCCTTTCCTACCTGATATAGTTACAAAATGGATTTTCCATAAAAGTGGGGAGGTATAAGGTGGCTGTAGACTAGATGTTAGGTAAAGTAACACTAATCTTTCCAGTAGGAGAGAACATCTCCCATCACACATTGCAGCTGCTTCCAGTTTTGTTTCACAAAATGGTGGGTGAATGAGACACTGAAGTCTCATTCAGGAACCTGAATGTGCAGTTGAGTGTGAGAATCCTTGCATTTCTTAAGCCTCCTTAAATGGTAGTTCCAGTTAAGAACAGAAATCCTTTGAAACTGTGGGAATGATGAAAATCATGGCCCATGATTGAAAAGTTTTCCAAATAAGACAGTTAGCTCTCTTTGATTTCTTTGAAAATCTTTTAATTTTTTTTTTTGTTGTGCACACAAATGATGTAATTTATGAATTGATGTTTTTTGATGATTCAGATTGAAAAATCACTACCAAGGCATTTGCGTTCTCAAACAGTTTTTAAAAGGCCTAAATATATACTTGAGTAATTTATGATCATAGAATCACAGAATGATTTTGGTTGGAAGGGACCTTTAAGATCATCTAGTTCCAACCCCCACCCCCCAAAGACCAGGTTGCATTGGCCTTCTGAGCTGCAAGCACACACTGCTGGCCCTTGTTGAGTCTTTCATCAACCGACAATCCCAAATCCTTCTCCCCAGGGCAGCTTGTGAGTCATTCTTTGCCCAATCTGTATTCGTGCTTGGTATTGTCCCAACCCAAGTGCAGTTCCTTGCACTTGATGTTTTGAACTTCACGAGTTTAGCATGGGCCCACCTCTCAAGCTTGTCCAGGTTCCTCTGGATAGCGTACCTTCCCTCTAGCGTGTCAACTGCACCACTCAGCTTGGTGTCATCTGCAAACTTGCTGAGGGTGTACTCAATTCCACTGTTCATTTCACTTACAAAGATATTAAGTAACCCAGTCCCAACACTGATCCCTGAGAAATGCCACTCGTCACCGATCTCTACTTGGACATTGAGTTATTGACCACAACACTGTGAGTGTGACCATCCAGCCAATTCCTTGTCCAGTGTATATTAGTACACTTCATACTGGTATAGTTCTAGCATTCATTTTATTTATTCTTATTCTCTTTTCCATTTTTAAGTTGTTTTTAGGTTTCAGATATCAATTTTCTTCCATTTGGGTTTCAAAATCATCCTGATACTTTCCATTTGGTTAATAAAACAAGGATTTTTCTTTCATGTTATTATTCACTTACTAGCTTGACTTGGGCCATTCAAAACCCATTTAAAAACTAAAAGTGAATTCTGCAGAAAAAAAACCCACAACATTTTACAATTTTAAATGTATTTCTAAAAAGCATATCTGCTAATAAGAGAGCAGACTTGTGTGAAATACAGGTGTACTACCCACCTGGCAGCAATAACAATTATTAATGTATCTGGGCAAATACTGCAAGAAACTGCTGTTTGTCCATGTGCCACTTTTGTTTTGACTCCACTAAATTTTTATGTACACTTTCTGCAAGACAGGTTAAAATGAATTGTTACTGTAAATATTGAAGAAACTGAATGTCATTGTATGTACTTCATTTAGAATTATGAACTCTTATAATCAAAGTTCTTTAAGGTACAGTAGACAATCACAACTGACAAAATCTTCTTTAATTTTGAATATATCAAACTTCTTACGAATCAGATGTTATGTAAATAAGCGTTGGACAGAATCTGAGCTACAGACATTTTTAAGTAGAAAGAGGGCTAAGATTGCTCAAATATATATTATTCATAATATTTTTTCCCTGTTGTGATGATCAGTCAGTGTTTAATGATTAGAAGACAGATTAGTGAAATCAGAAAGCATTTTTGGAACATCTCTTTAGGAGAATTAACTTGACCTGTAAAAGTCTGAAGGGCTTTCTAGAAATTTTCTGATCTACTGCCTTGATTATGAATGATGTTCCAAAGTTCAAAAGAAGAAAAAAAAGCCAACCAAAATACAAAAACATTTACGTATTGCAGATGGAGCTTTGTTGTATAGAGATATTGAAGGCTTTCCCCATCCTGATGGTGTGGCTACCATTCAGAGACCTCCTTAATTGTATTACACTTGCATCAATAGACACAGATGTTGCCAATGAGGATAGTGGCTGGGGATACAGTTTTTGTCCTCAAAACAAACAAAAAAATCTCTTTGTTTCTGTGTAAGATTATCAAGTGTATAGCATTGCAATTTAATTTTTTTTCAATTATTTTGAGAAGAAATGCTGTAACACTATTTAAAGTAGATAATTATGTTCAACAATTCTCTTTCATGCTTATTACGTGCTCATCATGGAATTTCTGAGATTGGAAGGGAGCTCTGGAGGTCACCTGGTGTAAAATATGACTTCTATAAATATGAGTGGGATGAGAGAGGATTCTGGAAGTACACTAGAAATTTTCCACAGTGTTTTCCAGGAATTTCTTTTCCATTTTTGTGAATTTTGATACTTCTGATAGACATTGGAAAGGGAATGCTAAGAAAATAATTGATAGGTTCTACATAATATTGATGACATTAGTCAGTGTTTATGGACAGATGTGA
The DNA here is from genome assembly GCA_024606505.1 of Aquila spilogaster. NCBI lineage: Eukaryota > Metazoa > Chordata > Aves > Accipitriformes > Accipitridae > Aquila > Aquila spilogaster. Next base: position 81,588,589 of record JANHGO010000042.1, read on the forward strand.
GATTTCATTGATGAAATGGGACATACATGTATTTTAGAATTAGTATTTAGGGTTATTGATAAATGATTACTTGCAACACTCTGAATACTGAAGACAATCATTATTCCCTGAGTTTCTGTAATATCTGACAATGAAAAATGCTGGGGCTTCCAGGTGCACTGTTGGAAAGTGAATAATTAATAACGTCAGCTATGAAAAAAATTTCAAGAAAATGAAATTTGTTATGAGCAGGTGCAATTGCTATGACTTCCATGCAAATTCTTTCAATTATTATCAACAGTTATTGATGATTTGCTGTGAGAGTGTCACTTCATTTTCATCAGTTAAGCTTTGACTGAATAGATTTCTGTTATTTTAACCAGAACTTTTTTCTTTCTGTATATCAGTTTTCACAGATAATAATTTCCTGAGAGGATATTTTGTTGAGTGGTCCATTTAGTGATATTCACATTGTTATTGCTGCGGAAATTAACTCTTCTCTGTCTTGCGTACATTATATTTTTTCTTATGTGATCTCTGGACACAATGAGAATGTTATGGAAAATGGTATTGGTCCTTTTAGTGCATTCTGAGGACAAGGGAGAAATCCAGAACAGAGATGGAGATACTGGAGGGGTGAAGTTTTTCTGCCATCAACATCAGTGTGTTTTCATAATCCCTTTGTGCAATGGGCTACTGGAGGATTGTTTACAAAGTCTGGCTCTGAGAATGTGATGTTACTACTTATAGTTTAACTCTTCTTGATACATTTTCTTCTTGGAATATGACTATTTCATGAGCCAGTATTTCAAGAAGGGCACACAAAGATTACTTTCACCTGAGACACTGTAATTCACAAGCAATAGATTTTAAGACCTGAGGGGTTGTTATGGACATTGTAGGCTCTGCAACACCAGACAGACATTTTTGTCTTCAATATTCTCTGTAGGTTGAAGAAGTGTGTTGAAGTATAGTGTACGTTTTAAGGGGATATCCATTCTTAAGTTCAAGATTTCTAATGATGGAGAAATTGCTTTCTCTGACACTTCATTCTGAGTGTGAATTACTTCCACTCCTGAAACTATGCAAAGCTTTTTTTACAACGTGAATTATACAAATGCTTCTGGCCACTGGGTCTGGTTTTTTGTTTCACCCAACCGTGACCATTCCATCTGTGCTTTTCAGAAAATAGTTTTCCATCTTTAAGATTTATTCTTAGGCAAATGTCATGTCATATGCAAAGGAAGAGTAGAGATTGTGGAATAGTCAATTTTTATTTAACTCGTCTAGGAACAACACATAGAGTAATCAATTATTTACATAGTGACTGTCAGCATAATCAGCTGACTTTATGAAGTCTCAAGAAGTTTCTGCATAAACCTAGGAAATTCCCAATATTCTGAGCCTTTTTTTTTTTTTGTGGGTGGTTATCAAGGAGCACTGACTTGCTCTGGTTTTATTTCCATTTTGAATGTCAATTACATGCACATGCAAGCATGTTCAATGTTCCTCCTGGGTTTTGATGAATCAAATTTATTTTATTAAATAGGGAATTTTGTCATGATCAATGCAGTGATTATAATACGTTCTCTCAGTAACTTGTAAAGAATATTTTAGTAATCAGACTACCTACCTGGATTTTATGCAAGTGTCACTGACAGTGATTTGCTGTTGTACTTAAATTTATCAAAAGTCTTTGCTATACATCTAATTTTATGCATTTATGCAGAAAACGGATACTCTGGAAACTGATATTATGTCATTATTACTTTATGTCATTATTATGTTATTATTACATGGGGGACGATAGATGATGCTAAAAAGAGGGAGTACATCCCTTAAAGGAGCTTTGATTTTTGTGAGCTTTTTATACGTTCTGAATTCTGGCTTTCAAATTTTCCTTCCACATACATTTTTAAAATTTTCTTTCTCAGAATTTCATCAAATAAAGCTCTCACAGAAGTTGGATTAGACATCAGAGTTCATTAGAATATTTTTCATCTATTTTTTTCTCTCTTTTAAAAATAGGTCTTTTTCAAGAAATTGAAAACATCAGAAATTACATTTCAACTGAATCCTAAATTGAATGATTTTTTTTCTCTGCAGCTATTTTTTTTTTTCTTACAAAAATCATTATTATTAACATCAAAGAATATTTCAACTCAAAAAGAAAACATCTCTTTTCTAATGTGTTAAAACAATTGCAAATGAGAATGCAATTGGTTGTGCAAGTTGTATGGCAACTGCTGAGTCACAGCCTGAACCACTGATTGAGCACCTGAAGAAAAGACCTGGTCAGCCCTGGGAGCACAGGTGAAGGCAATTCATCTTAGACCTCATTTAAGGGCTGACTGCCACTGAGAAAGGATCTCTTGTTGGAGATCTTTCCTTTGTGGGGCTTTTTCTGTGAGCTTAGATCCTTGGAGATGGGTGAGTATTCTGTTTTCTTTCTTTGTAACACCTCATTGCATTGGTCCTGTTGCCATTGTGGCAGCTGCTGAGGGCCAAAGAAGGAGGAATGCTCTCAAGAGTTTATTGATGCTTTTCAATGAAGAATGAAAAGATTAATGGTGGTGTCAACAAGGTCATCACCGAACGTGGATGAGAAGTGACTAGAATGATGTTTTGTGCTCAGCATGTTTTTTGGATTGCTTTTCTAAGAAGTCAGCCTTCTCATTAATACAATTTAGTTAGAACTTAATCTGAATCCTTAAGATATTCAGATATTCATCAGAACTGAAATGTCCACTAATTGCAATGGGTCTTTATTTGTACTATAGCTAATGTATTTATCAGGATTTCAGCCATTTTTATTTTTTTTTTGTCTGGACTGCAGAATGTTACCAGTTAATGAGAACCTGCTCATAGTCCAAAGTGAGTGTTGTGAGGGGGAAGTTCTTCTAATTAAGTCTTTAAACATGAGATGAATTTAATTGTAATGGTTAGCAGAAATCTTCAGTCAGTCTTCTAATGAACTAGTGAAGTCAAGTCTTATTAAGACATGAGATTATTCCAGTCAAGAATTAAGTGAGTTTGGGAATGGGGAAGCAAGAGAGGAAATATGTAGATGGGTATAGACTTTATCATCACAATAGCATTGCTCAGGCTGGCATGGACTATTCATGTGCTGCCGTTTCTGTCCTTCACAGGCCATTTTCCCCTTTGGTTCACCTCAGAGCTGGTGTGTGCCTTTAGTGAGATAGAGCTCAACACAATAAGCACTGAATTGTAAGTTAGTGTCAACACTTCCAGTGAATTCCGGAGGCATAGAATTTCTTCTGCAGTCCATAAAGATTTCAAGTCTCAAGTTAATTATTCAGAGTGATAGACATTACCTTATCTCTCAAAAAGTATCAATGATTAATTTACCTTTAAAATAATTTTAAAAATCAGTGTGCCATCTTTGAGGTTTTCTCCCAATTCAAGTCATTGTACTGTGTTTTCCTTCTATAGTTTGAAATATTCTTGTTGAACTTGTTTGGAGTTCTTTCACCACTTCATTTTCTTTAGCAAAGATGAGTTGATTGTGCTCCTTAAATTACTTATTCTCTGAACCCACTCCTGTTTCTCAATATTCTTTTCTGACAGTAAATAAATAAGAACTAGGCAGAGTGGAATCTGATTATACTAGAAAACTTGGAGCTGGAAGATGTAGCTGTTTTAAGTTCAGTAAGGTTGCATATCATTGTTTCTCTGCATTCAAGGAGATTGTATGGGTAACCACAATCAAAGCCACCTTCATGCACAGAAATAACAACTACAAAAATCATAAGCAAGACAGAATGCCATTTCCCACTTAAACACACAGCAAAATGTAAGTCAATTATCTTTTTCCCTTCAACACTAATACACAATTGTAAATGCAGTGCAGACATCAGAAAAGATGAAATATTTCTCTATTAGATTTGGTGAGGAATTGCAAGAATCTGATTTTAAAAATGAAAGTTTCTTTAAAATAAGCTTTTGAGATTCTTTTCTAAAATCTCAGTGCTTGGAACATGGGATATCTGCACTGTACACTATTTTAACGAATAGTACAGATGAATAAAGATGAGTAACTTGAACATACACTGCAAACAAGACAAGTGGATTGTCTGAGAGATTATCATCTTTAAGTATTCAAGTTCAGTGTTTATTCAACATAATTAAAGAGTTAGTTGAGCACCAATATTTAGTTGATGATTTTGCATGTGTAACTGTGATATATAAGTACTCTGCAGCACTTTGCTTTTGATATCCCATTAAGTATTCAGTACATGATTTCAAAATACCTGAAAATGCTTTGTTTTTAAATAGTCCATATTATTAAGATAAAAATTCATTGTATTAAGGTTTTCAAAGATAATGCCAGAAAACTTACAGCTTACTGTGAGAGAATAAAAGGTATGCATAGCAACAGATTATTACAGTATATTATCAAAAAAAACCAATTATCAAACATAAATATTACATTAATAACAACATATTTTTCCAATATATCAAATAAAAAGAGATTATTCAGAAAATTGGAACATTATTTCTAGGGGATATCCCCTTAATTTAAGTATTTCAATTAAAGTTTGGACTTTACAAAATTTAATACTGCACATATTTACCTCATGCATTTACAAGATATCAGTCTTCCTCCTTGCTTTTTTGTGAAATTAAAGCCTTCAATAAGGCCCCAATTCAACAAATTGCATGCTTAATTTTAAGAATCTAAGTACTCCTGTGAAATGCACAATAAGCTGCTTGCTCTGCTCAACCTTGAAGATAGTCTTTGATCTCCAACTTTAATAATTAAGCAGTATAGTTTAATGCCCTCTTACTGTCACACAGTATTTTGGTAGTCAATTGTCAGGAGCAATCTAGCATCACGTTTCCTTTTCTGAACAGCGCAGAGAAACTTAACCTTCCAACACCAGAGGCCAGTGAAAGCTGATGATACTGCTGCCAAAAGAAGTGGTTTGGCCCTTTTTTGTCTTCTGTGGCTGGTTTCATTTTAGTGTAAGGGCCTGGCTGCACAATCCAGCTGGTCACCTACCAAATTATCTCGAACATCATCTTTCAACACCTCACATTTTCTGGTAAGATCTTGTTACAGAGCTGTATGAAACCACGTCACCTTAAGCATTTCAAAGAAGACCTCCATCACAGCGGGTGCTCTGACATCAAAGCAACAGCCTTTCTGGGAGAACAGTGAAACTGTGAAGGTGTATTCCTTAATAGTCTTATCTGTAGAGACTTATCTGTATGTGCATTTCTGCCTTTTATTTTTTTTTTTTTCCTACTTATCTGCCTTTTTGTTTTAACTACAAGTTCTGATGCTCAAAGATGAAAAGAGAAAGGTCAGGGGAATGTCTTAGGTAAAGTAATATCTTGTATCATTTAGTGACTTCCCAGTGAACTGAAACGTGAGGGAAATTTCTTTATTTTTCTTAGATTCTTTGCAAAAAATTAATACCTGCCTGCTTTGAGTAGCTCTTCAGGTACTTATTTGTTTTTCTGTAGAATTGCCCACACCATTTAAAACTGCTTTGTGGAACAGCATTATTGTTTAGGCATAATTAACTTAAGGAATAAAGAGCATCAAAGTTAATTCTGGGGCTCAGAAACTGGAAAAGAGAAACTGAAAAAGAATATGAAGTATATTAGGCATTACAAATTTTAGAAAGAAAAATGGAAGAGTTAATGCTTCCCAAAGCAAAGAGACAGTTTGAATATATGTTTTTCATTGTGGAAGCTTTAATTTTACAATGTGTGATACTTGGCTTGCATCTAAAATTAACGTTATATGCAGGTTGCTCCAAAAGTAATGACTCTTCTTTACTTCCCTGAAAACTACAACTGATACAAGGAGTATAGTAACATTTTTTTGTAGAGAAAATTTTCAGCTACAAAATACTATTTTTCAACATTGTCACCACTGTTAGCAATGCATTTTCAACAGTGATGAACAAGAGCATGCATGCTGTGCTTGTTTAAAAAAAAAAAAAAAAATCTGCACCAGCAGAGGTGACCCTGTTTCAGATGGAAGTCGGAAGGCACCAAATCTGAACAGTATGGTGGGTGCAGTAGGACAGTCCAGCCAAGATTGTAAATGTGCTCTGTTGTCTTCAAAGTGGTATGGGGCCTGGCATTATCATGCTGTAGGAGGAAGATTATCTTCTTCTCTGGGCTGACTCTGGAAGTTTGAGCCTTCAGCTTAAAGTTGTGATGATAGGATGCACTACTTTTGCAGCAGCCCTCATATATTGTATAAATGCTTCTATTTACATTATTGCTATGAAGAGATTTGTTCAACATATCTCATGTTTCAATTGGATTTGTTTTAAATCCAAAACTTAATTACAAACTGTTTGTGTGCATTGAGTCTTTGTTTTGCCTGTCAGTTAGATAGGAAACCTACTGTGATAATAATAATGTAGTACTGACCTAAGAAATATTAAAATTAAGGTCTATGACAACTCTAAAATCAATTGAACTCACCCCTTCTTTCACTTAAACTGTTAGTTTCTTCTGCTGTATATTTTTTTTTGTGATCAATTTTTAGATTCTGTTTGTCATTTTGTAGCTTCTGTTTCTACTGTACAACCATATAGTTCCAGTACATGGCAGGCCTGAAATAACTAACTCTTCAGGTTACATGAAAATAACCATTACTCCGAAAACTGATATCATAATTAAATTGTGTGATGAAACAGTCTCCTTCCTCTTATGAATACTTCATGGTAAGGACTAGATATATATGTAGACCAGTGAATCTAGGCAACTTCTGCTTTCAAGTCGCAAGGCATTTTTATGGTCCCAAATCACTACTACTGCCTAAGTAGTACTCTTATGGAGTAAAAAGGCTACAGAAAGCCCTCAGATCTCTTCCACTCCATCCTGGAATGGAGAAACCACAGCAGGCTGCACAGTTGGCAGATTTTTTTTCTTCTGGATGGTAGAAGCTGGGAACAATTGGTAAGAAGACAACCTTTTGTGGGATTGTAACTACACAGAACACTAGCTTTCAAGCAAGTGGGATGTCTGCTGTGAACAGTGCAGAGAGCTTTAGGGACTAGGTTATTTAGGATTTAATTCATTTGCTAGACTTCGATGATTTTTAGTGATGAGTGTTGGATGAGATACAGATGTGTATATTTCTTAGTAAAGGAGATTGAGAAAAGTCAGGACAATCAAAAGTACAGCATTTCCATTTTTCATCCTGTGAGAATGTATGTGAAAGTTCAAATACCTTTTCTAAACTTTCCTTTTCTGCTCTATTTTTAACTGAATTCTATTTCATCAAAAAAATTCCTCTTGAAAACCAAAATTAATTCAAATTTGATGAACAGAATAGGGGTACCTAGTATAATAAAGATATGGCGAACAAATCAGTCACCCAACAGTTTATTCTGAGAGACTGTGCGTCCCTTGACGGGGACATTCTTGTTATGCAGGTGGGGGTTAAGCATCAAGTTCTTACTATGCCATGCTAGATCTTCTCATTATCTCAGATCTGTGCACACATGGTTCTGGCTGAGCTACAGAGAGAAAACAGTAAATGTCAACAAATTTTTTGAACTACATAATGCCTATTAATGATGAATGTTCTATATGTAAATGATTTAAAGATGGACATAAATATCATTAAAAATATACAAATGTAGAGAAGAGCAAGATAGTCTGGACTGGTAGGTAGAATATCAGAGAGGGGAACAGGCTATGTGGAGATTCAGTACCAGCAATTCATATGTGATAGAGGCAGGAACACTTTCCTCCGGAAGTATTACCCTATTTGATTAATATAACCAAAACTTAGGTCATTTTACTTGGAAAAGTACTCTTATTGCTTTGAAATACAGGTACAAATGTCTGAGTCTCACTGTTTTATATGTGTAGTGTAGCCTTATGTTTTCTGTTCTAGAAGATGTGGAGGCTTTTTCATCTTCCAAATTTTCCAGAGATTATCATCATGCGCAATGACATCAATAAATGGTACTTACTATTGCAGGATGAGATTACATATTTAGAAATAAATTGTTTAGACAAAAGAAGCTGAGAATTGCCACTGCCTGAAGTGTGATTAACAATCGTCCATGCTCAAATCAACATAGTTACCCAAATTTTATTAGGTTTTGTCTGTTTTGTATTATATTTGACTTCAGGGATAAATATATGTATATTGGCTATTCATTCCTATCAAGACTGTATATATCCTCACATTGTTCTCTTTTTTCTGTTTTGAAACCTTATTCTTAAATCACACAATAAAAGAATCTATTTATTGACTACCACAGTTTCATATTACATAACAAGAAGATACTAATGGCTGTATCTCAGAAAGTTTACAATATGGGGTTGTTTGAAATCTAAATCTCTGAATTTTCCTGCCAACCAGAGATGAGGAAAAGAGAACTCAAGAGCATAGATGACAGAGCACCTTTGTGGTTATTCAAAATGTTTTGCCTACAGAGGGTTTTCAGTAGGCGAAGACATAAGGCCAAACTTGGACTAGTATATTCAACTAGGCTGAATTCATAAAAAATGTCATTTAACTGAATGCTGGTAATAATATTTGTGAGAGTGAATAGTAGAAAGTTCCATCATGAAATCCATTATGGAAGATATAATGAGCTGAAGGATGCATGGTGTTTCTAAAAAATAAATTTCCCAAAACTGCAAAAACTCGGGTAGAATGAATTTTAATTAGTAGCATTCAATACTAGAACTAGGATTTAATGCAATTATCAACTCTTCTTTGATGAACGAATTCTTCAGTAATTATTTTTAAAGATTTATGCAGTGTTTAACAAGATATAATAGAATGACAGTGACAGGTTAGAATATTTGCGTACTGACCCAATTTAAAATACTGATGGTATTTTTCCAGAGTTTCAAAGGTATGTTTTGTTTTACAAAAATTGCACAATTTTACAGGAGTTGTATCTAGGCTGCAATTCAATCTGTCTCTATTTAATTTATATTTTTGCACTTTAAACAAAAAAGATAATAGTGATAGGAAGTTCTGCACGAGTGTGTGTGGGAACTTCTTCATAGTGCAGGTGACAGAGCACTGGAGCAGGCTGCCCAGAGAGATTGTGGAGTCTCCTCTGGATTTATTCAAGACCTGCCTGGATGCCTACCTATGCAGCCTGGTCTAGAGAGCCTACTTTGGCAGGGGAGTTGGACTCGATCTCTTGAGGTCCCTTCCAATCCCTACAGTTCTGTGATTCTGTGATAGTAAGTTATTTGTCTCATCAGCCATTTTAAGGATGTAGGATAGGGCTTCAGTAATTATGATCATTTGACTTAAGAACAATTAATTAATATTTAATAATTTAATTATTAAGGGAAAGTTGAAGTGAGAAGAAAAAATATTCATCCAGAATAAGCAAATGTATGTGATTAGTAATTCCTTTGAGAACTATAGAATATTGTAATAAAAAAAGACTTTTTTAATGGCTGCATTGAATCTTTACTTGTTTATAGCAGCAAATAATCTTATGTTAGGAATTCTGCATAAGTGTTTAGTACATGACCAGTAAAGTTTTATTAAAAATGCTGAAGTCTTTTTTTTAGTCATGTAGTTAGCATGTTGAAAGTTAGCTAGATATGCCTGAGATTAATCAGCAACTTTCCTATTAGAAAGATCTAGTTTTTAATAGATTAAGGGTATTCATATCTTCTAGGAGCTAAAGATTTGTATTCCTGATGAATCTCATGCTGATTTTCCGGATCATATTGCTCTCTGATCCCTTTTCCAAGTCCATTTAATGAGTATGTAAAAATCAAATTCAGGTAAATAGCAACAGGCACAACTCATCCACTGATCTCAGTTAGATGAACTACTCTGCTTCCCAGAGTCCTGCTTGTATTTCCTGACACAAATATCCTTCTCTTTTTGTAAAACAAACAAAAAAAACTATTAAGAACAGAAACCAGATTCAAAAAAGTTCTTCAGGTACAATAAAGTCTCACTATACATCAAATGTTTATATTTTGTCTCATTATATCAAGATCCATTTTTTTTTCCTTCTGCCTAATACTGTTGCATGGCTCTTCTTCATTGTCCCTGTGTAGATCAACCCAGTAGTCAGCTGAAAGTGGGCATTTTATTGTTAATTGTATGCTAATTTATGATCCTTCTAACAGGAGTAGTCACCTTCTGAAATAAACGTGGGCTGAGCTTTCCATTTGAAAGTATGTTTAGCAGTACTTGTTTAAAATCCGCGTCCTCGGCAGAGCCTCTTTCCGGAAAGGCAAACGTCCGGCTCCTGCTCCCACAAGGAAGATCCAGGCCCTGAAAGCTGTTGCTGCTCTTC